>CP045893.1:8280172-8322106 GCA_013387185.1 Caligus rogercresseyi
GGATTCACGAACCCTTCGGTTATTGATGTAAGTGAGTGCAATGAAAAAAGGAGTAGTGGACCGTTCAGTTCGAAGAAGATGAATTTCATCCTTTGTATTCTCATACCCAAAATGAAAATTCTTCATAACCCGTCAGTGACAGAAAATTGGCCTATGGAAGTAATATTGAGATCCTGATAAGGCTCTTCTTCACTCTTTAATCTCTTGTTGTAATTCAAGGGTTCATAAGCTCCAAGGAGCGGAAGGACATATTCTATATAGAATTCCATGAGAGTCCCATCCTTTTCCAATAGAGACCACACTTTCTAGTCACTTTTATTAGCTCTGATGGACCCATAAATATACGGTCCTCAAATTGATGGCTGTAACCTTTTGGAAGGAGTGCTTTAGTCTAGCTGACCAGAAATCACTATTCGTTTGAAATCTCCTCATCCAGGTCAGGTTTAATGTCTTCCACATGTGCTCCATATTCATCAGACCAAGTCCCCATTTACTCACAGGGGCTATCTAATCTTTTTTTCTTAACTATAAGGTCTTGAATTACCCCATATCAGGTTGTCCCTATATTTATACATTTTTATACAGATGTCCGTAGAATATGGAATATATCTTAAAATATGAAAAACTTTTGGGAACATATTTTATCCCAGGCTTCTCATTTTTTCATACCTTGAAAGAGGGGCACTTTTTAAAAAAGCACTGTTCTTTTCTAAGGTGGCTAAAAAGGTTTATTTGATTGAGTTTTTCAGAGTCAACCTCCGCGCTTGATACTTCTACACCCAATATGACCGCACTTTGGACAAACTTTATTCCATCAAAGGCTTGCGACAGGCTATCTTTACAGTTGGAAAGGATCTGAGATTTTTGACATTTATGGACAGCCCAGATCTATACTTGAATCTTTCAATCAAGCCAATAGACCTCTCTATGGAATTTAATATGCTTCTCTCGGATCCGGACATAAAGATAGTAAGATCATCTGCATACATTATACATTTCAAAATCTTTTTTTTTCAAGACTCAATCCTTCAATAACTTTATTTTTAACTATTTTCCCATACAGGTCGTTGATGCACAGTATGAATAAAGACCTGGGATAACAAATCTCCTTGTCTCGCTCCTCGGTTGATTTCAAACTTGGCCTGTGATCCTCCTATGATGATCTTAGAAAGAAGACTTCCTAATCACCGATGATATCATCCCAACAAACCTATCTGAGAGGCCGTAACGGTATAATTGTTCAACAATGAACTTGTGGAGAGCGTGTCAAAGGCCTTCTCGAAATCGACCATGAAAGCCGCATAATTAATTTTGGAGGTTTGACAATGCTCAATGGCGTCTTGAATGGATCTAGGGACATCCTCTATATGGCGATGAGGCATAAAACCTTTCTGATCGGGAGATATAATTATCGGAAGAATTTTTAGTATCCTTTGGTTTACAAATACCTGTGAGTATTTTGAAGGACGTGTTTAATAGTGAGATGGGTCTATAGTCTTTTATATTTTCTCCTTTTTTGCCTCTTTTCAGAATCAATGTCAACAGGCCACAACTCATGAAATCTGGGACGAATCCTATCGCGAAGATGTCAGTGAAGACTTGTTCGAGAATCGAAGAGAATTGGACAGCAAATTTTTTATAGAATTCAAACGGAAGACCGGAGGGACCTGGACTTTTATATTTTTTATTATAATTATTTATGAAAGACAAAATTTCATCCCTAGAGATTTTAGAGTCTAATTCCGGTAAAAATTCTTTGATTTTTGCACTTGTGCTATTATATTCATCATCCTGTTCGAATTTTAATATCGGCTTCCAACTCGCTGGATCTTTGATGAGTCTCCATTTGTAACAGAAATCACACAATTTAGTTTTTAAGCAGTGGCCACAACTATATAATTTGGAGTAGAAGTTTCTTGCTTCTTCAGTGATTTTGTAGGGTCATCTGTGATTTCACCGGAGTCCAATCTTAAAGAAGACAATTTTTTTGAACTTAAGGAATTTTCCAGGTACTTGAATGATGTTTTGCCTTTGACATTAAGGTCAATAATCTTCCTTCTTAATCGTATCATAGCCCCTTTGTTTTCATACTCAAGAATTTTCTCAAGTTCATAATTTGACTGTGCAGAGTTGCATGCTAATTTGTCTATTTTATTTTTAATAAGTGTTCTCTCTTGAGCTCTCCTTCTCCCTTCTTCTTTAAAGACTTCTCTCGCGTAATTCTCCACATTTCGCAAAGTATCCCACGAAGAAACTCTGCCCTTTTTCATTTGTGCCGTGCAGCAGTCTATCATTTTGCTTACTTTCTTGTGGCATTCAACAGAATCCAGCAAAGAGATGTTTAGTTTCCAGGGTGTTCGATGAGGCTTTGGGGGGCGATTAAACAATCCAAAAATGGGGTTATGGTCAGAGATGTGACTAGGTAGAGTTCTAAAATCTTTTAGCAATTCAGAGACCCTATATGAAGAAAATATGTAATCTAGTCTTCCTGAAATTTCTTTTCTATTTTTATTTTGGCGTGAAATGTCATTTTCGGAGACTCAGGGTGGAGTTTCAGCCCCAGGTCATGCAAATCCAACTGTGTAATTATTTTTTCTAAATCTTTGCATTTGTTTTGTTAGCAGATCCTTTATAGTTTATTGCGTCCCTGTCTGGGTTTCGAGTGATATTCAAATCCCCCAAAAGTAAGCATTCATTTCTTTTAAAGGATACTTTTGAAAAATATTGGAGAACCAAGACTTACATGGATAGTTTATTCCATATAAAGCGTACAATGTAGTAAGCTTCCCCAGGAAGAAAAAATTCAGTATCACATAGTTGCCTGAATTATCAGCAGCCACAAGCTGAGGTTGAAGAGTCTTTTTTATAAGAACAACAACTCCTCTTGAAGGATGAGAGCTTGTTCTTGTTGCTTTAGCAAGGAATAGTGAATGAGAGGGAGGGAGGAGGCCATTAAGTATTGACTCATCATCCAACCTAGTGTCCACAAGGACTATGACATCCGGACATGTATATGAACGGATGTAGTTCATTACTTTGGCAGCTCTAGCTCTTGTCGATAATGAATTGGTGTTATATGTGAGTATTGTAGTCATTATTTAAGTCAAGTTGTAAATATTCAAAAGACTCAGCGCTCACTTACCAGAGCTATTTCTCTTTTTAGTTTGTTGGGCTGCCATTAGGACCCTGTGACGGTTCTAGGGCGTTCATTGTTGGAAGAAGGGTCCCTAACATTGCGAGGGGAGTGTGGATGATCTTCAGGATTAGAGTTGACAATTTTTTTAGAAGGAGTAGACTTGTTGAATAGAGGAAGAGGTTTTATTTGTTTTGGGGAGTGAATATGACCCGCTGTAAGCAACAAGTCCGGAGACCTTGGCCTCTTACAGGTCGTTTCTTTAGGAGCCAATTCTTTTGTTTTTTCATCTTTTTCTAATTCTCTGTGGGGAGGATACTTATTGGATTTGAATATGTTGCTGGCAGTCCTTCAATCTGAGGTTTAGTCGAAGTTATCTCGTTGTCCTCAGTAGTTATAATAATCTTTAGTTCTTCAGTGGGGGGTTCTGAAACAGGTGCTTCATTTTGAGAAACACCCTGCCCTTCTTTCGTTGGAGGTAATGCATCTTTGGGCGCATCCTCTGTCTTCTCTGGAGATGCTAAAATTGATCGTAGGAACTCTTTGTAGTCCTTTATCTTTGCTTTTTCTCTAGCACATGTACTGGATAGATGGCCGAAGCGTAGACAATTAAAGCATTGTTTCTTCATATTAGGGAAACTTAATCTAATTAGTTTCCCTTTGACTGGTAAGAGGGTCGGAATTTTTGTTGGATCTCCGGTCACTTTGTAAATAACGGAACCCGAACCAATTGAGTTCTCCAAGCCCTTCAGGGCTGGATGGGTGGCCAGACTATTTTTGTTGGCGTCAGAGCGAGCATAGCCCGTTTGCTTTATATCTTCTGTGAAGGGTTTGAGAGAGTTCAAAAGATCGATCTCCGAAACTTTGCCAATACATTTTGTGGCTTCTATTTCAAAGGCTCGTGACTTAGATGCCTCCAATGCGGCCTTTAGGCCGATTATTCAATTAAGAATTTCTTACTAGTGGCCTGCTTAATATACTCCAGGGGAGCTTAATGTCTTTAAATTTATTACTGATATTAATTGGATTTTTTAAGCCAATCAGCGCTTTTCCGGGTCCCATCTCGGAACTTAAGTGTGATAGCTCATATGCGGGGAAGCCTAATTTTTGAATGGCGATTTCAGCCACATCAAAGTCGAGTAGGTCGCCTCCCTCCGGGAGGGAACCGTCTTCGTTGCGAAGAACCAAATTAACGTTTTTAATATTAATTGAAACGTACTTTGTATTGAAAAGTTTCATCTTTTATCTGTTCAATACGCATAAATATATAAAGTAGAAGCCATCGATCTTGGAATCGAAGAGCAATAAAATGTAGGTAACATTCTTAGTTTTTCAGTGATTAAGTTAAGGGGAGCAATATCAAAAATACTATATGATACCATCTTTAGCAATAAAAATTGTAGCACTTTATAAAACATCTACAGAGATGGTTTTATCGAGGAGGGCGTGGTGGGCAGTTATGTTTATAGTACACTCGCCACTTTGTGTGGCCAGGTTTATATTTGCATGATGTACCCGGGGATGTTTGAATCATAGAGATATAAGATATAAAGATTATTGGACTCGTCAAAGAAATACGTCATTGGTGTCAAGAAATTAGGCTGAACGGGATGTTTCTCTGCTATTGGAGGGAAGAGAAATACGTCATTGTGTTGGTTTATATCTCTATGATCAGTTTATGATGACGTATTATCAGTTACTTTGTTATAATGGACACACAGAAACAATAGAACGCTGTTTCTCTGCTATTGAAGGGAATCAGCTTCTATAGGAAATCCTGTCTCACTTTGGAGAAGTGGAAGGACAATTCGAAGACGTCCCGCTATCGACGTCACCTGAAGACGACGAGGACCTAGACTTTTTAAAAGGATTCTCTTCTGGTAAACTGAAAGTAAAATTAAAACTCAACAGGAAGCTCCCCACAATCATACCCATCAAGGGAAAAAAAGTTGAAATACAGGCTGAGATACAACAGCTACAGTGTTTCAAGTGCCTACATTTCGGACACATCAAGTCCAAATGCCTGTCCTTGAAAAAAACCACATACAGGGAGTTTGAGGATTACTTCCGATCGGTAGTAGGCCTTTCAAAGAAGACTGAGGGAATGGAAGACGAAAGGGCGACGGAGGAGGCGGCACGACAGGAAGCAGAGGAGGAGAAAAGAGTAGTGAACCTTGACCACGAGGTAAACTGCGAAAGCGAGACGAAGAATGAAGAAGAGGTCGCCCGAGAAATTTCCAAGGTGGGCACTAAGGACGGAAACTGGCAAAGGGTCCTCCGAAAGCGCCCGACTTCAGGAAAGAAGCCGGAGAACATGCAGACTTTATCGTCCAAGGGGCCCAACAAACGACTGAACGGTAGTCCTCTTCAAGACTCAAATAAAAAACAACGTGAAAAGAGCCCAGAAGGCTTGGAAGGAAACCCGGACTGCTGATATCTGAGAATCCGATCTGGGGTAGGAAACATTTCTCAGTATATTTTTAAGTGACCTGTTATGTATGAACTCTTTTTTGGCCCTATCCCCCCTTTCACTTAATCATGAATCCTACAAAATTAACCTTTATTACAGCAAACGTAAATTCTATTTTAGATAAAAATAAAAGAAAGGTGGTCGTGGAAAACTTATTAACTTACAACCCCGATGTAATATCACTGTGTGATACACGATTGTCAGATATTGGCTCAAATAGTCCCTTCCCCTCAGTATATGAGACTTTTGTGGTCCCCTCAAAGAAAAAAAATCAAATCACCCATCAAGGGGAATTGTGATTGCAGTAAAGAAATTTTTAAAACCGAATCTTTTAACCAGAGACACTGGAGGGAACTTTGCAGCTTTAGAATGCTATTGGAGACAGATAAAGATTAGGCTTGTGTCTATTTATGGGCCCAATAATGACGACCCGGCTTTTTTTGAATCAATTGACACCAAATTCCTTGGTAATGGGAAAAAGATTTTCGATGAAGTCATTATACTGGGAGACATGAATTTAGCCTTAAACCAAAACAGGGACACGAAAAATTACAAAAACGAAAACAACATGAAGGCTTTATCAATATTTAAACAAATACTTAATAAGAGATCTCTCGAAGATGTAGCAAGCAGGCTATATGATTACCCGGAACACACCTTCTTTGTTAAGAAAAATAGCAAGTATATAAAAAGTTCCAGACTAGACTACATTTTTGCAAGTCAGGGACTTTCTTCAAACACCGTCAAGTATGAACGCTTGAATGGAGTCAAATCCGATCATAATCCAATTTTAGCTACTTTTAAAATACCATATAAACATGACAAAAGGAAATGGAAATTAAATGTGAGTCTCCTAGAAGATAACCTGACTAATGATCGAGTTGAACACATAATTAAAGATGTTAAGTCCAAACTAGATTCTGGCAAAATAATAAGTGCCTCACATGCCTTGAAAGTAATCCTTGACTCTTCAAGAAGAGAGTATATAAAGCTAGGAGTAAAGAAAAGTGAGGAAAGAAGACAAATGGCTGAGAAATTAGAACACTGTAAACGCTTGTCTATAGATGGTTTGACCAGAGAAGAATTATTAAAGAAATCCTCCTCTTACTCAGCCAGAGGCTGTCTAGTTAGAACAGGATTAAAAAATATTGATAAAGGTCAAGTAATCCTAGAACGTATAAAAGATTTCGAAAAAAGACACATGGAGAAGAAAGAGGTTAATTTTTTGGTTGATTCTTACGGAAATGAAATAAAAGAGAAAAGTAAAATAGAAAGGGAAATCGTAATGTTTTACAAAGACCTATATAGCTGCTTGGAATGTCAAAAAAACGAGGGAGGTAGAAATAGTAGATGCAAGGTACATAATGATAGCTTCCACATAACCTTTTCCAATAATGGGCCACTTGCCACAGACCCTTCTCTGCCTCAAATATCTAAACCATTGAGAGACTTTTTAGATAGCGATGTAACGTCTATAGAAATAAGTGAATATGTGCGAGGTAATAATAAGAAAAACAAGTCCCCGGGACCCGATGGGTTCCCGATGGAATTTTATAAAAAACACTGCTACCTGCTCTCTCCACTGTTGGAAAGAGTGTATAAGGAGGCTGTTTTGCGAGGGCATTTTGAAACGCATATAACCAACGGCAACTTGGTGTTGATACCAAAGAGTGGAAAAGACCCAAGGAAGGTCGAAAATCTAAGACCGTTAACAATGCTTAACTCATCTTACAAAATTTATAGTGGCATTTTGTCAAAGAGGATGAATAAAGTATTACCCTTAATAATACATGAGACTCAGAAGGGATTCATCCAGGGCAGATACATACATGACGCCATTAGGGGCATTATGGATTCGGTAGATGAAGAAAAAAACAGTAAAAAGGCCCTTATGGCAATAGATTTCCAAAAAGCCTTCGATAGTGTATCGCACAATCACATTTTAAAGTGTTTGGGCCTCTATGGTTTTGGGCCTGATTTCATATGTATGATAGCTATATGTCTCCGTAGGATTCATACCGAATATGGGAAAAGTTGCGAGACGTTTGGGGTAAGAAGGGGCTGTAGGCAAGGAGACCCACTGTCTCCCTGTGTATTTGTATTGGCAATTGACAAACTTTTACGAGAAATTAATGAATCGGAAAAAATTAGAGGGGTCAAATTTCATGATACTGAAATCAAAACCCAGGCTTTCGCTGACGACATAACAGCACTTTATTCAGGCTCAAGTAATGAAATTACACGGTCAGTAGAGGAAACTATAAAAATTATCAATCTTAGGGGGAACTATCAGGATTACAAATTAATCTTATGAAAACCAACATATTGACAAGTTCGTTGGATTTATCAGTCCCCCGAAATATACAGATAGTAGGAGAAGCAAAAATTCTAGGAGTTCACATATCCATTGGAGGTTCTTACATTGACAAAAATGTTAGGTGTATAGAAGAAAAGATAAATAGTATCACGGCAAAATATAATTACCTAGTCAGCTGGAATGTGCCCACCAGGATACACGTGTGGAATGTATTAATACTCCCGAGAGTAACTCATTTATTACGAATAGCGCGGTTTGATGAGAGACTCTGTAAGAAAGTCGATGAAATAGCCCGTTCATTCATTTTAAAGAAAGAAAGTTCTCCCAGGATCACCTGGGAGAGAATACAATGTCCAAGGAAATATGGGGGGCTTGGACTCCTTTCTATACGAACCATATGGAAGACCATATTATTTTCCTGGTTTAAGAGATTTGTTCATACAGACACTTCGTGGACCAAAATATTGGTAAGTAAACTGGAAGAGGAGAGAAGTCTTGATTTCAACTCAGTTAGGGGAAAGGGCCCCTCGAGGCTCATTGAATACTTAAAGACAGTAAGCCCATTTTGGGAGAGTGTGGCAAATGTTAGTGAGGAATTGGCTTCTAAGATTCTTCCTCTTATGGGGTGGCAAGAGCCAACAAAAAATAATAACAGACTAGACTTCCTTCGAGAGACCTCTATAAAGAAAAAAATAAACTTTATCGGTGAGATATATGAATTTACCAAATACACATGTTTTAACGAAACACTGGAGATACGAAGAGTTTTAAAAAATATTAGTTTTAAATGTAGACCGATTGGCCCAAGAAATTGTTTCTTTGGTTTTCTATTTTTTTTAACAATAAAAATCTACGTAATTTACAACTTAATGAGATAACTAAAAATAAATATTTAAAGCAGATCGAGCGTCACAAAGACAGAGAGAACGTGAATGCTAAAATGAATAAAATTATTGAGGGCTTATCCAACCTTAGATTTGACTTTTCACTATATTGGATAAAATATAAAATAATCACCAATACTTTGACCACGGGAAGCTTATATGGGAAAACAAAAGATGAAAGACTTTGCTTCTTCTGTAAGGAAAATATAGAGACCACAGACCACTTTCTTGTTAAATGTATTGCTACTAGACCAATTCGGGAAAAGATAGCTTTAGCAATATTTCTAAAATATGATATTATTTTACAAAGCAATAATTTTTCTTTTTATATATTGGCCCCCATCAAACTGAAATTAATTTTATAGTAACAAAAATAACAAACGCCCTATATAAATTTAGATGCACTAAAACGCCACTGCCTGATAATTTTGATAAATTTGTGGATAAAATTTTAGAAGCCCCCCTTGATGATTGATTGTTTTTTTTCTTTTTTTAATTATAATTATCATGATGAAGTTTCTTACGTTTATGTTATATTTTAGCGATTTTAAGGGATGATTTGTTTTCTTATTTTTACACATGTTGATTAATACACTCATATGATTAATAAAGTTGTACGTCCGTACAAAAAAAAAAAAAGTTAAGGGGAGCAATATCAAAAAATACTCTATGATACCATCGTTTAGCAATAAAAATGTAGCACTTTATAAAACATCTACAGATATGGTTTTATCGAGGGAGGGCGTAATGGCTGTTATGTTTATAGTACACTCACCACTTTGTGTGGCCATGGTTATATTTGCATGATGTACCCGGGAATGTTTGAATCATAGAGATATAAAGATATAGAGAGATTATTGGACTCGTCAGAGAAATACGTCATTGTGTCAAGAATATAGCTGAACGACGATGTTTCTCTGCTATTGGAGGGAAGAGAAATACGTCATTGTGTTATGTTTATATCTCTATGATCAGTTTATAATGACGTATTATCAATTACTTTGTTTACAGTGGACACACAGAAACAATAGAACGCTGTTTCTCTGCTATGAAGGGAATCAGCTCTATATATTTATATCTCTATGGTTTGAATGGTAATAATAAGATTATACATTCTTGTGTTACTGATCGTGGTGTGTAGTATTAAAACTCCGGATCTATATCATCCAGTCTACCCTTACAAAGGACCCTAAAAGCTGTATAGCATACAGTACGTTAAATGCAATAAGGAAAATATGGCCAAGGAAGCAATGGCCCAAGTAAATCTTAGCACCGTCTAAAGACCACAAGAAGAACATCATTGATATATGATGCTAAAAGGAAACTATATTTTTCAACATTTACCTAATTTATGTATGAAATTATACAATAATTAACTGTATTCCACTCAAATACTTGCTTATCCATACATTACGGCCATTTTCCCTGAGTCCTCACTTTCCTCTTCTAAATAACAATAATAAGGGTGAGGTACAACAGAGCCAGGAGATGCCCTCGAAGACAACGCTCCAGCGGTCACACCTTCAACCTATCAACGACCCAAAGAGTCCAGTACGCCCCCGATAGATTTCCCCTTCATAATGACTTAAGGTCATCCTCAGGGCTCGAGAGCACACCTTCTTTAATTTGACAGACATGTTTTGACAACAAGTATACACGGATATTATTTAATAGACATTGCCAGTATATTTAACACTAAAGTTACAACTCAACTTGGATAGTATGAGGCCCCAGACCTTTGTTGTAGGATTTAGGTTGAGAGCAACTAAACCGCTTTGAATTTATGTTGAATATGCCTGGTATTTGTCGTAACTAAGATATAAAAACATTGAGTAATTTTGAACTATAATATTACAATAATTTTGAACTATAATGTTCATTGATGTTTTTATTACGTAACTGTCCAGATTTGATTTGATTTCTTATTGTTATGTGTATGTTTTAGTGTACTTTTTTACACTGTATTCTTCTTTGAAATAACAGAATGAAATTGTTTTAAACATGAAAAAATACATAGTCGAGCTTTGGTATATAGTGCCGTATGTCACAGACAGTGGGAACGGGGTTTGTAAGTTATTGAAAGTTGAAAACAAAAAATACGTTTCAAGATATTGCGATAGTGCGTTGAGGCATGCTCAACTCTCAATGATGAGGGCGCAGGAATTAAGATAGGGGTAGGTCAGTTTTGGCCAACTGCATTGATAAGATCCCTGGTTGGATAGACTAATTTTAACACTATAATACTTATTTATCGCCTATCGGATACAGTTTTATCGCACCAAACAGACAAAAAAAGATATATTCGTTAATTTGGTTTTATCAATTTCCAATTTATGAAATTATAGAACGATATGCGTAGAAACGGTTTTTTTTATTATGGTGAAAGTATTGAAATAATGTCTAACTAGTATTTACATAAATATATAAAAATGCAATATCGCATTCAACGAAATCTTTTTATTTATGTTTTCATATTAAAAATTTCAATACCAATTAGTAGCAGATGAGCCCACTATTTGAATAAAAAATACATAATGCGATATTGCTCCCAATTTGTAATTGGTATAGGATACAATTACAATATATTCAACTGTATTTAAATTGCAGCAAATATGTTTTTTGCCATTATTTAATATATATATTTCTATGAGAAATAGTATTTAAAACTATTTGGTAGTATAATATTCAAATACTGGCTGATATATATATATATATATATATATATATGGCATTAGAGGAAAATGGAAAAAAATGTAATATCCCATTTTCAAAAGTATTTGTAGCACATTGTCACCCTCAAATATATGCCTTGCTAAAACAAAGATGAAAGTATTTTTTGGTTAGTTTTCGTAACACAACTGTTGTTTACATTATTTTTAATTTTATTTATTTATTTCACTTAAACATGAATAAAAGCAACCACATGTCCCATTAATTTGAGCTTGTGGCTACGCACATAAAATCTATTTTCTGACACTTAGGCTGAGACTTCATTGCAGAGTTGAGAGATCTTTTGGTGTAGAGAAAGGGTTCGTCCAGGCAAAGATATGTAATTGGAGTCCCCAGAACTAGTTGACTTGTTGGTTGTGATGTCCAGTATGGTCTTTGTTGTCTTTTCCCTATATAAACAAACCAAACAGTCCTATGAAATGAGCAATGTAAAAAAAAATCAATAAATCTTACTTGAGCTTCACAGGTTGCATAAGTAGCTGAACGCAGGAGCGTCCATCGAACCGAATATCCCCGTCCAAGTCCAGAGCAAATTTCCCAGTGCCTTCATGGATATTAGAAAAGTGAACCTTATCCTTCCAATGCCCAATAATGGATCGCTTCACATAACCCCCAAACCACTCGTCATATCACTATCTGCAGTCTGGGAAAAGAGAGAGACCACAATAGAACCAGATATGTCCATGGACACAGCCCCTTCAAGGAGAGATTCCAAGCGAAGTCCGTTGGAAAAGACGTGAATGGACACAGAGTTGTACACAAAGCGATTAAATCCGAGGAGAGATTGTTTGTTCTCAAGAGCCCCAGACCAGTATAGTGACGTGAGTTCGGACATGGAGCTGAAAACCGTAAACGTTCGAAGTGGAACGCTTAAAAGAGACAGCTCCACACTTAATGCGCATTGGGGTCATCAGTTGGATCCGGCGTGGAAGCGATGAAGCCCGAAAGACCTCCTGTGCTCAGCTCCATCTTCAGAAAGTCCGTCACATTTGGAAGGTTTATATGCAGATGACTCTGTCTCAATATCTTGCTGGATGATACTTCAAGGCCAAAGTCTGTTGAGAAGTACTCTCCCTCGTCCAAATAAGAAAGGGACTGCCCGCCCGAACTAAGCAAGTTCCAATTCCAGTGGCCGGTGGTCATGAGATCATATTGAATAAACTTCATCTTTGGATGACTATTAAGCTTATTCACCAGGTATGAAGTCAATTCAGGATTAGATGAAAGGTTTTGTAGAAGAAGAATGACAATTTGCAAATCGAATTTTGCGCTCAACAACTGCTCAGCGATCAGGATTCGAAGTGAGTTATCTTCTGCTGGGTTCATGAATACGGTTAGGAATATGCTTTGAAGGCCCTCTGAGAGATCCGGAGAAATGGCTTTTGCAAGTTTGATGGCGTTGATTCTCAGCCGCTTTGAAGACGTATCTGACTTGATGAAGTCCTTCACAAGTGACAACACGTCTTGACCAAGAGCTTCTTGAGAAGAGTATTCAATATTTGTAAGGGCTTTTAGGGCTTGAGCCCTACAGTCATTCTCCGTGCATTTCTTCAAAGTCGATACAAACCAAAGTAAATACTCTTCATTTGATTTGATGTTGTTTGTGATCAAACTGAGGCTGAGAGTGAAACTCTGCTTTAAGGAATCAGTTGCGAATTTCGAATCTTTAAGATGATTGAAGAGTTCAGAGGCGATGTACTCATTATGGTGGCTTTGTGGCGTCCAATAACTTTCCATGGAGGATAAAGCCCAGATAAACCTCTCCAAGAGCTTGATATTGACTCCGTTGGAGGGCTTGAAAATGGACAAAACTGCTTTAAAGGCATTGGTGGTGTGACATGCGCCTAAAATGTCCATGAGCTGGGGCCTGGAAATATTTTTTAGTGGTTAATAACAGATTAAATTATAATTTTTAACCAAAGTATATTTAATATTGTATATTTTGCTTGTCCATTTGATGCTATATATATATACAGTCAACTTCGCCTAAGTCGATTCTCTCGGGACTGTGCAAAAACAATCGACTTAGGCGAAATTTGAGTTACAATTTTGATTGCTAAGTCGAAGAAAAAAATCGATATACCGGTAAGCGTGTGTGTACACTCGCTCACATGCAGTCGCAAATCATCGGCGAGGCAGCAGGTGGGCGAGGACACAATTTCTTTCTTTTTTAATCTTACCTCGCTTGGAGGGAGGAACATACCTTTTATATTCCCAAATTTTATATTCTCATTTGGGAATGATCACTCTCAGCCAATCAAATTCTTAAGTGTTCAATACTTTTCTCCACTTCAACCATCTGTGTCTGCTTCCTTGTAATACACAGTGTGAACGGCAGGTGCAGTGCATGCGGGCTGTGTTTTGGAAAGTGAGCGCCCTCTTCGACTTATGCGAAGTTATTTTCTTGTTTATGTATGTGTTAGTCTGTCAAAATATATGTTCGACTTGGGCGAAATATCGACTTACAAAAATCGACTTGTACGATTTTTATTACACACATGTCAATGGAGAAAAAATGGGACTTTGATTATATTCGAGTTAGGCGACTTTTCGTCTTATGCAATTTCGACTTAGGCGAAGTTGACTATATATATATATATATAAGGGAAAACATTCATTAACATTTTGTTTACTGTTAAATAGAGCAATAATAGAAGTTATATAAAAGTCAAGCTATTGAATTTGCTCTGTCAAACTCCAAAGCATACATAGCGAGTTGTTTGACGAAAAAAGAAATAGTAAAACCATCTATTCTTCGATCTGTGATGCTCTCAGCTGCCGCCCGATACACCGCCCTCTCCCTCAAGATCCCCTCCGACACCGAGGATTCATGGGTCCATGCGGGGAACGTCATCAAATTTTATCCATCCAAATCAAAAGAATATTTTAAAATTATGCAAAAAATATTGAAATATTTTAAATAGATACCCGTTGATATTTTGTTTATTGTTTTACCTCTTGTTTAGATTTTTTTTATAAACTATAATGTTTATTTTACTTATATATTATTTTTTTATATAATTTTATATAACATCTAAACATAAAGGAGAGAAAAAAAAAATAATATCTATTTATACTAATTTACGTCTCAAATTGTATAAAACCGACCAAGAGCATAATGTCTTAGTTACTTATGTGATGAACTCGGACCGCTCATATACCAATATATCATATTGCATAAAACAATTGGGGTTTATTTTTAAATTAATACTTACAGTATGTTTTTATTTGATTTGTCCTTGAGGAGGGTGATGATTGCCTTTTCATCAGCGTTCTTGAGTAGTTTCACTGCCGTCATAAATGCCTTTGCTCCTTCCGGTGTTGCTAAATTATTAGCTTTTAGTGACTTTTTTAGGACGACTAAGTCAGTGGCCTTGAACTGAAATGGAGGGAAGGTTGTAAAGATAGTTTATGCGTGAGGATCTGTGAAGTATATTTGCTCAAAGTTCGTGGTCTTGGAATAAAAGGATGATATTTATTTATATATAAATACAGAAATATTCTGATATTAGTTTTGGCATAAATTTAAAATTATAAATTTCACATTTTCGTTATTGAAAGTATACCTCTGCATTCTTATGAACTGGTAATTTAATTTTCCAGGAAATAAGTTTGTTCTTTTTTACTTTTTTATGGGCAGCCTACATTTTCTAATACACTTACAATGAAATCAGTTACGAGATAATTTGTATTAAATATAAATTATTATTTAAGGTAAAAAGTCTTCTTCCAAGGAAATCTAAATATGTTATATGATTTTTTTTGTAAGTATCAAATCTAATGGATTTGGACAATATTGAGCAATGTACGACGTGATAACTGTAATTTGTTTTAATCTTACTTTACGGATCGATGATGGACGACTTCTGATATCTTCCCCGACGAATTCAGTTTTGTAGATACTGTTAAGAATTCCAATTACTTCTTCAACTTTGGTGGCCTTAGATTGTGGCAATATATCGTCAACAATGTTTTCCTCTGAAAAATAAATAATAATGCTTTGTTTTTGTTAAAGTGAACAATTAACCATGAATATTTTCAGATAAAAATAAACAGCTAAGAATAACAAACGATTGATAAACAAATACGCTAGCCATTAGACAAGATAGTCTACCTTAAATATTTTTATTATTAAAAAATAATGTCAAGAGTAATAGGAGAAAATTATCAACCGAAAAACTATTTTTGAAACGCAAAGTGAGGATTTATTTTTAGTTCTGTTTATTTTTCTTTCTCTCCCATGTTGCATACCTATTAATTTAATATATCACAGTTTTCAATTGGTTATACAGTAGTGAGTCAATGAACCAATGAATCACCCCCCTAATTTGAATGTCTTAACCGTAGAGATATAAAGATATTAAGAGCTGATTCCCTTCAATAGCAGAGAAACATCATCGTTCAGCTGTATTCTGTGTGTCCACTATAAACAAAGTAATTTGATCTATGTCATCGTAAGCTGATCATAGAGATATATTATATCTCTATGATCAGCTTACGATGACGTAAGTACATATTACTTTGTTTATAGTGGACACACAAAAACAATTGAAGGGAATAAGCTCTCTATATCTCTATGGTCTTAAGTAATTATTTGTAAATATGCTTCATCACAGATACCTCAAACTCTGGTGATTTCATTTACAATATATATATATATATATATATATATATATATATATATATATATATATATATATATATATATATATATATATATATATATATATATATATATATATATATATATATATATATATATATATATATATATATATATATATATAATATATATATATATATATATAGTAACGGTAAAATATATTACCAAGATATCCTTTTGAAATATTATGATAAACTCCGACACATTCTCTATGTCAGAGGTATTGGAATGCTCCTTTTATTCAAATATACCCATGATATTGTAAACTTTAATTAAGTAATTTTTAGTTTGTTTGTAGTTTCTATCATTGCTTTGATATTTTATCCGTCATATTTAATTGCTCTATATAGAGTTTCAATTTTAAAGTAAAATTTATAATTATATATTTATTAGACTATAGGAAACAACTCTTAACTCTTATAAAATATATTTGAAAACCATGCTTCATACCTATTAACTTAATATCCATCTCCGCCTCAACAATAAAGTCCTCCTTATTAAGCTCTCTCTTCGTAAACCTTTCCTTCACAGAGGCCTTTGTCAGAGCCCGCTCAGCCTTGTTCAGCTCCAGTACAGAGGATGAGCTCCAAGCAAATAGACTTCGATCATCATGAAGCTTATGTCGAATCGTCTCCTCCGAGAGGCATTCTTTTTCTCCTTCCGGATCCTCCTCTCCGCACCCTCCGAGGAATACACAACATAGCAGTCCCCTGAGACATCCCTCTCCCATCCGCTCCAGGTTCCTCCCTGAAGATGAAGAGGGAAGCTAGTCCTTTGAAGTAATCCTTGTTTATAGCTCCCTTGGGGAAATATATGGCGGAGACTTCATGAGAATGTGATGTATGAACAGCGAAGGGAGTATCTTGTGGGGATAGGGTATAGAGGTGGACCTCATTGTTTCATCTGCCCATAGGGATAGGCGTTGTAGCTTCACCGGAGGGGGGGCTGGATGAGAGTGTCCCTCAGAGTGTGACCACTTGGTGAAGTATTCATATGTGCGCTCAACATGCTTACTTGACGCAAGTCCTACGAAGAGATAAAATAGAATGAGCGGCCAAAGAGGAAGGAGCATCTTACTACTGAGGGGCTTGTTGTTGGTTAATATATATTTGACAGGTAAGTAATAGTCAAGTATATTTAAAGGGGGAAAAAGAAATGCCGGCACTCACCTGTATGGCTTGAAAGGATTGCTGAGCCGAATAGGAATAATAATAATAATAAATAGAGGCTTCCCTTCATGTCTTTTCGCCTGCTCTGTAGTTACCCTCACACACACAACTACTAAGGTTTAAAAAATATTACAGTCACAGCAACATCATCATTGCCATAAGGAAGCTGTAAATACAACATGAACAAAAATAAAAAAGAGAAATAATAAACAGAAGAAAACTTCAAGATTTCTTTTTTCAAGAAAGAAGAAGAAGACGAATGACACGGAATGGAACATGATTCGTTCAAACCGTTCTTTTTAATCACATGTGTGTGCTCTTGAAGGAGTAAATATCATCATCATGTTGTCATATGATATCTTCCGGCTCTGGGATTTTATTCTTCCCTTCTATTTTACGCTTGCTGTTGTGTGTAAACTCTTGGAGAGAAAATGCAGATATGATAAAAAAATGTTTTTTGAAGATTCATCACTTTTACTAATGAAATATTGAATGTTCTTCCTTATTTTGAGACACACAATGTGTGATTTTTGTTTTATAACGTGCAATCCTATTATATAGATATTTTTTACGAAATTTAATGGTTAACAAGTATTTAAAAGATGGCTCACAACTTAATATGATAAATCTAGTCCTTATCGGACAAAGTCTCTCGTTCGTAAGAGTCGTTTTTGTGTTAGTAGAGTTATAAGACACGATCGTATCACTTGTGATTTCTTTTGTCTCTAAAGAATAATATCTCAAAAATATTTTAATCCAAAATGAGCTAAAGCAACCTACAGACATTCTCAGCGTAATATTGGTTAGGGTATGTTTAATTGTTCTTGAGGAGGAGGTAGAATTTGTAAACAAATTAGGGAGCGGCTAAAGAGCTCTTTAGAAGCATATTGGACTCTTATGTTTAGGGAGTAGGCTTGACTCTCAGTTGAGAATGTCAGGTCTGACCAAACTCTTTAAAAATATCCATGGAATCCTTTAACGCCTTAATGCTCGTTTATATTTCATAAAAGTCATTCCGTCGAGCCCAATAAGAAAAAACAAAACAAAAACAAAGTTAGAGTGGTTTTGTGTTATAAGAGGGGAATGGGGAACTTATATTGTTAATTATATTCCATCTGTGATCAAACACTCTACCTCAATTTGTACCCTGAGATCTTACCCTCAAATAAAAAAACAAATACCTATAAAATAGGAAATAAATAGAATGATATAAACACTCCCAAATATAAACTTATAAATATATATCTTTACCATTTATTTAGTGTCCTCAATATATTTCTTAGGAACACGGTAAAACTTTTATATGCCTTGAGCGACGTCAGATTACCTTAAAATAAAAAAATATTCATCTTAGTATCATAAAAATAACTAAAATCCCTGCGTGACCAATTGAGAACAACATGAAGTGTCGAAGTTACGTAGGGTAGCGCTAAATATCGGGAGCATTGTTAACTCTACGTTCCTGGGGGGGTGACAGTGATAGGAGAGACTTCGTATTTTTTATCATGAATATGGAGAATGCCGTCACAGCTTGTAAATGTTCTCTATGACCAATACAGTTATGTTTTAGTTATCTTTATACAAATAAATATTTATTTTCTTAAGAGGAGCTGAGGTCATTCGTTCGAGTATAATATTCTAGTTGCAGTAAGCCAAATAAGTTAAATAACACTATGTAACAGGATTTTGCCCCTGGGCTGAAATTTCTAAATTGAGTCCCATTTTTTACGTAGATTCCAAAAATGCCACTCAAAATATCGTCTGAAAAAAGGTTTGGACTTTATGGCCTTTTTTTGAAAATCAGGATTTTCATCATTTCTAATGGTTCAGGCCCAGTTATCTTCGTGCAAAGTAAGAATAACACCAAATGTCAGTAGTATTTATTTTTCTACTATATCTCTGCATTTCAAATCAGTTTTTATAATTTATATATCTTTCGTACAATTCGAAATAATCGGCTTTATATTTCAAAAAGTTGACCATATTTTAGTGTTCTATTCAAGCGGCTATATTTTTTTTGTTTCGCGTCTATTGACTATAATCAATATGTAATATATTTTTGGTATATGTCCATACATTTCAGAACAGTTTTTATAATTTCGATATCTGGCATGAAAGTAAAGAAAAGATCAATTTAGTAGGACGAACTACACTACGTAACAAAATTAAGGTCTTTGTTTGCTTCGTCCTACTAAATTGATCTTTTCTTTACTTTCATGCCAGATATCGAAATTGTAAAAACTGTTCTGAAATGTATGGACATATACCAAAAATATATTACATATTGATTATAGTCAATAGACGCGAAACAAAAAAATATAGCCGCTTAAATAGAACACTAAAATATGGTCAACTTTTTGAAATATAAAGCCGATTATTTCGAATTGTACGAAAGATATATAAATTATAAAAACTGATTTGAAATGCAGAGATATAGTAGAAAAATAAATATCACTGACATTTGTGGTTATTCTTACTTTGCACGAAGATAACTGGGCCTGAACCATTAGAAATGATGAAAATCTTGATTTTCAAAAAAGGCAATAAAGTCCAAACCTTTTTTCGGACGATATTTTGAGTGGCATTTTTGGAATCTACGTAAAAAATGGGACTCAATTTAGAAATTTCAGCCCAGTGGCAAACAAAGACCTTAATTTTGTTACATAGTGATAATTATTTGTTATGAATTTTGTTAACATCAAGAACAGTGACTTTTTTTTGGAGAAAGTGATAACAAGAGCGAACAAATAAAACACTAATAAATGATAACTTAAATTGTTAGAATAAATTATCATATTTTGATACCATTTATAACTACAAAGAAAAGACTGTCCAATGCAGCAAATGATGACTCTTTTGTGCTTTTCTTTTATTTTTAACGATCTAAAAACCTATAATATTCGATATCATCCAAAGCAAACCAGTCCATTGCGGTTTCGTTGTGCCCTTTGCCACCGAAGAAACATGCCTTTTATAAATCCCTGCTTGTGTATGACATTATATAAACGACACGAGAGCAAATGCGATTAAAAAATATGTTACTTTATTTCATTCTATACTACTTTATTTTCTTCTATATGTAGTAGCATAACCAAAACAATTCTTATTTTCATTTGTTATGCTACAAAACTAATTAAGTTTTTTTCTCTTACTTATAACTTATAGGTATTTTTTTTGTCATCAGTATCGTCATGAGCAAACTGAGGCTCGTTAAACAATGGAATCCGACCCACCGAGCTTGTCCAGTAAATAATATAATAATGCTTCACAAATAATTCATTACGTCATGTCCATACAATAACGTGTTTCACCAATAGATGGCGCGCTGACATTTAGGCCCGCAAATCAAAACTTTGCCCATCCCTGTATAGAGAATATATATAGAGCTATATACCTATATATATATATATATATATATATATATATATATATATATATATATATATATATATATATATATATATATATATATATATGAATCATAATGTTGATCATGTTTTTTAGTCGATCCTTTTAATTGTATTATTAGTGTATTATATTTAAAAAAATATTGGAAAAATAATTTCTAAATAGTTTGTGTTTTTGAACCCTATTTTTTATCTTATAGTTTTTTTTTTGTAAATAATTTAATTGTTGATTTTATATATACAGTTTAAATAAAGAGCTTATCGAAAAGAGAGAAAATGGGTAATCCCTCAGACTATTAGAAATATAAAAAGTAAACAAAATGTGTTATCCAAACAATGCTTGATTTTCTTATAATAAAGATCGTAACCAATAACAATATTCATGGCTAGAATATATATTCTTTCGACACTCAAAATTCTCTATGGGTGTATCATTTCATTAATTCTCTTAATAATAATAATATGATCCTATAAACGGTATTGATGCCTTCATGTTGGAGACAATACCTAGTTTGTAGCGTCATTTGGCATTCTATTCGCTCTATGGTCGGTACATAAACATTTGTCGATGCCAGGTCATCTTTATAAATGACTAAGTATACAAAACATTTCTGTAGAATATAATCTTCTCTCCCCCCCCCCCCCCCCCCCCCCACCAGATGGAGTCGGAAAAAATTCAACTCCTTCTTAACTCGAAAGCAATATAACCTAGATACGTTCAGATTCGTTTAAAGGTAATAATGATTTAATATCAGCAAATAAAAATAAGTCTGGTTGAGCAGGACATTATTTCCGTTATTTGTGTATAATAATTTGGAAAACAATAAACAGTGGTGCAAACAGAGCATATTGTGTATAATGTTTTGGATCTCCTCAACTCTTTCTCTCTCTAAATTAGATTTTTTTTGCCTATATGCTTCGATAAAATTGCATCCTTGTGGATATGAATAAGCATTATAGCGTGTAAATTAGTCTATCGAACGGAGGATCTTATCAATGAGATAGCGGACCAAAAATGACCATCCCCTCTCGGGATTCACACTGAGAGTTGAACACGCCTGTACGCACACGTCTATCACACTCCCTTATTTCATTTACAGGTCATCCGCAGAAACTATTTAGATATATTACATGACGTCAATGTTTTATGTATTCATTAATGTTTCTTTTTATATTTATGATGATTACATTGCAAGCAAGTTGAGCAATTGCGACCTTGATCATAATAATAGTAAAAAAACAAATATTTTTTTGTTGGGTTTCATTTTCATATACCTAAATGACCTCCAAAGCATATAATGTGCATATTATGAACAGTATAAAATGCATATGTACATGAAAAAGAGGTGTTGGGGAGGGGGGGGGGGAATTTGCAACAACAAATATAAATAAAACGTGAAAATTAATTGTTAGAAGTTTGCAGGGAATGCAATAATTGATGCAAGTGTACAGGGTCTTGCAGGTAAATCCGTACAAAGTTTAACTTCTTCCAGATCCATTAGGAGTGCAAGTAGAGCTTAGATATTGCACATGTGGGAGGTTTCGTGAATCTGCTGTCGAATTTCGCCCGAAAACAAAACAAATACACTGATACGGAGATGGAGCAGACCCGGAGGGACACGGTCATCGAGTTGCTGTGCGTAGGGCACCATCCTGCAGCCATCAACAAGTTGCTCAAATACCCCAGGAGGACGGTCTACGACATCACCAAGAAGTGGGAGAAGTCAGGGATGTCCAAGAAGAAGGAGCACAAGCCCAGGAGTGACCGGATCTACACGCCAACATTTGTGGCTGGTCTCAAGAGTTCCATCAAGGCCAATCCGGGGACGCCCATGTCCATCCTCGCCAGGAAGCGTCCTCAAGACTGTCGTTGTCCCCTGGTTGGACTCTGTGGCCTCCGGGACCCCGTACACATTCCAGCAGGACTCGGCACCCGCCCACAAGGCCAAACTTGTGCAGTCCTGGCTGAAGAAGAATGTGCCCAACTTCTGGGACTTCAACGCCTGCCCCCCCCCCCCAAAGAGCCCCGATCTGAACCCATACGACTACTACTTGTAGGGGAAGTTGGATAGGGAGGTGTGCGCCACACACTACAGCAATGTGGCTTCCCTGAAGACCTCCATCAAGTCAGAGATGAACTCAGATATTGCAGATGTATTATTATTATTATATTCACATACAAATAAGTACTGTATTAGATATAAATAACACCAGTTTAATTCAATAACTTTGCATAAGGAACTTTGTTTATTTAAAAAGAGCTCGGATCAACATGATTAACATCGTTATTCATCAAGGACGTCGTCGTAATAGCCAAAGTTTTGTGAATGAAGCACAAATTACTATTTATGACGACGCCGGATATCACATTCTTGATAGCTTTGCATATTTCTGATGTCAAGCATATGCTATTCAAACTCATATATAAATACAAAAGTATTTATCATTATATACTTTTTTTGAATTATTACCTCCGCCGAAGGAGGTATTGTTTTCACTGGCGTTGGTTTGTTGGTTGGTTGGTTTGTTTGTCAGCAGGATAACTCAAAAAGTGCGTGAAGTATTCGGATGAAACTTTGTGGAGTTGTTGGAAATGCCAAAAGGAACAAGTGATTAAATTTTGGCATCTCTGAGTGCAGAATTAAGATACAAAACGAGCTAAATACTAATAAATATTTCAAGTTAGCCTACTCTGCCAATAGATGTCGCTGTGCTATAAAATCGGGTGACGGGAGCGTCTTCCTCTCGGAATTTCCGTCGAGGGGAAAACCTCCCCAGTCCCTCTACGCCGCCCCAGTCGTAAAAAATCCGCCTCGGAAAGCTCATAAGGACCCCGTGACGGTGGAGGTTTGCACTCTCTGAGTCCGAATCTTTTTCCGCACTTTTTGAGTTATCCTGCTGACAAACAAACCAACAAACCAACGCCAGTGAAAACAATACCTCCTTCGGCGGAGGTAAAAATGTAAATCATATACATGCACTACTATCAATACCATAACCAAGGGAGAACATTCAAATTATTTCTAGATGAGTTTTACATCCATACCTTAAGCATTATAATTTATCTGTTTATTATTCATTAATATGTTTTTATTTATGGAAATGTACAGATATGGGTTCAATCATACTAAAACATGCTAAACAAATCATACAAAATTTCATAAAAGGGCACAAAAATATACACAAAAAGAGAGTTAAGAAGGTCGTAAAAAAATTGCTATATAATTTTTATATATATATCGTCTTCTAATATTCAAACTAGAGTCTGGGATTTATTTTTCTTCACCTTGATACTATAGATTTTGATATGAGAATATACGACTACCATTTGGTAACTGCTGTTAGTGTTACCTGGATAGAAAGAGAAGGGAGAGAGTATTTTTCCTCACTTCTCTCCCTTCTTTTTTTCTTTCTATCCAGGTAACACTAACAGCAGTTACCAGATGGTAATTGTATATTCTCATATCAGAAGATCATTTTGTTGGGGAGAGTACGTGCAAAAATGTATTTGCTTATATCTCTTAAAATATAGCGATTTTTAGAACACCAAACATATCAAATGAAAGCTTGGTTATCCAGCTTTAATATTTTGGTATACTAAATCATGTCAATTTAATAAGTAGAGAGTTATATGTACATTAAAAAAGCATATCTCGCGTACAAAATGACGCATATAATGGATTATAAATGCGTCAGAGACAAAGTAAAATTTTGAGAGGATACCTTGACGCAAATCTAACAAACACATTATTATTATTTATTTTTTTCATAATCGATTTCTTATAGGTCAATACAGGCTCTGAATCATATGATGTAAACTCAGATTGTACTGAATTCTGAATTGATAGAATGCAACCAAGGTCATTTTTGGATTTATCATCCAAAGGTTTACTAAGCTTAAAAGTACTATTTTACTCTGAAGCGAACAAGTCATCTTCTACAGGCGAGTGAAGTTAATTGATACAAAAAAGCTATGAAATATGCTAACAATACACACTCCATTTTTTCTTTGTTTTTACTGAAAACTTTGTTTTATTAAAAAATATCAAACATACGTCTGGTAGTAAATTAGATTTCCTTTAAATTAATAATAATTATTGAAGTCTGTAACGTCCACCATTTTGAAGAAATTTGCGGAAAACTATATTTTTACTAAATTTTTAAAACTTTGACCTCGTTGCGCGACCTCGTAATGTTGACCGATTTTGTTCAAACTTTGTATGTCGTCTTCTTTTATCACCAAGAAACAGAAAATCCACAATGTTGCTAACATTTCAAACATTTGAAAAATAAGAACAACCCTATATATATATATATATATATATATATATATATATATATATATATATATATATTACACTGAACTAATTACACAGTTAAGGTGCTTGAAACTGTTATTCTTATTACAATCTGCAGTTTATGGCAATTCACTTGTATTTTTTCAACAAAAAAAGGTGGAGGTTTGACACCTATTACAAACAGCAGTTTATGGTAGTTCACTTTTATTTTTCGACAAAAAAAAGGTTGAGGTTTTTATTAATTACAATGTGTGAAATAAACTGCAATGGACTCTGAGAACAAAATGTGTGCATGTCCTTTTTTTTGGGGGGGGGGGGGGCGCAAAAATTTCTTATGTACAAAAGGGGGGCCCAGCAGAAAAAGTTTGGGAACCACTGCATTAGTTTAATTGTAAAACAAGTATAAAGACACCTTCAGAGTCTTGGTAATTCCTACTCAAATTATCATTAGTGCATCTTATTCTTACAAAAAATGGCATCAATTAATTTTAAAAAAAGCAAAAAGATTTTTTAGAGGCTATGAGGAAATGTCAACAATTTTTATATAAATAATTTTATAGTAAATGGAAGGGTGGATAGGAACGACAACCTTGTAAGAAGAGTTTTAAAATCAATGTCAAATGTACCGTCGGTTCCATTGGAAGCTATTAATAAATTTGCTAAAATTTGTGTATTTCTCCAAATAAAATATGAAAAAATGGCCTTCAAGAGCAAAAAGCTAGTCATAGAAAAAGTGTAAGAGAGAGGCGAAAAATAAAACAGTGGATTATATTAAATGCTCCAATAAATTATATACTTTTTTCTAAAAATGTCTATCGAATAATATTTATGTAATATATGATTATAAGCAGTATTTTGTTTTGTTATAATTTATGAATTATATACTTTTTTCTAAATATGTCTTTGTAATAATATTTATGTAATATATTATTATAAACAGTATTTTGTTTTAAATAGTTTATAAATTATATACTTTTTTCTAAATAAGTCTTTGTAATGATATTTATGTAATATATTATTATAAACAGTATTTCTTATAATGTTTTTCGTTGTTTTTTATGTGTTTTATCATATAGTGATTGAAGAGTTTGGTTTTTCATGAAATATTTTCAGCAAATTTAAATCATCAAAATTTATGAGTACCCAGATTTTTTTCCATTTTTTAATAGAATTGTGATAATTACTTCTTCTATGATCTAATTAAAGGCTAAATTCGATTATATTTAACATATTTTACTTATAAAATAGACCTTCTTTTGGCATATGTGACGTCATGCTCATGAGGTAGGTTGCGTGGCGGTGTATTTTTTATATACTTTCATTGGTTAAAATGGCTCTACCTTACTTTTAACTACCTTGCTTCAAACCTTTCTCTTTTTGGAAATGGTCACCAAACACTCATATACTGAGGAAAACATCCATCATTTGTATCCATTCAGAAATCCATTCGCCTCGTTTACTAACCTCTCTAATAGATTTTCTCTTCGATATTCTGTATGGACATTTCTTTCGTTAATTCTTGAAGCATGTGACTAGAATATGATCAACACAGTGAGCATTCTTCATATTGTATTTGATATATTTTTGAAGTATAAGTCAGTCATGACATTAATAGAGTCCTTGATAATACCTTGGAACTTCAAAATGATTGTAATTTAGACATTTTATAGGAGATTTTACCTCTGTAAATTTGCATCCTTTGTTATTTTGATTGATCGTTTATGTATTTTAGCTATTAGATCCCAATAGTTGTTTTTGTTAAAAGGGTATCCATTGCCTGTTTATTAGAACTTTCTTGTTCATGTTTCACGAGATTTGGGCCTTCCTCTGTTTTGACTTATTTGATGTCAACTATTTTCCATTTTCTTTTCATAATATATAAGTTTTTCAAATATTTGCTACTACTATACTCATTTGGAATCTTGTTGTGTTGATGACATCACAACAGTCAAACTCTTAAAGGAGAGCAAGTGAAATCTCTATATATTTTTCTTTTTTATGTAACTTCGGTTCGAATTCTATTAAATAGAGGAAAGGTCGGATATATTTATTGGATGTAAAGTAAAGCTAGACGTTGTAAGATGCCATTCATTCTCGAGCAAACAAATGTAGCCTAGATGTAACGATAATATTTTTTGTTTTGTTTTTGCAGAAAATGTCAGCTCTGCACAATCAATGAGGTTTTTCTTTACCATTTTCCATTGAAAAGTCTTTTAAGCTTTAGGATTTCATTTATTCCATGTTTTAGACGACGAACATACAGATCATCAATTTTTATTGGACTATTTTTTCATAAGAGGAAGTGAAGACGGGATAAAACGTAGGGTTGTCCTCGTTATTACCATATGTTCCGAATATATCAATGAAAGAGCATCTGAATTCTCACAAAACCTAAATTCCCGCCCTTGTGTGCCAGGAACAATTTCTGTTAGAATATTACCTTCACTAAAAGGGCAATGCCGCGCTTGGAAGAAGTTTTGTAGGCTTCAAAAAATCTGTAGGGTGTCGGGATGCCATAAAAGCCTTTGCATGGTTGTCTTCGTATCTGTCAGCATCATGATGTCGGATGTAGGTACATCAAGTACTTCAGAAGCTCTGATTTTCTAGAGTCAGGAGTTATAGAATTTAATGAATGAATGACAGAATAGAGTATGTTAATTTACTTTAAAAATGGGATTCGTTTTGACGTCTACTATTCTTGCAAACATTGGTTTTCAAGAGCCTCTTTTCTATATTTTTGTTTTATAAATCATTTTTTATCTACTGTTCATTTCTTTGCATGTTTTATACTTGCATAATGTATAACTAAACTTGTTTAAAATATTTAACTATTTCATTCTAATTATATTTATATTATACATAGTGACTTGAGTTAACCTTTTTACATGTGGCTAAAACAGGCATTTAGGTTATTTTATTGTTATACCAATAACACAATTATGAAACATATATAGAAGTTTTATACAAAGAAGATAATAAACAAATCATATACAAATATGTGCAATACGACTCATAGACATATAATGTTATTTAGTTTGAATTAACATTTGGGCAATTATTATTGCATATTCAATGGAAAAAACCGTGAATGGACTTTTCACATGTTGAAAACAATAACATTTTTTTCATGTGGTTGACCATATATAGCCATAAAATATTTATTTGCTGCCAAAACTTAATTGTGTTAAAAGATTACCTAAAAAATCATTTATAATTGTCTTATGCTTTGGTAGATCTACGTATTTTTATTTTATTGAGGACTTTTTTTCATTACTTACTTTAATTTGGTATAAAAAAATAGGGACAAATAAAGCATAAAAATGATACTTTTTTATAAACAGAAGACATTCTATCAAGTTAGTAATTAAATTGTTTAGAATGCATTATAGATAATGTTTCATTATGTTTTCATGAGTAAGTCGTTGTTTTTTTAATTGAATCACACAAAAAATTATAATCACTCACGATATTAAAATATTGTTTTTTTGATGCAATATATTCATTCTTTATATTAAAAAAGTTTTAGGTTTATATATAAACATTTTGCAAAATCAACATATATTTTTTTGCTATTGCTAAAAATATTTTATACACATATAAATCGACTAAAAAGTTTTAAACACAATTATGATATTTAAGTTTAATGGCCCAAAAAATAGATGAATCTATTTCCATAAAATATGTCATAAAACTTCTTATCCGCGTATATAAATTATGAAATTTGATTTATCAGCAATTTTTATTTATGATGCATATTACAAACATATATATATATATTTATATATATATAAATGCATATAGATAAAAAGAGTTTAAAATTCAATATTCATGAGATAAAAAAACAAGTTAAATTTTTGCAAAAAAAAATAATGTCTGACAACCAAAAGCTTAATGTATTCATCAAAAGTACTATGTGTCATCCCTATAGTTTTAAATTTTTTACACTAAATGTGAAGGTTCATCTATAATAAGGAATCAAATGCTTAGCAGCCTATAGTAAATGTTATTTACATCAGATATAAATAGATATAGCTTTTTGCGCATAAAACGATACGTTTCGGCAGAAGTACTTCTGAATAAGTACATACACTTTTATTGGTATTTCGTTATCTCCTAGAACACACATACAATAATAATAATTGATAAGTAAATATTTATTTTATTATATCGTTAAGATAACCTAACATAAAAAACTACCTGCAGCAATTACACATTCCATTTGTGTAACGAAACATTCATTTTGTAGTTTTTCTCAAGAATCCTAAGCCTCAACTTCAAAATAATTGCAAAGTTTTCAAGCAAGAAAAAAAAATTAAATGATCCGAAACTACTTTTAACAGTCTCAAAATGGACTCTTCAAATCAATAATGTTTCTATTTCTTATCCAAATTTTAATCACCAATGCTAATTCATGTATTTGTTGGGACTTAATCCGTATGGACATGCTGATCCACATCTTCCCCTACTTTGTTGTTATTGTTACAAGAAAGAATATATCCAGCAACCCCCCGCCATTTCATAATGTATAAACTTAGGTTCCGAAATGTTTTTCGTGTGACGTCACGTCTGGCAGAAAACATAAGCAAATAACTTTTAATATATATAACATCTCTACTCAAATTATCATTAGTGCATCGTACTGTTACAAAAATGGCTTCAATTAATAAAAAAAGAAAAAAAGACAGTGTGCAGTTGCTGTTTGTCCTTCATTGAATCCCAATGCTCACAATGTATTATACCACTCGTTTCCAACCAACATCAAACAGAGAAAAGCTTGGACCATCGCATGCAAAAGAGGAGATTCGACATTTCAGCCTGCATTATCCTTTATGTGTAGTCTGTACTTCACTGAAGAAGACTATGAGAGAGATCTAATGTATGAGCTTCTTAACCTTCCTATTAGAAAGAAACTCAAGAAAGGAGTAGTTCCGACACTTAATTTAAATTGTAAAAAGAGTTTCTAAATCAATGTCTAAGGTGCCGTCAGTTCCTTGGAAGCTCTTAATAAATTTGCTCAAATTCGTGTATTTCTCCAAATAAATTTGAAAAAAATGCCTTCAAGAGCAAAAAGCTAGACATAGAAAAAGTTTAAGAGAGAAGCGAAATATGAAACAGTGGATTAATTAAATGCTCCAATAAAGTATTTACTTTTTCCTAAATATGTATTTCTAATAATATTTATATAAATATGATTATAAACATATTTTGTTTTGTAATAATTTATAAATTATATATTTTTTCTTAATATGTATTTCTAATAATATTTATATAATATATTATTATAACCATATTTGTTTTGTACTAATTCATAAATTATATACTTTTTTTAAATATGTCTTTGTAATAATATATGATTATAAATATTTTTTTTATAATTTATTTCGTTGTTTTTTATGTGCTTTAACATATAATGATTGAAGAGTTTGCTTTTTCATGAAATATTTTGGATAATTTCAGCAACTTTAAATCATCAAAATTTATGATTACTCACAAAATTTAATATTTTTTCATTTTCTAATAGAATTGTGATAATTAATTCTTCTATGATCTATTTAAAGGCTAAATTCAATTATATTTACCATATTTTACTTATACAATATACCCTCTTTTGCCATATGTGACGTCATGCTCATGAGGTAGGTTGCGTGGCGGTGTATTTTTTTTTACTTTCATTGGTTAAAATGGCTCTACCTTACTTTTAACTACCTTGATATCCATAGTCTCTAGAACTTCTTCCTCTTTGCGGTCTTACATTGGTGACCCCGTGTTTTTTGAACATGCCCCGAAAAGAAAGTTCACCCTCACTTCTAAAATGAAATCCGAAAAGATGGAGGAGTCAAACTTGACTATGGCCGTCGCGGAACTTCGTCTTCCAAGATTTGCATCATCGGACGTCGAGGGTTGGTTCCGGCGTATGGAATTGGATTTTGCCTTGAGGAACATACGCAACTCTAGGGCGAAATATAGCCTTATGGCCTCAGCATTTATGCATGATTTGTTTTATATAAGATTTCAATTCTCACCTTATTATACGTGTGATATTACTCTGCTTTAAGAAGCAAAACCTTTAAGCCAATAGTTTTAAATTATGAAGTTTTATTATGTCCAAATGCAGGGGGGGGGGCAGAACTCATGTAAACAAAAGGGATATTTCCAATTAAAAAATGTGACGTCATCACTGAGACGATTTGCCTGTATATCTAATACCTACACCATCTAAGTAAATAACAATAATAAATAATAATATGGTGGACTACTATCGATGAAGCCACACAACCTCGTATATAATTTCATAAAAAAAAAGATTTATATGACTCTGTGTAACTACATTCATATGATTTTCAGCAAAAAAAATGAATTGGTTAAGAGATCTTAGAGCAATTATCGTCGCTTTTTAAGAACAAATAAATGTATTTTATTTAAGGTCATCACTTTACCGTAAATTTCTAAAAAATTCATTCATGTTTTTTACGCAACTGTTGAAGAGAGTTTATTATTGTATTCTAATAGTATTATTTATTTTGTACTATATTTTGGTATTTTAGTGTAATTTGTATCCTTGTTACAATACTGAATTAAAATCGTGACGAAAAAAAAAAAAAAAAATGAAATTGGTTTAATAATATTTATTTGCATTAGATTTTCAAATTTTCAGGCCGAAACTCAGCCAATTTATTAACATCTGAAAATGTTTGATTATTTCTATTTTTCAAAGCCATAAAAGTAGTAGTATTCCTTTCTATCAAACAGACAGAAAGATAATGAGAGAAAAGAAAAAGATTATAGATACTTTTATGCCGTAAATAATAACAAATCGATAATGTGACGTCATGTGGACGTTTCAGCTTTTTCTTTTCTAATAAGAGGAATCTAAACATTGCGTTCTGCGCATCTTGTATTATCTATTATCTTTGGTCCAAATGTAAATGCAAAAAAAATATATGTGTCTCACGCACATAAAACTGTATATGGAGGCAAAAAAGGGAGAAGAACAATATTTATTTTTTGCCATTGGCAAAATGAATATCCTCTTCTTATCATTAAAAAACACAATTAGATTATTTGTCAAATGACTCATTTTGTGCAAATTTTTGCTTACTCCAATATAAACTAGAGGCATATATACACTCAGAGAGTGCAAACCTCCGCCGATCCCCACCTAATGAATCACTTAACAGAATTACAATCCAATCATATATGTCTACATAAGTAGGTGTGTTTGGTGAATAATGAGTGAGGAGAGAGCAAAGAAAATATATATACACTCAGAGAGTGTGTACCTCCGCCAATCCCCACAACATTCCTATTCAAACATTCTCCATTTCACACGCCCGATTTTCTATCTCTAATCATTGTTTCCTCTCTGTTAGCTCATTTTGCATATTAAAAAAGCACTCAGAGATGGGAAGACGGAAGAAGTTTAAGCTACGTCACTGGGTTAACATAGTCCTGAGCTGATATATGAACAATAATACGTCAATGAATATTTTTTTAGTGTTTGTTCTTTCCTACTCCCTGAATAGAGACCCCATTTCATTTAGTATTTTGCTCATTTTGCCTATTAAAAAGCACTTAGAGATGCCAAAATTTAATCACTTGTTCCTTTTGGCATTTCCAACAACTCCACAAGTTTCATTGAATCCGTTCAGTACTTTTTGAGTTATCCTGCTGACAAACAAATAAACCAACAAACGCCACTGAAACAATACCTCCTTCGGCGGAGGTAACTATCATATAAATATACAGTATATAATGATTTTGGAATGGATGACCCCCCGTGTTTGTTAACTTTGCATTGAAGGTCGTTGCTTTTGTGCTGCTCTGATTAGTATCAAAGAGCCTTTCGATCATTTATAAATAATACAAAACTTAAGGGTCATTACATTTTTTGCAAAGCAATGCAGAGAAATGCCACCTTCGAAAATACTGCAGCGGAGGTCTAAATGCCTGCAATAAATATATTTATTAGAAGGGTTTTGCTCATAAAGGAGGTTGTTGATGATTGGTACTGCACCTCATTTTGAGAACAGTTATATTCAAAGTATTCAATATCATCATATGAAATAGTTAAACAAAATTCGCTACACCTAGAAATATAACCGTATACTTATTATTTATTTGTTTTATATCGTAGATTGGACTAACTTCAAGGGATCTTAATACGTTTGCAGCCGGTAAGGATAGTATGTAATAAAGCGTTAAAGTAAAGTAGCGCATGCATAACATAAAATTCTTCTTTTGTCCCAAGGAATTGGCCAAAATTTTAGTTCTTCTTTAGTCCGTAATGGGCGCTTTGATGCTTGAACTCTTGAAAATAATAACAAAGTCCTTTTATTATTTATATTTGGAGGCGTTTTTTATCTTGATATATTTCAAATAATCAAACTTAATCCCTTTAAACCGGTTTTAAATAGGATGGTGACGTAATTTCATGGACTAGCGACATCTAATGTTAAAGAAATAACCAAAATTTCGGCCAAGTTTTTTGTTTATTTTTTCCTTGCATGCGCTACTTTACTTTAACGCGCTTTAGTATGTAGTAGCTTTATTTGTTATTATTCTTACACATGTAACTTAAAAAATATATAAAATTCCAAGGATAAACGTCCCTCCCAGATCTGTCCTCCGAGGGCATCATTTTTTGCAGACAATCAAAAATGAAGTGTTTCGGGGTTTCGTCTTTATTATGTCTGTGAATACTTTATTTCTATGATTTTATTCATCTGCTGGCATATATTAATATATAGGTGCTCTTTGTGTCTTTTTATACTTACAACCATTAATTTCGTATTCAGCCTGAAAATTAAGCTTTCTTTGTCAATCGATATACGAGTCAGTATATTTATTCATCTCTATGTATCTCAGATACAAGATTGGCGACGAGAATGGTATCCATCTTCGCCGGGACGAAAAATAAGACAGGTAAGCTTTAATAAGATTAAGCTAGTCTTTTTTAAAGCCCCGCTCCTTTCACTTGGCAAATACTTCTCTCATTAGCTCGGGAGCTATCCCCCGAAAAGGTGGACTATAAAGAGAGATCCAATGAGTCCTGGAAGCTCACCAAGGCGGAGTTCACTTCTTTTCCCACATGCGATGAAGATCTGTCTAGGAAGAATAGACAGATCTTGATCATGATGGATGCGGTATCCAAATTGATTGAGTCAATCTATGTACATGGGTAGCACGAACAATTTGGAACACTTTGACAATTTTTCGTGTGGTTTACACGATTTGAATACCCCCAAGGTCATCATCCACTCGAATAATTGGCCCCTGTTCCCTAATTAATTCACTCAAAAGTTACTACAGTGCAGACATGCAGAGAGAAGAGTCCCTCCTTATGAAGAATCCCACTCTATCATTGGACAAAGTTCTTGTCTCCTATAGTACTTACAACTCCTTGAGAATGTGAAGAGACACTCGCAGTGCTCCTTTTATCCAATCTCCTTTATTATTTAGAATGTTATATAAAAGTATATATAAATAAATAAACATTATAGTTTATAATAAAATATCGAAATAAAAGGCGTTACAATAAAAACATCACAAGAGCTGATTAATTAAAATGTTTCATTATTCTTTTCAAAATTTTAAAATATCTCTTCGACTAAAGGGAGTAAGTTTGATGATTTGAAATTTTTCAAATCACTACAACATTGTACGAGATAAATAATAAAAGGACTTTGTTATTATTTTCAAAGAGCTCTAGCATGAAAGCGCCCCTTACGGACTAAAGAAGAACTAAAATTTTGCCCAATTCCTTTTGGGAAAAAGGAAGAATTTTATGTTATGCATGCACTACTTTACTTTAATGCTTTACTTTTATCGAGGTGCCCATCAACACATAACTACATGGAATGATTATGAAGGAGAAAGTATGGGTGCCCTACTATAAATAAGTGGATGTTTGGGTTTGGAATTCTGATGGAGACAAAAGTTCCACAAAATGCAAATTAAGTCTGGGGACAATTATTGATGTTTAAATCAACTTTAACCTTGGAAGTCTCAAGGATTGTGAAGGGATATTATGTCTTTGAATACTTTATTTCTATGATTTTATTAAGCGGCTGGAATATAGTAAATATATACGTACATACTCTTTTTGTCTTTCTTTACTTTCAACTGTTAATATTTTGTATTCCGTCTTCTCATGGATTTCAACCAGTAAATATGCTTCTTTCTCTAAACTACTCCGTGATTTTCATCATTCCCTTCGAACGACAAGCCGAGATATTTATCTTTATTCGTCTTTGAGTAGCTCAGAAACTACAGTCTTCCTCCACGCAGAGTCGACAAATTGTGCATTTGGTCATCTTGTAGAGATGCCTGTTGAGACCTATGTTTTCACGGAACATTCGTAGGGTGACGAAGATTTGGACTCGTTTACTTTAAAATTGTGTAGACGAGATCATACGGTTCGAGGATAGATTCTGAACAAGTTGTTTTGCAGCCTCCAAAAAAGGTTTTTGGACAGAGAAAGGCTTTAGCAGATAATAAAGAGGATAAATTAAGATATAAAACGAATAGCACTTTTATATATCCATATAGGTCTGCAATCTTATTCGTTTTTAACGCATGTTGAATTACCATATTTTTAAATACACAAAGAGGAACGTAAACCTCTCATTTACAAAAAAAAAAATCGAATTAGATGTTTTTTTAAATATCAATAAATTCAAAGCACTATCCATAATTCCTTTTATATGGGAATTTCTTTGTTAAGAACATCGATGCCCATTTGTATACATTTAAGACCTGATGGCTTTAACGGAAATGAAAAACAATAAAATTTCATCAGCTATAAAAACCAACCATACCTCATGTCGGAGCTTGAAAGACCATTTCATCAGAAACAATTACGCTATTTGTCGATGATTGAATATTATAACTCGTCAAACAAATGAAATATTGGATTAATATATATTTGCCCATGAAAACACTTTTCGTGGGCATTTAAATGGAGTGAGGGATATCGCATTTCTTTGAAAATGATTACCTGATAATAATATTGAATGAGAGCAGATGTTTTTAATATATTTCTAATATATAGTAAGAGTTCTTATAGGCATCTTATTCATTTTTCGGAAAATTAATTCATTAAGCTCTGGAAGATATATATATATATATATATATATATATATATATATATAATAAATATAACTAATAGCTATAATTGAATCAATAGACTTTATAAGCTTATTACCTCCGCCGAAGGAGGTATTGTTTTCACTGGCGTTGGTTTGTTGGTTGTTTGGTTGTTTGTCAGCAGGATAACTCAAAAAGTACGAAACGGATTCGGATGAAACTTTGTGGAGTTTATGGAAATACTAAAAGGAACTATTGATTAAATTTTGGCATCTCTGAGGGCTTCTTTAAGATGCAAAATGAGCTAAATACTAATAAATATTTCAAGTTAGCCTACTCTGCCAATATATGTCGCTGTGTTGTGAAATCGGGTGCCAGGAACGTCTTCCTCTCAAAATTTCCGTCGAGGGGAACCCTCCCCTATCCCTCTACGCCGCCCCAGTCGTGAAAAATCCGCCTCGGAATGCTCCTAAGGACCCCGTGACGGCGGAGATTTGCACTCTCTGAGTGTATATATGCCTCTAGTTTTATTATTATTCTTGGATGGACTAAGAACAATGGGGTTCACTTCATAAAGGGCAATAAATATGTGCATTTTTTGAGGTGATAATAGCTGCATTGATTACTGTAGGCGTGCATATAATAATAAACAAACAACAAAATGGGGGGTATCTGTCTTATAAGCGTAATTGCTATTAATATTTTAATACTGAATTGTTTTGATTAACATATTTTGTAAAAATCCAAATAAATTGATAAATTTTGCTGCACACTACGAATCTAAGCCCTTTCATAGTGCAAAGCGGGGCATCTGTAGATTAAATGATAAACTGTCTGTGGTCTTTCCCTACAGAAATAATGTTTAGGTATACGACCAGCAAAAATGCTATAACAAAAAGTGTAATACAATGTCGTATTATTAAACGGGTCATTTTGATGTCCGTTATTAAGGAAAAGGAAATACTGAAAATGAAGACACTTAAAATTGTTTAAATGTCAATGTCTAAGAATGGAATATTTGTTGTATTTTTCGGATTATAAGTCACAGTTCTATAAACATAGATATAATAAATTCTTGTCGAAAATATAGTTATATTACAAATGTTTTTATTTATTTCTGAGCCGTCAAAGTCTAAATATCAATACATAAACATATATGTTTATACCACTCAAATTTAAGAAATTCTTTTTTTTATTTCCAAGATTGGTTATCTAATTCACCTTGTGGAGCAAACAATTATATAACTATTATTCCTTCATCAAAACAACATTTGGAACATGATTTTTACTTTTTAACGAATATAAAGGGATTAGTTTGGTTGCTAAGTTGACCTCAGTTTTTCCAAAATAAATGAAAAAAGAAGTGTGTTAGCTCATTGGATGTGTCTTTGACTCCCAATATTAAGGATGCAGGGAATGTCAGTCAATATGTGTATAAGGATATTTTAAAACACAAATGTTTTTTAATATATTTCAGTTCTAAAAAATTTCAAAGTAATTGCGTTAAAAACAAACATAAATAGACATTGTAGTCTAAATTGCAAATGTTTTTTTTAGGCTGGCGTTGATTTTATCGGTCTCTGATAGAAGTCGGCTATGAAGTCGTTCTTGGAGGTTTGCGTCCTCCAGTGGCTCTGGATGATTTCAATGGTCTCACAATGTGTCTTGAAGAACTTCCTACACGATCAAAGAAAATATCTCGAAGTCTTCTCTCCACAGAAGTAAACTCGTAATCAACCCCAGGCCGACCCGAGTCAACGCAAGCGTATAAACAACCATTCCCTTAGTAAGATTAATATCCAAGAGGACAAATAAATCATTGAATCAAATATTAAACTGATAAATACATATGCTACACTTTCATTTTTTGAGCCAAAAGGGCCAAAAGTGGGATGCTTTCATTATATTTTATTAAATATATGAAGTACCCTTAAGTCTCTCATACAAATTAAAGTAAAAAATTTCTTCTTCTTTTAAGTTTCACTATGTATATTTATGTGTGTGTGAAATAAGTCATATTATGTATTACAGAGCACGAAGCATTTTAATCACTGGTACTTAGCATTTTTGAAGGATTAAATTCATAAAAACATAAAATATGTGTTCTCATATAACTTTTTGACGTAGAATAATATTTTTCATCATTTTTATAATAAATATAATAGGAACACGTACTTTGCCAACATTAAAAAGTTCGCAATTTATATTTAACACGGCGGGATAATTACTTACATATATTAAAAGACGCAAGACCGTAAAAAGTAATTAGTAAATATTTGATACTTTGCTGTGTAAACTAAATAATCCCCTCCTATCAAACCAACAATTCTATACAAATATATTTATTAATTGTAAGAAACTCAAGACTTTGTGAAAATAACTTTGTCTTTACCCATTAATAAATTTTAACATCGAATATTTCTACAGTTTGTATACAAAGGATCAGTTTTTTGAAATCTTAAAAGTCTTATGCAGTAAAACTTTATTTGAAACAAATATTCAGTGACGTGCGTCATGTATAAGAACATCCATAGAGATCAAAGGATATAGAGAGCTACTTATTCCCTTCATCTTTATTCTGTGTGCCAATATAAACAAAGAAATTTATACTACGTCATCGTAAGCTGATCATAGATATATAATCTATATCTATGATCAGCTTACGATGACGTAGGTCAAATTACTTTGTTTATTGTGGACACACAGAATACAACAGCTGAAGCATGATATTTCTCTGCTATTGAAGGGAATCAGCTGCTCTCTATGTATATATTTATATCTCTATGATTCAATCCTGTTTCTGTAGATCCTATTAATGGTGTAAATGTCTCTCTAAACGTCACTGGATGTTACACAAGACATATAAAAGGTTTGGAATATACACTCTCCAGTTGTAGAAGCTTAATTGCTCAAAGACTGAAGGAGGACCACTCCTGAGAGAAGAAGTGCTAAGTAATGCGTTTTGGTGTCTTATCGGTTAAAGTACTGGACGGCTCATAATCATCGTGGAAATATGCAGGGGACGATTCTGTGCGATTATTCCATTCATGTGCGAAGGAAAATCGCAAAATTCTTCAAAATAGTTTTTTTTAAACGATTATAAATTTTAAAAATAAGCTAAAAGGTGAATTTAGTTTCTTTTTTTTGTGAAAAAGGTTCCTATAGTACTCGGGTTTGGCCTGTTTTAGCCATTCATCTCTGTGCAACTCAATGGGAATGATTCAGAACAATTTGTCTCTTAAGAATGATGACTCACAAAAATAATAACCAGCATACACTATACCTCAATAATTCTTAGAATTATTGCCATCAGTTATTTGTTTGGCTACTTACTACTGAGTAAACAACAACACAATTAAGAAGAGGTGTTGAGTGTTGTTCATTCGTAAGTTCAATTTCGTTTTGGATCAAGTACTCGACCTTAATTTATGTTAAGTCATCTCAAACCAACAACAAACGTAAAATGTATTTTACCTTCAAAAATCTCCGGACCAAAATAACTTCAACTGCTTTTTTCATTCACATGCATTAAAAACTTATTTATATTAGATCATTTAGGACATGATTAAGTAAGTCATATTTTTAATGGAAATAAGTAACATTTCTTCATAGCTTTTACAGTTGCTTGAACATTTCATTTTATGATATAAATAACATTAATAAACTTACATATTCACCATATATATATATATATTATTTTTAGGTAAGTCTTTCACATTGGATTTTGTATATATTTAAATAATTTAAAAATAAGGAGTGCAATATTAAAAACAAGAATTAATTTAAAAATGTACCACTTTTGAATCCCCCTCAACTATTTAATAGCATTAATTGCAACATTATATATATATATAATATATATATAATATATATATATTATATATATTATATATAGATAGATAGATAGATAGATAGATAGATAGATGTTTTTATGATTCTAATTTCGTTTGATTTATGTCCAATATCTTTTTTTACGTAACATTGTACGGGCCTTCAATTTTTTGTCGGTAGGGTCGACCCAGATCGTTAAACGGTTGGACTGTAAACCCCTTGATTACAGCCATTAAAGCAATATGCATTAAAAGATCATCACTCTGAATAAAAAAGTTTTTTATGTCTCCAAACTTGAACTCCCTAAAATCCTCGTTCTTTCGGAAGTCTTGGCTCCATCTATAAAAATCCTAATTTTGATGATATTTTCATTGTGTTTTCGGTATCAGGATAAAAGGTCAATATATCATTGTTTGGAAATATATATCACAGAATGAAAATTTATGCATTTGTGGTTCAACAATGCTTTTATGGAAGAATACAGAATTTTGGATGCATTTGATTTGATGTATCAAAGCTGCCATAAATAATTATTATTGTTAGTACTGATATATTTTTAAGCTGTTGATTTTAAATGAGATTAGTCCAAATTTAGCATATGAATCAGTTCAAGAAACCTTTTGTGTAAGGATAAAAAATACTTGCATCCTTCTTTGATGACTTTAAATTTTATGTTAATATTTTAAACACATTTATGTCTTAAATGTATAATACTTCAAAGTAACAAGAAAACTGTCTAAAAGATTAATAATATTTATATATATCTATACTTATAAAAAAGAATTCCGTTCGTTCGTTTGTGCGTTCGTTCGTTCGTTCGTTTCCCTGTATCTCCCGAACATGTCATTAGATCTTGACGAAATTTTCAGTGAATAGTTTTGAGAGCTCAGGGAGTGTTTTAGTGGGGTTGTCAACTCCCGGAAATTTGTCATCGACATGCTTATTTTATTCGCCAAAAAGTTTTTTGTTTATTTTTTAAAATTCGCAAGTTAGATTTTGCCCAAATTTTCTGTGGATAAGACTGAGGTACTAAGACATATTTTTGTTTTCTTGATTGTTTCCCGGAAAATTCGTTTTCTACATGTTTTCTTAAAATATGTTTTTTCTGTCCCTGTATGTCCCCCCAAATTTAAGTTTTGTGGAAAATTGTATTAAAAAAAAATTGTAGAAAAAAACGGAAAAATGGCAATGACGACTTTTTAAGGAACTACTTCTCATAAGAAAATAACATAGGCACTCTATGAAACGACTTAAAAATAACTTCTTTTTACGATGTTTAAATTCCCAGCCTTAAGGAACAAAAAACGGAAAAAATGGCAATGAGGACCCAAGGACACTTTTTAAGGAACCGATTTGAATATGAAAAATCACTGTAATAACATCCCTAGAATTATTCATCTTCTTTTTACGATGTTTAAATACCCAGCCTCAAGGAATACAAAACGGAAAAATGGCAATGAAGAGCTATGACAACTTTTTAAGGAACTGGTTTGAATATGAAAAGTCACATGCGATGATTTCACTGAAATTATTTGTGTGATTCCTTCTTTGTGTGATATTTAAATACCCAACCGTAAGGAATACAAACGGAAAAATGGCAAGGAAACCCAATGACAACTGTTGAAGGAACTGATTTGAATAATAAAAGAAAAGCGATGACATCACTGATATTATTCGTGTAATTTCTTCATTTACGATGTTTAAATTCAAGCCTAAAGGAATACAAAACGGAAAAAATGGCAAGGAAGACCAACGACCACTGTTGAAGGAACTTATTTTAATATCAAAAATCACACGCGATGACATCAATAAAATTATTGGTGTGATTTTTTTTTCATCCAGACTATTGTCAAGTTGGAAAATCCCGGGCAGCGCGGGTAATATATCGCTAGTTAATTAATAAAGAAAAAAAAATGTTTATAAATTATGTATGCAATTTTATAAAAA
>CP045893.1:8322206-8341439 GCA_013387185.1 Caligus rogercresseyi
AGTCGGCCAGAACGGAAGGTATTTATTTATATTTGAATCTCTGTTTTGCTTCAGTTCGAGGAAGAGAATAGTGATAACAAGGAGCTTGAACTCAATTACACCTTCAGACATTCTCCCTTTCACACGCCCAAGATATCCCTCGACTTTCTATCTCTAATCATGATTGATGCAAGGAAGACAAGGCCTTTAGGCTGAAAATGTAAGACATCTTGATGTCTATGATATGGCTCTCCTTTTTGGTTTCAAAGAGCACGAGCTTGCTGGAGCGAAACCTTAGGTTCGGGTTAAATCAAGTCGGGTTTTATTCCAAAATACCTGATTGGTATTAGGGGGAGATTGGAGGACCTTAGATGGTTCACCCCTTCAGACTTAGGTCAGTCGGGGGAAATGCAGTCAATGTCAACATTCGTTTAAAAGGTGTTGAAAGATTGAACTCAATCTGAAGAAAAAAATAACCATTACAATGGAAAATACTTTTAAACGTATAATGAAGAAGGCACTGTGGAATGGTTAAAGCAGTATGGGAAATTGTATCGCACTATCCCACAAGAAATCCATCGAATTTGACTGCAGAGAAAATACAAGGAATATAAGGACATTTGGAGGGACTGTGATTATATTGTGGAGATGATCACTGATCCTACAACATTACCACAAGTTATACCCTATCAAGGGTTTCTTATAAAACTCAAATTCAAGGGAGCTAGACAGCAATGTCTAAATTGCTTTGGCCATGGTCATCTGAAGCATGGTTGCTAATGCAAGATAGTTACGAACTATGTTAAACTATTAAAAGAATCTCGGTGTTCTTTGAGCACTGACAGAGCTTCTAGTCATCCGTCAAAAAGGAAGGAGATATTTCTCAAGTAGAGACTCTTCAATCCCCCGTCCGAACTCAAACACTACCCCAGTGCTCATTCAACCTGAGGTACCAGCTGTTACAACAGAACCAAGTCAACCCTCGTGGACAACCAGGAAGAGGTTGAAGAAGTTCCAATAAATAAAAATCAACTCGATGTGGAAGAAACTGCAATGAAGAGGCTTCTACCGAAGATCAAATCCTTCCCAAATTATCACAGAACCCTCAAATATCATCCTCCCTGAAGAGGCTAATGAAGAGGGAGAGAAGAAGAAATTAATGTCCTTCACATTCCATTGCAAGAAGAACCACTCAATTACAATACGTCGGAATCGTTATTGGCTCGGGAAAAATCGAGTATAGTGGAAGTAATTGAAAGCTCTGCTTCGGAAAGTGAAACTCTTCGGAATAAAGATGAAGAAAAAGTGCCCGAAAGAGTAGCTACATCAACCATACCAAAAAACTCAAAGAAATCTATACATAACCCGGATCTTATTTTAACGTCTAGAACGAGGTCCGGTTCGGTATCAAAAAGATCATCTTCAAAATACAGATCTTCTCCACAAAAAGGACAGACCCCTCATAAGGTGCAAAAGAATTGAGTAGGCTCAATTTAAAAAAAAAAAATGTCTTATAAATACAATCTAAAGTTGACGATTTTTTCTATCCTATAATATCTCGATATCAAAAAATGAACATGGGAATCAGGCGCATCATTTCCCTCAACACACGAGGAGGAAGGAACCGAACTAAACGTCACTCACTTATGAGAAGTCCTTTATGAAAAACCGGACATCATCTGCCTACAAGACATTAAATCCCCTTCTTCTGGGTCATGTACATTGGATTGCCATTTCTGTATCCCTAAAAACTATTTTCATTTTTTTACCGGTGATGGGACTCATCGTGGAGTTTTAACTTTGGTATCAAAGAATATAGACAAACCGGAATGTGTAAAGCAACTTTCAAATGGGGGAGATTGGCACAAACTCTTTTTTTGAACGACGAATGTGGCTTCTACATTATCAATGCCTATGGATCCAACGTTAAAAACTTGGCTTTTTATTAGGCAATCATCAATGTCTCAAAAGACGATATCTACCCACTGCTGTTTATTGGTGATATGAATGTTGACTTATACAGGATAAAGTCTAAGCAACCAAATCATCAAATTATGTCTAAACTCATCATAGAACTAAATCTTTTTGATGCCGTTAAAATTTTTAATCCTCAAGATAATATAACCTGGCGATATGGGAATAATTATTCACGAATAGACTTGGCTCTTGCTTCTTCCTCCATTTTATCGACAATAAAAATGCAAAGTATATCCAGGTTCGGATCATAAGATTATTGAAATCGATTTGCAACATCACTTTACAAAAACGGATTTTAGGATTCCGAATTGGGTTATCACCAACGAAGATTTTATCAAAAGCTCAAATTAGATTTTACTCGTCGTTTTCACCCCTCTTTTAACACTAAAAAGATAGTGAAGGTATTGACTAAAACAGTTTTAGATAAAACCTTATTTTTTATTCGTCTGAAGAGAAAGGAAAATGCCAATACTCAAGAGGAACTTGAAGAAGTATTAAATAATGGATCATTATTTTTACGTACTATAACCTCCGACGCTACTAATGTATTCCGCGCTGCAGAAATAGCAGAAGTTGATTTTAAAGAAAAAAATTCATGGGAAACCGATGGATCAAGAAGATTAAGGAACTTAATTAAAAAAGATGGAGGTGCCCCCCTTATTAAAAAGATCATAGAACATGGTCAAACTATAACGGATGCTCAATTTTTTAAAAGTATTTCATAAACGTTTTCAATGTCTTGTGGATGTGAAGAGGAGCAATTTTCCCCGTGCCAAGACTGGCAAACATATCATTTTTACGAAAGAGAATATATAACTATATCATGAAAAAGTATAATGATAAAAAAGCTTCAGGTCCCGATGGAATTTGTGGAAAGATATACACACAATGTGCGGAAGAGATAGTCCCCTATTTGGTTGAATTGGGGAAATCAATGGAAGTTCATGGGAAGCTTCCTCAATCCTGTACCATAGGGCGTATAGTTCTTATACCAAAGAAAGGGCTGGCCACAGATCCGAACAACTGGAGGCCAATTACAGTTCTTAATGAACACTATCGAATTCTTTCTTGTGTACTTGCTTCAGAAATCGAGCCTATATTAAATATTAAACTTGGCCCAGAACAAAAAGGATTCCTGAAAGGAAGGAAAATTAGCGACATATCAAGAAATATGGAGACCGTCATTGAGAAGGTAACGAAAAGGAAAACTTATGGAGCTATCGTTGCAGTAGACTTTTGTAAGGCGTTTGATTCCTTACTTCACAACTTCATCATCAACTCCATTAAAAAATTACTCCCGAAGAAGTTTTTCAATCCTATTAGAGCCCTACTCGTCAATGGCACGTCATTTATATCATTGGGAAACCATAGGAGTGATATAATCAACTTAAAGAGGAGTTGCCGGCAAGGCTGCCCAACAGCGCCCCTTTTATTTATTGCCGCTCTTAATAGTCTTAGAAATTCAAAGGCTTCAAAGGTGGAGTGATTTTAGAGGGGAAGAGACACATAATGGATATGTACGCTGACGATATTACCATAATGCTAGAAGCTAAGTCTGAGAGACAACTGATTAAGCGTATTGAAGTGTTCTGGAATATTTCAAAAAATATGAGACGAAGTCTGGGTTAAAAATCAATAACAAAAAACATCTATTTTACCTTTCGGGGAATGGATTCCTGGAAAACAAATTAAAAATATGCTGGCTCCTCGATCATGGACTCTATCTCAGTTCTTGGGATTTATGGGACAATATGGATCATCTTCGTCTTATTGGACTTCACTTAAATACTGTGTGGATACTACAATCTCATCGTCAAGAGGGTTCAATCTCCAGAAGAGGATCGATATTTTGTAACTACATTATAACACCGAAAACTTTATACAAGCACCGCGATTCCCTGGCTTGCAGAAAAAGTTTTAAATGAAGAAAAGTCTGGCTCAACAAATTATTTCACAAATTTTACATATCTTCATAATAAGACCTAGATCTCTCTTAGGAGGAGGGCTATCTCTTCTCAGGATAATTTTACCCAAAATCTACCGCAAGGTTTTTATAGACATCTCTTGCCGTCCTGGAATTGAATGGAGGGCTACATTTTATGTTGTAGATCCCATTTACACGTTGCTTATGCTTGGTACAAATAGTATTAATTCCCACTTTAGAAGAGAATTTCTCCCTGGATACGTCAGCTCATAGAGTTTTATGGAGTGGAACTCCTTCATTTAAAGCCTCTTCGACCATTGACGTGATTCACCAAAATCGGAATAAAAAAATTTACTTTAAAAATCTTTTACAAATACAAAGAATTGGAACCTGTCGCTCTTAAAAACAAAATTTTATTATTACATGATTTGGAAGGCACCATTACTCATTGTGGGAAATTTTATTACCCTCTGGAAAAATCTGCTTTTTTTTTTTTTCGACCTTATTTAGGGAAGTTACATATAATTACATATACATAAATAACATTCTAGTTTAAAATTAAATCGCAAAAATATAAAAGTCAATTTCAATAGAAACATTCTAGTCGTTAAAAAGGATTTTTAAATCTGCTTTAGATCATCAAGTACCACAGCCTTGGCACTTGAAAATGGCATTTGAGGACAACTACAAGAGTGAGGCTGTGGAAATATGTAATAAATTTATTACAAAGTAAGCCTTCCATGCTCCTGGGAAAAAGAATAATGTCATCTATGACAAAATTAAGGACCCAAATAAATTCACAGAGCAATTACAAATTTTGAATGACTGTATTTACTTCAATGCTCCATGCAAGGATTGCAGAAATTATTAACTCCGTTATTCACGCTGAATTTGCTGAATGCCAGGGACTTCGCTTCCTAAAGAAAATAATTACACTCAACATTGCCAACGTGGGTGAAAAACTTGTGACACCGTTGATTCTGTTTGGAGTTACTTCGATTTTTTTGAAAGCATCTCTGAAAACGCATGCCCTTCAAATGGCTATTTCAAATTGTAAAAGCCGAACTGCAGAAAAACTGGCCATCGGAATATCGTTCCAGGTGGAAGAATTTCGGGCAATTTTAAAATCAACAGCTGCAAGATATTCGGCTTTTGGTATCAACCAAATTCCAAACGTGGACGATTCATCGTGGGAATATGCGGGAAATATTTTCAAGTATTATCCCCCTAAACACTACAAGAAATTTCAACACTGTCTATTACGAATACACAAAAAGTTTTTAAAGAAGTAAATATTGTTAATAAGTCTTTTAATACAAAATGTTTTGTTGTTATGAAATTTAAAATTAGTTTTTTATTTATATAAAATTGGAAAGTATGTTTTATATGATTTTGTTGTGTGTTTGATGTTTGTTTGTTCATGTTTTTTATATAGATGTGATACATTGTTAAGAATTTTGTGTGGACTTTTGTTTAGAGTATTAATTTTAATCTATATTGTTTACTTATATATATTGTTTTATATAGCTACTCTAAATAAATAAAGTAAAAAAAAATGCAATTAATCTAATGAAATATATGAGTTTTCAAAAATAATCAACCAAAATATATGTAGGAGAACTAGTGATTAGACCAATAACCTTCAACCTTTTATAGAAGTTATCTCATGAAGCTTTTCTCTTTTTGTGTAACACTAGATTAATTGGCAATTAAGGCTGCCTTCTTTTATTTGGGGGTGCAAAAATTGTCATTCGTATATTACTTACTCCTTGGGGATATTGAATTTCAACTATACATATGTATATACATATACCTACATTTTCCTCTCTCTGAGAAATTCTTTGTTCTCTACACACATTAAAAGCATAATATACATACAATATGGTAATGCCTACCTGCGGTCAACCAAGAGCAATTGTATTACTAAAGTAATAATTGTACATACATATATATGCCTTTTACTAATAGAAGAGAAAGGCACCAGTGAACTGACAATTATTCCTTATTTTAATAATATGCTTTTATATAGCAAAACATATTTTTGGTTACTTTCATATAATTTTTCACAAGTATGTATAATAAGTAATGAAATAATTTTGTAAAAGTAAGTTATTTTCTGTACCAAACTGTACCAAAGCGCCATAGTTTCCTTCTCATATGATGCCTGCACTCTGAACATGCACGAATAATGCGAAAATATTCGTCAGGGACAAATGATTTAAAGTCCTCGCCCGTACATATGTTAATGCCTTTCATTTTATGATAATTAATAGTACTCCCTTCATTAAATGAATGTCGCATTGTGATTAATCATTTACCGGTACTCGTTCCGAGCCATTCCAGATCACTTTCAACTCTCCTGGCTATCCTTCATGTCTTCTTAAGATATTCTTATGAAATAAATTTGAATCTTCATAGAATTGTAGTAGAACTCAGTAAATTGACCATAATGTTTTATTTTTGTATTTTTTAAAGCAATAGCCTGTCTAAATAATAATATATAAATCGTTCTTTTCTTTTTATATGTTTACGTAGATGTAAAAATGCCTTATTGATGTGTATTTTGCACATTAAATACCATATTGTTTATAGGGACATAAGTAGGAGGATTAAAAAAAGTGTCGGAGGGACACTTCCGAGTCAATCAATATGCAAATAGAATCAAAAAAATAATCTCTACAAAAAAATTACTGACCACATTAGATCCTTTTTAGCATAATGACTTAAAAGTAAAGTATTTTTTTTCGCTGATAAGCTATCTTATAGTCCATTATTTCCCCTAATATACGGAAACCATTAATATGTTTAAACACAGAGACAAGGAAAGCATATTTTTTATGCTTGTGAATTTGACCACACAATAGCATTACCATTTTCTGTTTGTCAACATAGGATCGAATTGACTATTATTACTGTGATAAAAAGTACTGGACAGCTTCAGTTGATGTTCTGACAAATAAAGGATTATTGTGGATAAGTATCTATAACAAATATTATAAATAAATTTTACATTCTTTGTGTTCGTAAGAAGAATTATATCATATAAGATTTGTTTGCAATACACCCTCTTAACTATATTGATCAATGACAAAGAAAAATTGGAAAAATCAAGGATTTTTTAAATTATATTCAAATTCAACTCATTATCTCTTTGGTTATGAAAGATATATATATATATTAATGTTTTTATTTTTATCTTTGACCCGTAGTATTTTGTAACATTACTGACCACATTATTATGTATAATTATTAATAGTGTGTCCATGTAAATGATTCTCGACATATAAAATCATAAAAAATATTATATTGTATATCAACTTTTTAAATAAATCTGAAAACTCTTTATTTATTTATATACAATTTATTATTTGACAAGAAGTTAACTGATTTTATTATTGTTGGATGCTTAAGTGATGTTGTTTTTAAAGAGCTGTCTTTCTTATAAAAGAGCTATAGTTGAAGGCACCGCTGATATGAAAACCAAATATTTTTACAAATAGTAAAAAATTAATCTACAAGATTTTATATCTTACACATAAGTATAATATGAAAGGTGACTCCACTAAGGGTATAAAATATTTCTGAACAAAAGTTTTTGGATTCAACATAGTCATATTCTACATCCTTGTATTCAAAATAGACCATTATATGATGCTACAGTCTGCTGCATGATGAAAACACACACTATCAAGAAATGAGAAAAACAATAATATTTACATTGGCAACTACATTGATTTCTTAGAAAACATGCTTGACTATTTTGTGAAAATTTAAAAAAGGAGGCAACATTTTCAATTTGAAGATATTTGTTATACTAACATATTCATATATTATATATATAATATATATAGATTATATAATATTATATATATATATATATATTATAATATATATATATATATATATATATATATATATATATATTATATATATATAATAATATTTATATATATATATATATAATATATATATATTTAGGGTTGTTCTTATTTTTCAAATGTTTGAAATGTTAGCAACTTTGAGCATTTTCTGTTTCTTGGTGATAAAAGAAGACGACATACAAAGTTTGAACAAAATCGGTCAACATTACGAGGTCGCGCAACGAGGTCAAAGTTTTAAAAATTTAGTAAATATAGTTTTCCGCAAATTTCTTCAAAATGGTGGACGTTACAGACTTCAATAATAATTATTAATTTAAAGGAAATCTAATTACTACCCGACGTATGTTTGATGTTTTTTAATAAAACAAAGTTTTCAGTAAAAACAAAGCAAGAAAGGGAGTGAGTATTGTTAGCTTATTTCATAGCTTTTTTGTATCAATTAACTTCACTCGCCTGTAGAAGATGACTTGTTCGCTTCAGAGTAAAATAGTACTTTTAAGTTTAGTAAAACTTTAGATGATAAATCCAAAATGACCTTGGTTGCATTCTATCAATTCAGAATTCAGTACAATCTGAGTTTACATCATATGATTCAGAGCCTGTATTGACCTATAAGAAATCGATTATGAAAAAATAAATCATAATGTGTTTCTTAGATTTGCGTCAAGGTATCCTCTCAAAATTTTACCTTATCTCTGACGCATTTATAATCCATTATATGCGTCATTTTGTACGCGAGATAGCTTTTTTTAAGTGTATAACTCTCTACTTATTAAATTGACATGATTTAGTATACCAAAATATTAAAGCTGGTTAACCAAGCTTTCATTTATATTTTTGTGTTCTAAAATCGCTATACTTTAAGAATATAAGCAAATACGTACTCTCTCCTAAAAATTGATCTTTTGATATGAGACTATACGATTACCATTTTAACGGCAGTTAGTGTAACCTGGATAGGAAGAAAAAAGAAGGGAGAGAAGTGAGGCAAAATACTCCCTCCCTTCTCTTTCCTTTCTATCCAGGTAACACTAACAGAGTTACCCAGATGGTAATCGTATATTCTCATATCAAAAGATCAATTTTTGGGGAGAGTACGTATTTGCTTATATCTCTTAAATATAGCGATTTTTAGAACACAAAATATATCAAATGATGATTGGTTAACCAGCTTTAATATTGGTATACTAAATCATGTCAATTTAATAAGTAGAGAGTTATATGCACATTAACAAAAGCCTATCTCGCGTACAAAATGACGCTATAATGGGATTATAAATGCGTCAGAGATAAAGTAAAATTTTGAGAGGATACCTTGACGCAAATCTAAGAAACACATTATCATTATTTTTTTCATAATCGATTTCTTATAGGTAGCTCAAAGTCGCTAACATTTCAAACATTTGAAAAATAAAACAACCCTAATATATATATATAATATATATATATATTATATATATATATACATATATATATATATATATATATATATATATATATAATATATATATATATATATAAGGGTCATTCATATTTCACAACTTTTTTCGGATTTGAGAGTCGGGGTCCCCCTAGGATTTTACTTTAGTGCATAAAGATCATCTTTTGAAAGTTGGAACGAAATCGAATAATGGGAAGTATCCGCTCAACGGGGCCAAAGTTTTTTTTTGTAAACTTATGTAGTGTTTTTCCGCCATTCGATCGCCTGTAATGTCCTTATTTCAATACTATTTTCAAACAATTTGCCACAAATGTTGGTATGCTCGCAAGGATTTTAAATCAATTTTATTTTTTATATACATCCAAATCAAACGAGATAATAAAGTTTCAAAATGGTCATTTTTGGGTTATTTTCCATAAAAATGACTATTAGATTAATAATTTCTTTGAATTTTAATATATATGTATAAATATATATATAACATATATATATATATATTAAAATTCAACGAGAAATTTAAGTTTTGAAATATATATATTCACTACAATAATGCTAAATAAGCTAGTCAATGTCCACATGAGCAGAAATGATAAACAATCCATTACATTGGCTCAGGAATTACATTGCACATTCAACATAGTAAATGGTTTTAGTGAAGGTGACGGAGCGTAATTATGACAAGGCCATGCAGTACAAATAAAGTTTTAATTCCATCTGACTTGTTTATCGTTTGCAACCCCCCTAGAGTCTTTTAATCCGCTATATCAAGGGAAACAATATATATGAAAGGTAAAAGCAGAGGGCTTTCCATATTTTCTTCATGTTTTTTTTGGTTGAATATGCATTTTTGAAAGAACAAACTAAAAAAACAGAAGTTAATTATATGTATGACGCATTGCCTCAAAAAAACACCAAATAATAAAAAAAGAATGCAAAAATTAAGTCGGACCAAGCACTTTTACACAAACTCAAAACAAAACTTTACCTTGCCTTTTCTATGGTTTTAATTTTAGACTCTACACAATGAGAGACGAGAAAAAACCCCAATACAATGTTAGAGAATGAGGAAGCGTGTTCGACTCTCAATGTGAAGGGCACCGAGTCGACTCTCAAAAGATGTAGGTTGATCAATCTCATATTACAAATCTTAGTTTCGATAGACTCACTTTAATGCTATAATTTATATCTTTTACAGGTACAACTCAATGGAACCAAGGTGAATACAATAGAAAAAATCATTATTGAGAAAGCATGACTCAATCTACAATATAGTAAAAAAGGACATATTATTTAAAATAGTGAGCAGCCTTTTTTAAAGTCTGTATTGAGCCATTTTATGATTTATTAATTTTATTCTATGTTTCAAATGTTGTCGTTCCTCTCCAAAGTGTTTATTTTAGACTACAATGTCTATTTATGTTTTTTAACGCAATTACTTTGGAATTTTAAGAACTGAAATATTAATAATGAAAAAAGGACTTATAGTTAATAAGCACGACAGAAGTCAATCATCATATTCAAGTTCAAATGTATTAATGAGATATAAGCAGTTAGTTCGCTATATTTTTAACCTACAATAATGATAAGAAAAAGGCAATTGATACTCATCTAAATGATGATAGCTTCCATGTATTTTCTGGCAATCCACAAGACTACTAATATTAGAGAGCCACATTTAGAACAAAAAGCAGATAAATCAACATTTATCCATATGAAATTGCATATTTCATCATTTACAGAGTATTATGTTAATGTGTTTTTTATTAATGTAAAATTGAAAATCTCAAAGGAAGATAATAAAGAGGATTATTATAAAAATATTTGTATGATTCCTCTTGTATCTGATTTACATAAAATTGATAACTTTTATGTGCCCTTATTCATTAATGTGTTCTTATTCACGTGATAATATGAGTATATAATATTGGTCTAGGACAACAAAGCAAACAGTTGAAATTCTTCACAGCCAGATATTGCCTTCTCTCTGAAGATTCCCTCATCATGTGGATCACATGGACGTTCGCAGCAGACTCTATCAAATATTACCCTTTTAAATCTCACTGTTTAGAAAAGCTTCTAAAATCCCTTGTTAAAAATTTTAGAAAAGTAAAATCATAGCTTTCCCGGTTGTTTTAATGTTTGTTTGGCCCTGTTTTCCTATATGTAATTTTTTAAATGATATTTACATGCTATGATGATTTATATGCCCACATTTTAATTTCGGATTTTCTATATGTATGTTCGCCCATTATGCTAAATTTTAAACTATAATGTTTATTCATGTTTTTTTACGTATTAGCATTGTTTTTATGATGGTGAACAGTTAAGTGAATAAAAAAAAAAATTCTTCAACTGTATGTCTAAGAACTTTGTACAATACATCAATGACAAGATTCATGCTGGTCGGAAGAGAGGAAATGTCAAAGAGAGCTCAAGTGTGCGAAAAATTGCTAAACTGCAGTCTTAGTTGCTGAATTTATTTGTATTCCTATATTTTTATTTAAATTGCTTTACTTTTGCTTCGTTCTTGGACAAACTGACTGAGAATATACTTTTGATATGTACCTAACAAATTTATTATTTAGCGCGTTCATTTTCCCTTCTGTTTAATGCCTAGTATGTAAGCAGCTCTCGCAACCCTTTCCGAGCGTTTATATGTTGTCCGTGTATTGGTGAACGCATAGACAAAATGGTTTCTACGAACTCAACATTTCCGTCCCTTTGATAACACACCATTTGAAAATAACAAATACACATGATCTATAGGTAAAGGTTTGTTGCAATTTTTTAACAGGATCATTATTCAACTAAATAAATAAAGGTGGATCTATCATATAGTTCTTTTGGCTCAATTTTACTTCCGAACACCTCTTCCATATGAGGGACTCATGGTATATTTTTATTATTTTTGGAAGGGAATGAGAGAGGAAAAAAAGAAAAAGAAAGAGGTAGAGTTAGAAAGATGAATAAGAGAGAGAGAGACATACAGATATAGACACACAGATAGAGAAAGGCACACAGAGAGAGATATAATTAACTTACTCCCATCCTGAAGAGTCTCGGGATCGAAAAAGAGTGACTTTACGCATGGAAATGGAGTCTACTTCTTTCTTTTTCTTTTTTTTCCTCTCCCATTCCTTCCAAAAATGATAAAAATATACCATGAGTCCCTAAAATATGGAAGAGGTGTAACGAATGTAGATTGAGCCGTTCTTTTTTATCCTTAGATAAGATCTTCCTAAGGGTTCAAAAGAGGAAATCTACCCATTGGTTATTCCCCTTTCAACATTTCATTATACATGGAATTTAATTGCTAGTGATTTACAGCCCATCCATCCTTGGAAAATGTAGTAATTATTATTTTTGTTATAAAAATCTGAAACCCATTTGTATATTTTTATTCTCTTTGGAGATACATTTTTAGAATTATTTTATCTATCGTGTAGTTTAATAACATAACATATTCAAATATTAATCACGGTTTTACATTCTTCAAATACAACTTTTCCCCTTATATTTTATCCTTGAAGGAACGTTGAATAAGACAATCACTGTTTTACGTAGATTTTTAAATAATTTATTTAGTAGAGCAATTAATGATCTTATCGTGACAATACTCATCTGGAATTATATGAGACGGAGTGGAATTTGTTTAAATCGAAATATTTAAATAAAAGTCTCCAAAATCGTTCGATAAAAAAATATTTTTATGCAGTCCTTGTAAGACTAAACTTACAAAAATACAACCCGGTTTTTAGTACAATGTTCAGAAATAAACAATAAACAAACAAAAACTGCCCACAAAGAAAATACCAGCTATCTTTATTATAAGTATACTCCTATTAAAAAACTAGTGTATATTATTTTATAAATTACTTTTTGCATCACATTTCCGTCGATTAAAAGGCTTACAAATATTTTATATATATATATTTTTATAATTAACTAAGCAAAAAGTATTTTAATTGGAAAAAGGTAAATGCTTTTTTTTATTTATAGTTTTAAATCAATTCAAATGATCAAGTCTCTAAGGGACAAAAATGAAATTGAAAAAATCTATTTAACTTTTAATATTTTACCATGCTTTTAGGGTTCATTTATTTTTAAATAAATAGCATTAGAAGTAAAGGTTCAAACCTCTAAAGGAAACTATATTTATTATGTACATACATATCTCTTATTCTATTACTAGTATCCTTTTTTATCCCAAGGATGAGGACAATGAATATATATTTCATTATAGGTGAAGAAGAAATAAATATAAATATAGAAAATATTATTCAGTAAACCCTTTTCATTATAAAACACAAACTCTAAGTCCGTTTTCACCCCCATGATGTGTCTAACTAATTTGAGACAGTTGTTTGAACTACTACGAGAGTATTAGGATCAAGGTCTGTATAATAAGGTCTGGGCAATACAAAAAACAAGATGTAACATGGACTACTCAATGACGTCACTGGAGAACGATTATATCTATCTCTCTCTCTCTATATATATATCAATCAATCTCTCTATCTATAAATATATATATAATATATATATATATATATGTATGTGTGTTTGTGTAAAAACAAATAAATAAAATTATATATAATATATAATATAAATTATATAAATATATATATTCGTTCTCCAGTGACGTCATTGAGTAGTTATACTGCTAGGATTACATGTTTGTTTTTGTATTGCCCAGACCTTATTATACAGACTTTGATTAGGATGGTGCTGTGGACTTGATCTGTAATTTGTGTATTTCAACATACAGTATTTTTGAAAAACATTTGACTTACCAAACATTTTGTATTTGTTCCATGGTTTCTCCAGTTGTTAAAAACGCAAATTTCAGCACAAGTTAAACTATAAAGCGTTATGATTTTTAGAACACACCATGTATGACACATATCATTATCAAACACTGTTATGGTTCAGCCGTAAATCACGTTATAAACCCCTAAATTACAATAGCTCAGTCCGTTAAGGCGGATTCAACTCTTAATGTTGAGGATACAGATTCAAATCCCTAGAGGAGAAGGCCGTTTTGTTCCGCTACCTCATTGATAAGATCTTAGGCTTGAATAGACTAATTTACTCGCTCTAATGTTTTATTATATCCACACGGATGCAATTCTAACTAACCCAATCGGCAAAAAATAATATAATGCTAATGATCGAAACCTTTTTCTTTATAATTGTTGATGGAACTATTTTGGTTCGAATGAGTTATTTAATTTTTTCCACATTTACAAAATACCTTTAAAAATCTATAATTTTAGATTCGATTGAGTTATGATTATTCATATCAATCAAACCATTTTAGCAATCTTGTTTTTATATTTTTTTTTCTTTGAATTTTGATCCTTTAACCCTTCAATTGGGAATTATAACACAAATACAACCCGAAGCAATTACTTTTTAAAATCCTAAGCATTTATTCCAAAGTTTTCCAACGCTTTCTAAGCGCGCATTACGCTATTAATTAACAAAATATGATCCTTTTAAAATATATAATATAATACCACAAGTAACTAAGCAACTATTTTATTTTTCATTCAAGATTTGCTGGGATAACATTTTTTTCACTCACTCAAATCCCTTAGTAATATTTCCCCAAAACTGTATAAGGCCCTCTTAAATCCTGTTTTATTTGCGGGATGATATTATTATTTTCTGTTTTGTGTTGACTAAATTCCGCCTAAATTGGAAATGCTCCTAAGAACCTCTGGCACATTAAGCAAATCTTGGGCTTTAAAAAACATTTTGAAGGGGTTAGAGGGGTTGTACGTACATAATATACAAGTACTTTATGGAGCCACATCTGGAGTATGGAGAGGAGGAGGAGGAGTGCTATTTGTTGTTTTAAAACCTAAAAGCTTTCCTTACATTTTTATTAGTTTGCGGGAAGATAATCTAAATTTAATTTTCTTATATTTTCCCATCTTTTTTTAATTAAAACTTAATCCCGCTATAAAGTTCAAAAGAATCAAGAGGTGCAATAGCCGTGCGTGTTAAGGCGTGTTCACTCTCAATGTTGGGGGAGCAGGTTCGATAGACTAACTTTAATATGCTATAGTGCTTATTTATATCCTGTCGGAAGCTGCAATTATCGAACCATATATGCAATATTTTTTTCAAAAGAATCGCCTTTTTTCATGCATGTATATGTTGATCCATTTTGGTGGGATTCTAGTAAACCATTTATTTTAAACAAAGGAATCTTCTCCTCTCTTTTTTTCTTTCCCTTAAAGAAAAACCCTTTTTCAATCATAAAGTTTTTTGGGGGAAAAATATATGTCACACATTATTCTTTATTTGATTAAATTCCAATATTCAGTCGTTATCTTGACTGAACCCCAATTCATTTGAATATTCATTTAAACTATATTAATTGACAATAAATGACTTAATTGATTTTACTACACCTTTATATAACAATTCATTTTTTGCACATCTTGGAGGAAAATTTCCACACATGTATGGAAAGAAATGATATTTGTAATCTATGAATAATTTTTATTATTATGACTTTTTTGTTGATACATGCATAATAAAAGGCGTAATGCTGGTATTTTTGTTATTTTTATGGTATGGTCTTAGGAATTTAGTCACACTGTTCGTTCTAAAATTGACCTACCTCCAAGCCTTAAGCCTAAACAAGTCGTTTTTGGGGGCTTTTATACCAAAAATATTTTTGAATTTAAAAACCACTATTTACCCAATCAAAAAATCAAAAAAAAAAATATATGTACATGTTTTCCCCTTTTCAAGGTGAAAAAGACTGCATTTCGTCTGTGAGTACCATTTTACTTTTTAATTTTTTTATTTTGTGTTATTGAGGTCTGAATTTTTATTTTTAGTTATCGTAAATATATTTATATTCAAGTGTACAGTTATTTAATTATTTTTTCTAAATATTATATTCTATTGTCTTACATAAAAACAGAAAATACTATAAAAAGATGCATATATATATGTATTCATATATAGAAATATATATATATTTATATATATATATATATATATATGTATATTTATATATATTGTATATATATATATATACTAAGATACCCATATACATAAAATATTTACTGTATTTGGTATACATCAAGAACAGTTTGTGTAGAAATGGAAGTGTATATATTATTTTACATATACAATAAAGTACATTTTTTACGTCCTTCTATGATTTTACGATTTTGGTCACACGTGACATCATACGATAAAAGTAACCCAATCTCTGCATTAGCTTTTTTAATAAGCAGCTTCTTTATTTTTAACCTAAAATATTGATGTTTGTACTGACTTTTAAAATCAATTATATCCGAATAACAAGCATACAGATCCGATAGGTTATCTCATATCCACATATGAGAAAACAGTATTTTTAATGTCTCTATTTTAAAAGTAACAATAAGGTATAATTGTTTACAGAAATAATACATATATCACATTTATTTATAATTTAGACTACCTGCCAAAAGATCTAGCAACAATAATAACTTATCAAAGTGTTAACCAGTGTTAAATCTTAAAGCTACACTGAATGAAATTTAAAAGTGTAAGTCAAACTTTAAGTAAACATATTCTGGTTGAGAAATATCAGATCAACTAGATAAAAGCAAATTTGGTATAACTAATTATAATTTAATAATTATTTTACAATAAAATTATAATTTTTGAAAATTTCATATCATAGTAAGGAAAAACTGGTATTTTGTTATTACTCTATAACGGAGAGGAAGAATCACACGGAACATAAGTTTTCATAATAAATATAACTTAGTTGGTCTACGTTTAACACTAGAACTACCAAGGGGTCATTTTTCAACTTTTTTAAAATTTCAACTGGGATTTCTGAGTCCACAGACATGGTAGAGTTCTAATTTTTCATGTAGCTGTTTATCTTTTAGTTATCTTTAACATCTTTAAGTATAACAGTTCTAACTTAATCGAAAATCGTTATATTGATAAAACACCCTTTAACTACCATAGGGGTCATTTTTGACCCTTATTATTAAATATTTTTATGTAATGATTTTAGTCCCCCCCCCCCCCCCCCAACACGCAGTTTTTGTCATCTAGATAATCCATTTATCCTTTTTCAGTTATATTAGTAAATATCTCATGAAGGTTTTAACTCGTTTTTACTTTTAGAAGTACTTCTCAATACATTGAGTTCATAGAGTTTTGAGAGACCAGTGCTGATTAGTAGTGATAAAAATGTCCCGAGTAAGATCAAAGAGACTATGTGCTTCTAAAGCATTGGAGTTCTTTCAAAGCATACCCGAATATCAATCAGAGGAGAGGGCCCAGTCGATAGCTTGGTTGACACTGGTGATTTATTCGACATAAGTAGCGACGAATCAGGGGATGACTTCTCAAGTACAGATGATAATGAAGGTACTGTTTCTTCCTCCATTGACGACTTTGTTAGTAAAAATGGAACAACTTGGAAAAAGATGAGCCCAAATGTTGAGCTCACTGTTCGTACTTCAGTTCAAAATATTTTCACTGGAAAGCCTGGGCCTACTTCTCCGGCTGTCCGTAGTATCCTAGCAGAATCGAAGAGTTCAGCCCTCAAGCTCATGATTGACGAAAAAATGCTTCGACATATTCACAAATGTACTGTAATTGAGGGAAACGAGTCTTAGAAAAATGGGATATGTCCATGAGGGAGCTCGAACAATTTATTGGACTTCTCTTTGCCAGGGCGTTTTAGGAATGTCTAATACTCCTGTTGAACAAATTTGGTCCCAAATGTGGGGTGTGTCTCTCTTCAAGAAGACTATGAGTCGAAATCGCTTCCAAGAGATTCAAAGATTCCTTAGATTTGATATGCGCTCAGAGAGATCGACTCGATTGGAGCAAGATAAATTTGGACTTATTTCCCAGATATGGAATGACTTTACGGATAATTGTTCAATGTACTATAATCCGAAGATGGAAGTCACCATAGATGAACAGCTATTCCCCACGAAAACAAGATGTCCCTTTACTCAATACATCAGCAACAAACCTGACAAGTTCGGGATAAAGTTTTGGCTTCTTGCTGATGTTGAGAGTAAGTACTGTTGCGCTGCAAGACCTTACTTGGGAAAAGACTCAACAAGACCAAGTAACGTTCCCTTGGGCTCATTCGTAGTAACATCACTCCTCAATGACGCTGGAATACTTGGCAAGGGATATAACGTTACATGCGATAACTTTTTCACAAGTAAATCACTAATTGATTCTTTGATCGAAAAGAAAACTAGTCTAGTTGGAACCGTAAGAAATAATAGCAGAGATATTCCTCCTATCAAAGAAATATTATTGGACAAGAGTCTGCCCATTTTTCGACGATGGTGTTCAAAAGCAAAAATAATTGCACTCTTACTGCTTATAAGGCGAAAAAAAATAAGTCAGTCATGGTTATGAGCAGTCTTCATCCTACAGTTTCGATTTCGGAGAAGAAAAAGAAAAAACCTGAAACAATTGAATATTACAATCATACCAAGTTCGGAGTGGATTCTTTGGATCAAATGTGCCGATTATATTCTACCAAAAGTGGAACTAGGCGATGGCCAGTGGCTGTGTTCAACAACATTCTGGATATAGCAGGAATAAATGCATGGATTCTATATAAAGAAACTCAACAAGACAAAATAACACGTCGTCAATTTTTACAAGAACTAGCTATGGAATTGTGCAGAACCGATAATTTAGAAATACAACTTCGGAAATAACTTCGACCAAGAAACGCAAGCATTGCCAAGTGAGAATTGTAATAATAAATCTTTTAATAATTGTATCGAATGTGACAGTGTTGTGTGTGGGAAATGTGGTGAAATTGCTGAAAAAGTAACAAAGTATAAATGTAAAAAATGTATGGCAAAGAAATAATGTGTATATAACTTATATCTAATAATATTCAATAAATGTAAGTAAGCTTATAAGTAAAAACTAAAGACTTTTATTATATGGGTCATAAATGACCCATATGGTAGTTCAAGGGGGGGTCAGTTATGTGGTAGTGCTAGTGTTAAACCTAA
>CP045893.1:8341539-8370859 GCA_013387185.1 Caligus rogercresseyi
CCAATGATTAGAAGATAATTGTAACAGTTCTTGTACGATTGCTATTTCTTTAAAGACTAGCTCATTTCAGCTCCGTGGCTAAGGCTAGGTCCTGCGGGCGGCTGGGTGGACAACACGTAGTGTAAAGAACTTTCCAAAATCCTGTCACAATTACAGCGTAGGAATGCATCTTCTAGTTCTCCAGCTTCTGTTCTTAAAGTTGCTTGATGTCTGTCTCTAGCAGATGGCCCGTCGGGTGCCCAGGCGTTGTTCCCGGAGGGCATAATGTAAATGGAATGCTTATTGGGAAGGGTTAGATTGACGATTTGTGACTCGGCCTTTGCGATGTCCCTGTCCACTTTTAAATCATCTGGAGGAGGTCGTCCTTGGTGGAGCGGATGCCATAGCGCTCCGTAGAGGACTCGGGCCCCATGGGGGAGATGGCTTCCACCTGAGAGTGTTGGAAGTCTTTGCTTAGTTCCCAAGAATGGGTTTAGAGTGACGTGAAGAGTGAGGCCAATGCAGGCGAGGGCGTGGTGGTGTTTGGTCCGCCTTCTAGAGTGTGTGGGGGATGGGAGTCTCTCCCCAGGTCCATGCAGGTCGCTTGTGTGGTATCTTCATGGCATGCCCGGCGGCTACTGTTGAAATGGTGCTCTGTTTCAGTATGAGAGGATGTAGGGCAGGTGGACCCCCCCCCCCCCCCCCCCGGAATAAAGGACGGCGACGGATCGGTGGGCAGACAACTGCGCGTTTCATAAATGAATCATTGTGATTTGTGGCTGTTGAAAGGATTGTGTTGTTGGATGTCTTGTTTTTATCTTGAAAGTACACTCTTGGGCTCCTCGGGGCGGCGGCTATGAGTTTGAAGGACGTGGGTGGGTGACTGGAAGGGAGGTCGTCCCGCTGTATCTTTTGCATAGTTAATAAAAGGTGAATTTTGCAAACGAAAACGTAAGTAATTCATTTTTCTGCTGCAAAAAACGATGGATTCACTTGAAAAGGAGACTCCCCGATAGAATAGGCTAGTAGGTAGACAGGACAAAGGCAATGACTCTCTCTCTCTCTCTCACGGGAGTCCATTCCTCCCTCCCTCCGGGGTGCCCGACACGTCATCTTCTTTGAGCAGACGGAATGAGCCAGCCAACCAGCCTTAAGGAAGAGAGAGGAGGGGGGGGTAATGTCCTTGAGGGTCTGTCTGTCTGTCTCCGACTCATCATCCTCTTTGATGCAAAGAGAATAGGCTAAGCACCCTCTGGGGAGTCATGTCCTCCTAAGCTTCCACTCCTTGCTCCATGCTTGATCCGAGGCTGTGTCACGATGAATTCTTCTCACAAATGTTGTGTACGACGGCACAGCCGGCAGGCCACTCATTAGGAATCCTGGATCCTCGGAAGATTTCCGGGAAAAAACACTCAAATTCCAATGAAAGAAGGAAAATTACTCTTTATTGTTTACATACGTTGTGACGTCAGTTTTCTCTCTGTTTCTATCTCACTGGGTGACTTATGAATTTCTCTAAAAAAGGGCAAAATGGAGAGGATTTAAAAAATATTCATTTGCTAATTTTGATTAAAATAAGGCATTTTATGGAATATTAAGCATATCAAATTAAAGCTTGATATTTTTTCTTCATATTCATATCAATTTTTAATCATGTAAGACCTTTGAGTGAGGAGCAGTGAGTCTCTAAGAAAAACCCTTCATTTTTCGTACAAAATGACATATATTTTAAAGTTTAAATGTGCCAGAGACGAAGTAAAAATTGAAATGAGTACTTTGATCTAAGCTCTATCAAATCATTGCTATTTATTTTGTCTATACTTCAGTCCTTGTATGTCAATAATGGCTCTGAATCGAAAAAGTGCTGAAAATTTGAAATCCATTTAGCTCTGAATTTATCACTAACTTTGAAAAATAATACCATATTCGGAATCAGTGGATAAAACTCTATAAGAATTTGTGAAATAAGTTTCCCTGTTGTTAAGTACGTTTCAAAAGTCACTTTAACTGTTTGCTTCTTTAAAAAATTGTTGTAAAAGAGGAGATAGAAGTTCATTATATTTTTTATAAAATTCCATTGGAAAGCCATCCGAGCCGGGAGCTTTATTGAGTTTTTTAAAATTCGATATATATTGGTTCAATCTCAGCACATGTAATGTCTAGCTCTAATCGTTTAAAGAATGGTTTTGCCTTCTCCGATTGCAAAGTTTACCAGTTTCAAAAGGAAAAGTTTCTCGATCTTGGTTATTTCATTGAAATAATCATAACCATTATACCAATCACAGTATAAACTTTTAATGGTTTTTCTATTATTGACGATTGTTGATAATAACGTCACTCGTGACTCTCTCTCCCCCCCTCAGTTTATATAACGCGTTGCGTTTTAAGCCGTGTAAATTGTTCCTGTGAAAATAGCTCTATCGCTGTCGCTGGACTCAAATGTATCATCAGTCCTGTTTTCTTTCAATGAGTCTCTCTGGTCAACAGTTTGCATCGTTCGATAAATAATAGTCTTAGTTTTCCCTTTTCCGAAGTTAAAACGTTTGATCTTCTCATCAATGGCACGTGCAACATGGAAGAAGATTTATTAATAATTATCAAACCCATACACCTTAACATCTGAAGTTTGCATTAAAGTCATAATATCACTACTTTTTGAATTATCAATATTATTGAACTAAAAAGCATGTTGACCACCATATTAGTCACTTTTTACAACTAATAAATTAGTAAATTATTGTTAAAAATAAGATATACGTACTGTAGAATTTTAAACATTTATTCAAGAGTTACTGTTGTGACATTTGCTATTGCAAAGAAACCCTCTCTTCTTGCAATTGCACATATTGGTACGACACAGAGTTGAAGTAGTACAATTACATTTTTCATATCCTTGTCCCATTTCCTTGTGAAAGAGCCGTGGCCGTCTGTCGTAAGGCACTTCTGCTTCAGGGACATCTCTAATACTTAGGAATGATTCCTTGCACGCATCAAATTGGTTTCTGGAATAGGGTTGCTTTAAAGTTCCTTGGGTTGTGTCCAATTTGTAAAGCCCGTCTTCACTTTTTTCCACAAACAACGGCTATGACTTGCGGGGAGCAGTTTTCGAGCGATCCACTCCAGGAACCGAAATTATAACGGACTCTCCCTCCTCAACTGCGCGGATCGCTTAGAGGATTGCTCCAGCATTCTTTTGGCTTGTTCTTCTTGCCTCTTTTAGCTCTTTTATGTGTTTTTTTACGCTCATCGTTGATGATGCAAAGCTTACATCCCTCTATGCGTCCTTGATTGCAAGATGGGCATTTATCTGTGATCTTTTGGATTTTTTCATTTGTTTGATCACGATTTCGGATAATTGCTCCTCAGATATGATATTATTATCTTTTGGCAGATGCATTCCTTCGAGTCCTACTCTCATGGGGCGACCATACATTGCCTCGTAGGGAGTTCGTCCATACCAGAGTGGTATCTGCAATTTTTGGCGTATTGGACAAAGCAAAGTCATCGGACCACTGGGTTGATTTATTGTGCCGGAGCCACATCATTAAAATGTCTTGAATACTGAGTTTTATTGGGAAACATAAGAGTAGACTTATTTATTTTCCTTCATCGATCGGAGATGAAAATCTTGGAAACAATAAAAAAACTGTTGAAGTAGAGCAATGGGAGAAGTGTAGTCACATGTAACATGGATCTTTTTAATTAACCTTGATATACTAACAAAATAATCTATTAAATAAAGTAACTTAACACTAAGAAAAGAAATGTATAACAAAAAATACAACAATTAATAGACAAGGAATGCCAAATGTTTTCTCCTCATCAACAGTACGGTTGATTATACAGCCCCCCCCCCCCCCCCCTCCCCTTCCCCTTTCGAATATTCGAAAATAAAAAACTTGTAAAAGAAGAGTAAAAAGCAATATATTTATTAATATTCTAAAAAACGTGCCACGTTCAAAACGAAACAAATTTACACTCGAGAGGCGAAGAGTCATCCAGGAGGATAATGTCAGAGTTGAAGAGAAGTTCCAGCCGTAAAGGACTTTCCTAGGATCTGAATTTTAATGGAAGATAGGTTTCTTCTGCAGTAAGTCAGAAAGTTATTCCACAACAGGATAAGAGTCTTTCCAACATATCACTTCAAGATGAGAGAAAGGACAAGAGTCAGGCAAAAAATAAGAAGCGAAAAGTGTTTTTCTAACATACCAGTTCCCGGAGTAGTATAAACTAATGCCGAATCAATCCACCAAACCAATTGGACAAAGCTTCTATTCGTAGAGGGACTTCAAAATTTCATTTGTGATATTTTATAAAGGTTCACTATCATCATTAATATCTAAAAGCCGTAATGGAATATAACAATGATAAATAAACAATCAAACCCATTTTATTCCTTTTTAATGAGTAATTTTGTAACATTTAGGGTGCAAAGACGACATTTATAGTATCATTACCTTAAGTTTAATGAATTCAAACCAAGTTTAATACATTGTCATATGTTTTTATTCGTTTTTACGCCTTTTCCACATTGCCCGAAATAGCGAGCAATCTACAGATTGCCCGGGCAATCTATAGATTTACCTACATAACAGGCATTATGTACATTGCCCGGGCAATGTATAGATTGTCCGATTTTCCACATTGCCCGTAACATATATAAAATGCTGTTTGGTACCATAAAAATACTTTTTAACTTATTAATAATGTATTTGTTTAAATAAAAAACATTTTGTACAATATAACTTTTTTCGGAGCATAATTTTTAATTTTTTTTATTCAACAGTTCAAATTTTAAAATATGTACTACAAAGTAAATACATATAAACATAAGAAAATACGTGAGAATACACATATATAAATATTATAATTTAAAATTTGGTCTTAGGAGATGAACAATACAATTTTTGCATGATGGACTTGCTAGATTAAAGAATACAAATTTTATATAAAAAATATTATGATAATAACATCAAAACATTTATACTTCCTAGCAAGGCAAGATGACATAAAGAATAGACAATAAAAAAAAGACTTATTATGAAAAAAAATACAATCATTTAGACTTCTTAAAATGCTTTAAAATTGTTGATATAGTCTTCTGGTGGATGGAGGCAAGGGACGGGAAGAATTTTACTTCTTTCGACGCCGGAGTCCAGGAATCCGTTGAAGGAGAGGGTATCTTGAGGTCCAGAACAGCATATCTAGCCGCAGCTGATAAAAGCACTGGTTTAATGTCCGACCCATTAATAAGATCCCCAGTTGTTATTTTATTAGCGATGAGGGCTTTTGTGTTAAGAATAGCAAAATTTATTGACTTCTCCCGTGGGGTGTTCCTATTTTTGCCCAATCCAAATAGAATTATCGCTTTGCTGTATTTGACTGAATTGTCCTTTTGTAGTCCTTTGACATTTAGGCAAACAAACCTCTTTAACATTGCGACGGCGTGGCATTCCACAAAGGCATGGATGGTGGAGTTAAATATCTTGCCGCAATCTTTACAAGGCAACCAAAATTTAATTGAATCGGTTGAGATTTGAAGCTGAGCTGTGAATTTTTTGTCATCGTTACTATTGGAGAGGGAGCTCATTATATTTATTTTCCAGTTTTGTGGAAGGTCTAGCAATTTTAGATGTTTATTTACAATCAAGTCCACTTCTTCGCCGTGGCACATCCTAGACAACTTAAGGTGCCAAGGTGTAAGGAGACAGTGGTTTAAAGACGATCTAAGTAATGGGTATCTAAACCTTCCATCACTGAAAGGCCCCTTAGGACCCCAATCATGGAGAGTCAGAATTTCTCAATTGTCTTTCTTCTAAATCCTCCGGATTCCCGAGATTTTGGAAAAATAATCTCTTATTTGTTTTCCAATAATATCCACGAAGGAATCGCATTGAAACGATGGTGTATTATTCCAAATGATTCGTTAAGCAGTTCCCCAGGTTGGAGAGATACTTGAAGTAATTATTGTCAAATCAGTTCCGACATGAGCCACATAAGTAACTTATTACCAGTAACTGATTTCTCCATTCAATTTCTGCATTCCAATAATTTTTATCCATCGAAAAGGAATCAGCCATTGTAACGATGGAAATGTAAAGGACATAATTCCAATATAAAAATTACAAATCATATACCACGTAATAAAAACATGTAAAAACGGAAAGCGGACTAAAATAGATGTTAGGGAGAAGGTTGGGGACTAGATTACTATAATCCTCTTCATTAAAGTTTCTTAAAGCAATCCTTGTCAATCCAACTATCGAGACCAGTTGGGATCGCTCTGTTTGCAGACCGCGCCGCGTAGATGAAGAGTAGGAGTCTGTAATGATCAGCTCAATCTTATTAAAATTTTCATTTGAGGGGGATAGCATCCACCAACCATTCATACATGGAGATGGAAGTTTGGAATTCGTTTCTTATTCGCTCCGAAGCCATATTTATAACATGCTTAATCTTTCAATTTCTGCATTCTTCGTTATATCAATAAAAATATTTATGTAAATTTTTGGTAAAATCACTGAGAGTTGAGAGATTCCTCCTCGCAGAAGTTTTTTTTACCTTTTAATTGCAGGTAAGTAGCTGCGGTGAAACAGGTTATTCAGCCATATTCCTTCCTCATTGATAGCCTTCTCTGGAATTTCGGGGCAAGCCGAAGCTTTATTTAAAAAAATTGGTACAATTTGTGTGTTATATAAGTCAATTCTCTTCTGTATATTATATGATCTCCACTTCAATGTTGATTGGCCCGCTAGAGATGAGATAAAAGTCCAATTGTTTTCATGGATTCCGCTTCCAACCCAATCTATGACCAAGATGTTGATCTGCTTTTTAATCTCCCACGAAGCGACCTTCCTCCCCTCCTGCAGATTCCAGGCTCCAATAGGTAGAATTGCTGTTTTATCTTTGTTTAGGGAAAGCTCAGACATTTTCTCAAATTAGAAAAAATTCTCAATTAATATTTCCACCCGTTTTGAGACTTGTGCGGCCGAGTTTCCCTCCACCGTTAGGGTGATATCGTCCGCATAAAGATCGATTAAATGTCAGTGACCCTCGAAATCTATTCCAAAACCTCCAAATTTTCTTACAACTCTTCTTACAAAGTTCTCAAGCGCAATGATAAAAAGAAGCGGGGCTGATGGACAGCCTTGCCTACAACTTTTCCTAAGGTTATAGGCTTACTCTCACATCCATTGATAGAAATTGTTGACGAGCCATTATATAGCAACGCTCGCACTGGGTTGAAAAATCTTTTGGGTAAGATTCTCGAAACTTCTCTGAGAATATGACGATGATGAATTGAATCAAATGCTTTGGAAAAATCGATGGCGACTATGGCTCCATATTTTTGCCTTTTTTTCACCGAGTCAATAGACGCTTGAATATTGCGAGAGATGTCAGCGATTTTCCTGTGTTTTAAAAACCCCTTTTGATTAAAACTAAAAGAATTTTGAAGTTCTTGGGCCATTTCTTGGGCTAAAACTCCTGATAAAACTCTGTAAGATTTATTTAAAATTGTTATTGGCCTCCAATGGCTAAAATCTGTCCCGTTACCTTTTTTAGGAATTAGTATGATCCTTCCTTTCGTTAAAGACTTTGAAATTTTGTCTTTTTTCTCCATGTCATTGCCAATCTTAAGGAGATAAGGGACAACTTCATTAGGGCAGAGTGAGTAAACTTTGCCTATTATTCCATCGGGACCACATGCTTTGTTAACCTATAATTTCTTCTTTAGATATAGAGATATGTTTGACAATGAAATTATGAAAGAGTCTGGAGTGTTTCTTGGTTTTGGTCTAGGGAAATGACCCTCCCTAGACCCGACTATAGCTTGGAAAGAGGCTCTAAAATATTGAACAATATCTTTGGAGTCAGTTAAGGGCTTTCCATCGTGAATAATCTTTTCAACAGATTTAGCTGATACTCTTACATTATTAGTGAGGTCTTTCACCCTCTTGAATGGATGATTTTCCTTGTGTACTTTGGCTTCGAGCTCTGCCTCTGCAATCTCCGCAATTCTAAAACAGTTTACCGAATCGGACATAATTGATCGGGCAAAAATCGGTTCTTATTAAGAATTACTTCAATTTCAGATTGATACTTCTTCGAATTTATTTTTCTTTTTTTTAAGAAATTGAGATGTTGTTGTAATAATTGTTCTATTCAGTTTGTTCAAAGCATGGTTAGAGGAGATAATATTATATGACCTCTTACTAGGTTTTTCTTTAATATGCTTAAAAAGTGATCTTCTTTAAGTACCCATTTGGGGACTTTGAAGTGGCCGTTGGGGAGACTATATTTTAAGTCCAATACTAATAGCTTGTGGTCTGATGAAGGTTCCGGACGGTAACAGGTTCCTTTTATGTGACGCAACAGGGCAGGGGATATTAAGGCTAGATCAATTCTAGACCGTTGGATGCCTCTAGACCATGAAAATCCTCCAGAGTTTAAAATATCTAAAACGTCAATAAGATTTAGCTTACTGATTAGACTTTTTAAAGTATAACCATTGGGTACTTATGGGGAGGTTTGTCTTAGTCCACGTTGAGGTCCCCAACTAATAAAAGCGGAATGGATTCTTAAAACAATCATTTTCAATGGCTTGATAAAAGGGCAAACACTTATCATTAAAACCATAGACATTTAAAATATAAAAGACGAAGTCGTTGGTACAAACGCGAATTTTGTGCCAGTCGCTTCCAAATGAAAATTCCTTTATGCAGGACGGTATCTTGATCTTTTTGTAATAAAAGTTAGGACTCCTCTTTTTGAATTTGATCCCGTGAAAAAGGGGTGAAACCGACTCGGTAAGCAGAGATAACAGTCCTGTGTACGTGAAGAGGATACCTCTGTAGAAATATCCTGTAAACATATAATGTCTGGATCAAGAGATTGAATGTGTTTTAAAATAGCATGTCTTGCTCTTTCTCTTTTCCCCTCTCATGTTAAGAGATATTAATTTCCTTATTCCCATATCGGCTTTAAATTCCGCCGTCACATTTTCAGGGAAGAATTCCGTGATTTTTGTTTGCGTATTTTGTTGTAGATTTCTCTTACCATATTGATAAATTACACCTATTTATGTCTTTCGCTGCTTAGACGGATTACTCTTTTATTTGGAGAACTATCGGAGTCTGGTTTGGACCTCTTCCCTACCGAATAAGAACAAGTACGGTGCTCTAAAATTGCTGAAGGGTCTATGTGAGCTTTTAACTTTTCATTCCGAGGAAAGTCAGGGGTTGTTGAAGGGAGAGGTTCGTTTTGTAACTCACAAGGAGTAAGTTCTATAGGTGTTTTGTTTAACAAATTGACAACTTAGATTTAACTTTATTCTTCTTTTTACAATGGTTTTACTGTTACAATCGCTGGCTAGCTAGTTTTTTGCAAATAAGTTTTAAAAAATGTACATATTCTTACACAATGGGTTCCAATGGCATGTTGGTTAGGCATATCTACGTATTATCATAAAAACAGAAGATATTCCATATATCTAATATTCCTTGACTTATCCTACATGCTATTTCGTGGTTTCCCTCGAATATTACCATTTACTACTATGTACAATGTACATACAAAAAAGTTTGGCAAACAAATGTCACTACTACATATCTTTCGTTTAACTATTTTATTGCATGGGTGATTTTAAATATTGGACCAAAATGGAATAAACAGGATTATTCTACAACAACAAATAAGTACTTTCCTCGTTTCTCTCAATTTGACGGGCTATATGAACTGAGGAAACAGGACAATATATATTATAAAAGACTTCCCAATAAATGTTATGCGCAATGGGAATCCGTGCTTTAACAAAGAAGAGAAAAATAAGGGATTGTAAAGTTATTAAGAAAGAAAACAAATGATCTGTTGTTACATGAAGAAGGCAAGACCGGCACATATGATAAAATTGAACTGTTCCCTATCTTCAATAAGCATCTCAATAATCATGCTACACGTCATATATAATTGAGGGGTTTGAAAATGCTACTTATATACATAGTTGATGGCTTTGTAAATATAATAAATATGATGGAAATTAATAAAAATTGATAAAACATATTTATTGAAGTTTTGTCGTCAAACAAAACTGGTCATCACTGAGCCCTATGTTGGAAAAAATATATTCAGTTTCAAGAGAAACCAAATCTCTTTCATTGTTGGAATGGCTAGCCGTCACATTGATCTAAATTGGCATCTCTTAAAGATGGGGAAGGCTGACAGCCCAACTTGCCGGCTCTGTAATGACGACGAGGAAACTCCATATACCTCATCTACAATTGGCCACTTACACGACAGAAGATAAGACAACTCGAGGGAAATATCGGTGAACAAAGATTGTCTCTGGAGGATTATATTTTTAGAAAATTTAAATGTTTATGCACTTTTAATGATATTTTTATTAATGAAGACAATAGCTACTAGATAGGTCACTACCGGCTGATACCGGATTAGGTTCCGGTGAGGTGGGTTTATTCTAGGAGCTAAACAAACCAACAAACATATTTATTTACTAACACAGAGACACATTACTACTTATAGCGATAAAGATAATTTCCTTTATTTTATTGACTTACTAAGGAAAAAATTAAAAAACCGACACCCCCGGCGACGTTTGGAACAATATGTTTTGTTTGCTGGACACTTCCTGCTTATTTAATTTAGGACTCTATATTTTTACGTCTTCCAACTGTGACCTATGATATTTCTTCTACCGAATCCTAATGCGTTAAGGCGTGTTCAACTCTCAATGATGGAGCACAGGTTCGAATACTCCCAAGAGAGGATGGTCCTTTTTGGTCTGCTACCTCATTGATAAGATCTTAAGTTCGATAAACTAATTTTAATTCTTTAATGGTTATTTATATCCAATCGGATGCAATTCTATCAACCATATTGGCACAAAAAAAGTTTAAGCTATAATGTTTATTTTTTTATTTTTTTACGTATTTACCCCAATTTGAATACATTTTTTGTATGGGTTTGTTAGAACTGTGAAAACAATCTTAGTTGATAAAAAAAACTTTATTGTGTACACAAACAAACAATTATAACCTATATAAGTGGTGTGTACGTACTTAAAAATAACCTGTTTTTAATTAAAAAAGGATAACAAAATTAAAATGTAGGAGATTGTTACATTTATAGAAGTTTTATTTTTTATATCTAACAAGACAACCGATGTTTTCCTCTGCCTGTCTCTCGTAAGAAGTAAAAGGTTGTACATGGATATAAGAATGCGTGTGACTAATAGGTTTTTGTGTGATCTTTGGATTTGGGAACGAAATCTTAGGCTAAGATCGACTGCAGGATACCTCTGGAGTTCCTCCAGTTAGGGATGACGACGTTTTAAAGATCCTCTTGCTCATCTCCAGCCTTATTGACATCTACAGCAGCGTCGTTTGCACTGTTTGTACGACGACGCGTGACTTCATTCAAAAATTTCGGAAATTTCTTGCTCATGTTACAAACGAGCGTTCCAGTACGTGTAGATCGCGGCCTTCCCCCGTTATTTTCGTACCTGACACTCTCATCGTAGAGCTTCTTGGCATTGTACGCGGTCGACCTGTCAATGTAATACTTGACGGCGAAGTCTTTAGCCGAATCTCACGACGCAACGATCCTTTGATTATCTTTAGAATTCTAAATAATAGTACATAGTAACGAAATCACACAAAAGTTCATATTTTTTACAAGGTGCAATGCGATCATTTGTTCTCTTGATATAAACGTTTTAAATAATGCCCGATACAGGGGATGGTCATTTTTGGTCTGCTACCTCATTGATAAGATCCTAGGTCGATGGACTAATTATAATGCTATAATGCTTATTTATATCCTGTCAATACTGCAATACTATCGAACATATAGGCAAAATAAATAAATAATGTCGATACATTTCCGCGCACCGGTAAATGAAATATTATATTATTTGTACTCATTTTAAAAGCAATAATATATGTATAATGTCTTTTAATTAAGCCATATTAAGAGTTCTTTTCTTAATAGCTGAAGTTGAAATTAAAATAATAATAAACAAGTGAAAACGAAAGGATTATATTCTTAAGGTAAAGGAATGTGCCCAAAATTATATATATATATGAAAATTGGCTACAAGAAAATTGCCCGCAAAGAAAACTGCCCCCAATTCCATTTGTATAATACATCTTTACAGAATTAACTTTGCAAGCTCAACAAGCATATGCTAAGAATGAAAAACTGCCCATGAGACCTCAGGTTCTGTTGGTTACAACTATGATATATTTGGGTTCCGACGATCACAGCTATGATATATTTGGATTCCAAACCCAACACTCATGGGCCCTCAGGTTCCGTCAGTCACAGCTATGATATACTGGGGTTCCAAACCCTCAATCCAAGGGTCCTTGGTTTCCGCCGGTCACAACTATGACACATTGGGGTTCCGAATCCACCGCTCATGGGTCTAGGGTATAGTCAACACAACTCTGACATATTGTGGTTCCAAATCCAACGCCCAAGGGCCTTCGGGTTCGGTCAATCACAGCTATGACATATTGGGGGTCCGAATCCAACGCCCGAGGGCCTTCGGGTTCGTCCAATCACAGCTATGACATATTGGGGTTCCGAATCCAACGCCCGAGGCCTTCGGGTTCGGCCAATCACAGCTATGACATATTGGGGTTCCATATGTACCGCTCATGGCCCTTATGTTCCCACCGATCGCAACTATAACATGTTGGGGTTCAAAACCCACCGCCCATGGACCTTGGGCTTAGGCGATCACAGCTATGACATATTTGGGTTTCAAATATATATATATATATATATATATATATATATATTATAATATATTATATATATAGCTAATCATGTATACTAATGTGAAATAATATAAATATAAAAAATATTTTATTGACAACTATTGCAAAATTATGTTATATTTACTTTAGCAACATTTAGTCTTATGATTTTTAAGAATGATTTTAAAGTGACACTGAAAGTAGATATTAATTACACCTGATTCCATATCCTTTCAAAATATCAACGCATAAATCTTTCATATTTATGAAGAAAGGGATGGAAATAATAGTAACCTTATAGCGATCTAATGACAAAATAAATGGGGAGATATACTCATGATAACAAGCACTTTATATGGGTTCTTATTATTTATTCAATATTTATAATTTTACTTAGGTGTACTTGATTTTCTTTAATTATATTTAACATTTTATCTAAGGATATTTATAGTAGATAATTGAATAGTTCTGTTTATAACATATTCAGCCTCATACATTATATTTATTTAAAACATTTCCTTTTCATTGCTATTATTTAAAGGGATGAATAATTTTAGCTCAATATATATTTAGGACTACAGGAGAAGTAACAATTCTAAAGGACTTTAATAGTTCATTAACAAAAAAAATATGAACTTAGGAATTTGTAATAAAGATTGTCATACCTGTTAGAGGTTTCCAGTGAGCTTTGAAAGACGTCATTTGTGAAAGATGATAGGAGTATCAAGGCTTAGAATAATTTTGTCAAAAAGACGTCTATTCTGGTAAGACTTTTTTGTTAGAAGGAATATAATTTTGTAATGGATCTTCAAAAAATTTTAAGGCAAAATTTCTAAATTTATAATATATTAGGTTATTACAGGGTTCTCCTCATCAAATTCAAAATCCTTAAATTAATATTCATAAAACATGAGTCGACTTAACTTTCAAACAAAATGATCTCTCATCCCCAGGGATGTTTTCAAAAACAAGATCCTTCCCCTTCAAGTGCAAGTGGACTGAATCAAAGACGATGGAGTCATTCAGCGAGTAAAATGGTTTTCTAAATCAAGATTTATCTCAAGATATCTCTATAAAGTAGGATGATAGGTTGGGAATTCTTTAATAGATCTTCGAAAAATAAATGCATGTGTTTTTTTGTTAAATGTTATATTCGTGTAACGTAAAGCAAAATATTTTTATCAAATTTATACGTGATTTGATTCTGTTTCTCACAAGGTTTCAACTCATCAAATTTAAATCCTTAAATGAATCGTTCATAAACGTGAGTCCGACTTCACTTTCAAACAATTATCTCTTGTCCTTGCATTAAATCCAAGTCCTTTAAACTGAGCAGAAGAAGTAAAAATCGTTAAGTGCTTATTACCTCCGCCGAAGGAGGTATTGTTTTCACTGGCGTTGTTGGTTTGTTTGTCAGAAGGATAACTCAAAAGTACTGAACGGATTCAATGAAACTTTGTGGAGTTGTTGGAAATGCCAAAAGAACAAGTGATTAAATTTTGGCATCTCTAAGTGCTTTTTTAATATGCAAAATGAGCAAAATACTACTATATATAATAATGAAATGGGGTCTCTATTCAGGGAGTAGGAAAGAACAAACGCTAAAAAATATTCATTGACGTATTATTGTTCATATATCACTCAGGACTATGTTAGCCCAGTGACGTAGCTTAAACTTCTCCCTCTTCCCGTCTCTGAGTGCTTTTTTAATAGCAAAATGAGCTACAGAGAGGAAACAATGATTAGAGATAGAAAATCGGGCGTGTGAAGGGAGAATGTTTGAATGGGAATGTTGTGGGGATCGGCGGAGGTACACACTCTCTGAGTGTATATATGCCTCTAGTATATTATTTGTGTTAATCGAAGAAGATTCCTGTATTTTATAATTAATATAGCACGAAATACATAATTACATTATATGACTATAAACTCTCAGATAAGTGTATTGAATCAGGGGTTTATTATTTTTAAATTCTAGCCCCTTGATTGTAAGTCATTATTACCTCCGCCGAAGGAGTATTGTTTCAATGGCGTTGGTTTGTTGGTTGGTTGGTTTGTTTGTCAGCAGGATAAGTCAAAAAGTACGTACAGATTCGGATGAAACTTTGTGGAGTTGTTGGAATGCCAAAAGGAACCAAGTGATTAATTTTGGCATCTCTGAGTGCTTCTTTAAGATGCAAAATGAGCTAAATACTAATAAATATTTCAAGTTAGCCTACTCTGCCAATAGATGTCACTGTGCTATGAAATCGAGTGCCGGGAGCGTCTTCCTCTCGGAATTTCCGTCGAGGGGAACTCTCCCCCGTCCCTCTACGCCGCCCCAGTCGTGAAAAATCCGCCTTGGAAGGCTCATAAGGACCCCGTGACGGCGGAGGTTTGCACTCTCTGAGTGTATATATGCCTCTAGTTATTTTTAAATTATATCCCCTTGATTGTAACATATGTCATTATTATAAATCTAATAAACGTTTGACCAATGGTTTTAAAAAAAACAATCATTTTAATGATTCCATATTTTACTTGGCACGCTCAAGTTGATGTAGATAACATTAACGCGGATGATGTTTGTATGTATAAGGATTTCAGGGTGTCTCCGTTGCTTGCCAAGTGAATTTTTAGATGACTATTGAAATTATATAGCAGTACGTATCCCGGAGGGTGTTGTATATCACATACATATAGAGAATTCATTATAGAGTATTCAAATGCATAGCTTATTTTTACACATAGGCTTGAAGAGCTTTGCTTATTGAATAAATATAAAGTATAAAATGAAATGAGAAAACAAACTACTTCAATTTTTTTAATAGTTTATAATATAAAAAGGACCTTATTATCGATACATATTTACATAACAATGCAAATAGAATAAGCCAATTACTTTCCGGCATAATAACTAGGCGTTAAATGTTGAATATTACCAATGAGTGGATTTTAAAGATATTTTTTTGTGAATAAAACACGATAAATCCAGATTATATATTGATTTATCGATATAATAAAATATTTAACGCTCCACTGTTTGAAGGATCTCAACAATAAAAATATTTTATGGAAGTAATATAGCATATAATTATATAATTCATAAAAAATATAGTTATTTCATCTTCGAACATTTATTCAACATTTCATATAAAAATGAGTGAAATATTGGTGACAGCTCATTAACGACAAAAATAAGCCATTATTTTAGAATATTTAATTCGAAAATTGTTTTCCAATAGTTGGAAAAATCTCATTTTATAGTTATAAATTTGCTATATGATTAAAAATGTGACAGGAATTTAGCTACGCAGTATGTATGAAAATACTTTCTAAATTATTTTTTTGTATACTTTTCATGATTACTTTATTTTCTGAACTATAACAAGAACAGTATTAACGTAAGCATTTGCAAAAGTTTATGGATATAATCAACGTATAGATATAAATATATTATCAACTATGGAGTAAAAAAAAACCTTACCTTTAAAACAAAGAATAATTTGCAATTTAATTTTATGTGTTAAATTTACTGTATGAAATTAAGATGTCAAAAGTAAACTATTTAAAAAATAACTTAAAAACATCTACATGAGTACCCCTTTCTTTTTCCTTCTTGAAACTATAAAAGAACCCTAGTAGGAGTTGTTATTTTAAAAATGGTTGGTGCGTCAGCACTTAGGTTAATTTATTGACACTAAATATTGTTTGACAAAATTTGCAAAAATAACACATTCATAAATTGATAATGGCTAAATTTAGAAAAACTATTTTTTTAAAATAAGTTATAAAAAAAAGTTTTGCTTCATTCCAAAACCTTTGAACACAATTTGGGAGATGGTAAGGGGGGGGGGTCAAACCAAAATCCATTTTTCTACGATCTTTTAGTTTCTTATGACGCAACTTTCGCGGGGGATGACATTTTGATATCTTGATGTTAGGTTTCTATAATACCCCCTAATGTCATCCGCATAATATCATATGATCCCGATAATAATAAAAACAGCAGTACAAACCACAAGGGTCATGAAGGAGGAATGGTTTTAACTCCAGTAGAGCCCCTTGACCCTGGCCAAGGATTTTATAACATAATTATAATCAGGCTTGTGAGCGTTCAGCTTTTTTTGCGTTCAGCGTTAAAAAAAAATAGCGTTCCGTTCAATGTTTTTGCGTTCAGCGTTCCGTTAGCGTTCAAATATATAAAAAAGTGACGACGTTTTTTTAGAAAAGAATCTCCAGAAAAAGTGATGACGTTTTTTTTTTGGAAAATAATTCCCAAAAAGTAATTCGTAGTGATGACGTTTTTTTAGAAATAATTTCCAAAAAGAGTAATGCGTAGTGATTACGTTTTTTCAGAAAAAAGTCCAAGAAATGTTTGGAAAAATTGAACGCTGAACGTTGAACGCAAAACTTTTTTTTTTTGCGTTCACGTTCAAAAAAAGTTGTGTTCCGTTCATTGAACGTGCGTTCAGCTGAACGCCGTTCAATTTTGCGTTCCGTTCACAAGCCTGATTATAATAAGAAAACAGTATGCGTCTTGTAACGCCTCAAAATCATGGAATATGATATTATTCTATCTGTTCGATTCCCGTCTCTTATCATAATATTTAGGAACCTATTTTGTCCTCATCATCTAATATATATCAAAGCACCTATCCACTTCCAGATTTCATACTCGTAAAATAATAATAATAAACAATCAGGGGTCTAGGAAACTTCGATTTCCGGCTTCTATAGCGACTTTAAATCACTCTATAGATGTCATGGCTGTGGTAAAGTGGTGGTTGCTTAGAAGAAGGCACATGGTCTTTGAAGAAGCATGCTTACTATTTCTCTTTTTTGCAGCAGCAGACGAAGGGCGTTGGAAGGTGACAGAACGAAAGGAAAAAAAAGGGTTCCGTGTGTGACAGCTTTAAGGAAATAGAAAGGGAGAGAAAAACTATGGTTGTTTCCATTGCTGTCATGATGAAACGGCAAAAATAGAGTAGAGCAGCTCTGTCTGATGCAAGGCTTTTGAATGAGCTACTTTTTTATGTAGGAAGAGGAGCAATGGGAGAGAAGAAAGAGGAGGAGGAGGAGGAAATAGAGTGTGTCTGCTGCCGTACTCGCACGCATTTGAAAAGTCGATAGTACTTCTGCTGTGTGTACTATTACTTCTTATTTCTACTACACCAACAGCAAATACTATGCGGGCGAAGCCAAGTCTTGTGTGTGTGTTTCTTGCATCATATAACCTTCGAGTTAAATGAATAAGAGCATATGAATTGTGGGCTTCCTACAAGACGAAGAAAAACATTTTGAGTCTTCTGTTCCTCTCATCCAGAATCATCATCAACTTGTGTGTGTGCAGGAGGAGTAGATATCTATCTCTGTGTGGTGATCCAAGATGTCTATGAACACACGATTGGCTTTCGCCATTGCAGCTGGGGCATTCGGCTCTTCCTTTCAGCATGGATACAACACCGGCGTTCTTAACGCACCTCAGGTAGTTATCACGAATTGGATTCGAGGCTGTACACAGAATAACACTGAGGCCCTTGCGACTGAAGAAGAGGATGGCGGCGGCTCTCTGTCCTGCGAAATTGGAGAAAACTCCGCTACTTTCATTTGGGCCATTGTGGTGTCCATATTTTGCGTTGGAGGTATGATTGGTGGGACTCTAGTGGGAACGATTGCCTCACGCGTGGGCCGAAAGGGAGGTCTCCTCTGGAACAACGTGTTGGCTATACTTGGCGCCATTTTCCTATTCTTCTCTCAAATGTCAGGCTCTTACATCCTCCTCATCATTGGGCGATTCATTATCGGTATCAACTCTGGGATCAATGCGGTCTATCCCCCATGTACCTCTCCGAGATATCCCCTACAAACATGCGTGGAGCCGTGGGAACCGTTTACCAATTGATCATCACTATGTCTATCCTCCTGGCACAGATTCTTGGTATGAGTTCCATCCTTGGAAACGATGGTGGATGGCCATATCTTCTGGGGCTCACAGCGATCCCCGCATTCATTCAGCTTGCTACGCTTCCCCTCTGCCCTGAATCCCCTAAATTCCTTCTCCTGGACATGGATGACGAACACAAGGCCCTCTCCGCACTCACTTGGCTCCGAGGAAAATTGGAGGTTCACGAAGAAATCGAGGAAATGAAGGCAGAAAAAGAGTCCACGAAAAACATGAGGACTGTCAGCTTCAAGGAAATCATCATGAACCCTTCACTACGAAAGCCTCTCATCGTAGCACAAATGATGATGTTGGCACAGCAGCTCTCTGGCATCAATGCCGCCATGTTTTATTCCACGAGCATCTTAAGTCCGCTGGTTTAAGTCTTAGTGAATCTCAATATGCGACTCTGGCCATGGGGGCCATGAATGTGGGTATGACACTTATTTCCCTGGTTTTGATCGAAAAGGCTGGTCGAAAGACCCTTATGCTCATCGGTCTCTTCATCATGTTTGTCACAACGATTCTTCTCATGCTCTGTCTTCTTCTCTCTGGCCAAGTTCCGGTTCTCTCATATGTCTGTATAATTATGGTAATTGGGTTTGTTATTGGCTTTGCCACTGGCCCTGGATCCATACCCTGGTTCTTTGTGACGGAGCTCTTTACGCAGAACGCTCGTGGAATGGCCACCTCCATCGCTGTCGTGACCAACTGGACGGCCAATACCATGGTTGGCCTTGGCTTCGCTCCCTTGGAACTCCTTCTCAATTCCTACGTCTTCTTGATCTTCATCGTGGTTCAGTTCTTCTTTATTATTTATGTCAAGTTCAAGGTCCCAGAAACCAAAAACAAAACCATTGAGGAAATTACAGCCGAGTTTAAAAACTAAAGGAGGAGCCTTAATATGTCCTTGTTATTTATTTCATTGTCTAATAACATTTATATTTTTGTGTATATAAAATGTGTATGTATGTATGGTCTTTGCTTATCCCCCTCTTCCCCTACTGCATCTAATTTCTTTTGTAATAGTTCAATAAAGGCAAATTTATAGTGTTACTCTAAAAGTCTTATTTTTTACTGGGTCGTAATTATTCTTATTTTAAGTTGATTCCCTAAGGGTTTTATGAACAGGTTTTATTTTGTAGGATAAGACAGAAAAACATTCCATCCATCATAGAAATGAAGGATAAGGATCTTGTTTTGTTCAAATTACATATATTACAATCCATTTTCCATTCTAGCATATAATAAGATATATTTGCTAAAAGCATTTGATTGTTCCTCAAAGAGAATAATTACAATGGAATCTATTATTAATTCAAATATTAAGCACCTTGATGGGAGGGAAAATGCTTAAGGCCGCATTTGGTTTGTCCTTGGACAAATAGATTGATCTACTAAGCATGTTTATATCATGAATATTAAGGCTCATTTTTTTACCTTGTATAGTCCAAATGGATTTATAATATTGCAATGTCTTTGTGTCTTCTTCAAATGCTCTACTAGATGTATGTAAATAAAGATATGATTTCTAGAATTTTGAGATTTGGCTATTCTTATTCATGATAGAACTTTAGGGTAGTGATTGATGCGTAAACACAACATATACATATATGGTTACATCATATGATCGTTCAGAAGAAAGTTTTATTTACTATTTGAGCAAAATGTCATCAGCTTCAGTGAACACGCACTCACACAAATATTTATATTTACACTTACAAGACTTATGACGACAATTGTTAGTTTGCTAGACTAACTATAGAATTGTGCAAAATGATGTTTGGACAGAGAACTGGTTGTGTTAATAAATTGTTATGAGTTTAGGTTGAAAATAAAGGAAATATTTGTGGTATATTAGCTAGAAATTTTCTCGAAATACGGTGTATATCTTGGTTAATATTCGAAGACTTGAGTCTCCCCTCAACAATGCATATCTCTAGACAAGGCTCCGGGTGATTTGACTTCAGAGTTTCAGCAAATATGAAGAATCTCGTTGATAGATTCCATCATGAGCACAATGTTTGTGTAAGAAAAAAAAACTAATATTATTTACAACGTAGTAGTCGAGGGGATTTAGGTTCGGCTATAAGGAGGCCATATATCTTGATCAGAATCATCTCTGCCCCCGAGCTTAGGTGACATGTAGATCCATCTTGTTGGAGCTAAAGCGTTAAAGTAAAGTTAAGCATGCAAGGAAAAAGTAAACAAAAAAAAATGGCCAAAATTTTGGTTATTTTCTTTAGATGTCGCTAGTCCATGAAAGTACGTCACAATCCTATTTAAAACCGGTTCAAAAGGGTTAAGTTTGGTAAGACACTCAAAAACACTTTTTTCAAGATAAAAAACGTCTCCAAATATAAATAACACGAGGACTTTGTTATTATTTTCAAAGAGCTCTAGCATCCAAGCACCCTACCGGACTAAAGAAGAACTAAAATTTTGGTCAATTCCTTTTGGGAAAAAAGGAAGAATTTTATGTTATGCATGCGCTACTTTACTTTAAAACACTTTAGTTGGAGCAACCAGTTTCCTATCCATCAATGCTATTTAAAAGCTAGCGGAACGATCATGTCAGCAAGTAAGATAGTAATATTCGATCGATTCCATGTTATCAAACAGATGAGATTGTGACCACACCCACACGATCCAGTCTGCTTATTATCGGTTCTTATGACGACGTAAACACATTATAAGACATTGTTGATCTCACAAGACACTTTACCATTTTTGAGACGCGTAAAGATTATTCTGCGAATTCATTCAATTGTTTATTACTCACTGTTTTTTATAGTCTGAGAAATTTTTAAAAGAATTAACTTCAAATATAAGTCTAAGTTCGTAATCAACTACTCACAAGTAATATGCTCATGAGTATTATAGCAATTGAATACAAAGTTTTTATATACACACATAGATAACTTGGGTTTATCATAATAATTTATTATTAATGATATCTAAAATTACAAATTAAAAGAAGTATCATATGCCTAAATTCCGTTGTCATTACTCAGAGGTAGCCTTGGCCGGCTTTAAAATATGTGAAGCATTTAGAAGACATGAACTTAATTAAACAAATCTTGAGAAAGTACATCTTTTCTTCTGTTTTATATATAGACCTTTTCTTGGTTCTATTTATCATATATACTTATATTAATAATTTTTTTATTATTTACGTAGAAAGAATCTTTTGATATTATGATTTATAAAATTCATTATGATTATCTCATACGCAGAATTTATTTATAAAACCTCCAAATTATATGCATATACCGGGTGAAGGAGCAAAAAGGTCCGCGACGGTTATTTTAGGCTAAAAAATTGTTTTTTTTTGTCCTATGGATAAGTATTTAGCACCCCTAGAAAGTACTAGTTTTGTTCTGTTATATAATTGAAACAGTTTTTCTCTATCTTCTTTTAAAAAGCTATATAAGCAGCATTCTTCTCAAACAACCAAAATTAAATTAAGTGCATTTTAAAAACAATGGCGCCGCATTTGAGTTTGGATCTAAAACAAAGACTTGTCAAAGAGAGTCGAGGATGATGAGGTGTCAGAAGCTGCTTAACCTGGTGAAGAGGAGCAATTCTGGTATCATAATGTTCACTGATCCCTCCTCTCCTGATGCAAGCCCTTTGGATTACTCCGTGTGGAACGAGCTCTCCAAGGTCGCCAATGAGATGCCTACCCTGAACTCATTGAAGGCCTCAATAAACCATGCCTGGGACGCCAGGGAATACTTATTAACAGCTGTAAGGTGTTCAGGTCCAAATTAGAGAGGATCCTAGCAAATGGAGACATACCTCTTAAAGATTGAGAGGGAGTTGCAGCAGATGATGGCCTGGTTCAGTAAGATCAACAAGTGAAAATGGTTCACGTTAATTGAGCAAATGTTTGCCATGGTTTGAAGTTTTGATTTTTAAAAAATGGCAATAAAATTCTTTGTTTCCTGTTATACCATGATCATTTTGGTTCAGATGTGCGTCGCCTGGGAGTCGCTCGAAATCGGGCCTTTGATCTCATACTTGTATGTGCTTGGGATTTTTTGATATCAATGGTTTAATCATGTTTATAGTAGATCTCTAACCTCCGAAAGAATCAACTCAATTCATTAATTCTATCCAGAGATATAGTTGAACTAAGTTGTTCATAAAATACGGCCCTTTTTGCTCCTTCACCCGGTACAGTGTGTTCCATCAGAAATGTAATTTTAAACTGTCTCATTTTTAATACCTCAGACTACTGCAGGACATAACTTGACCCAGACTGCGCCATTCTGCAACTCGTTCTTCACTTTGGTGAATGTAAGACTGCGCTTAGTTACATTGCACAAAAGCAGCTATAGCATTTCTAAACTAAGGACGGAAAAACTGGCCAGTTCACTGTCCAGATCTTCACCCTTTGGATTTCCACTTCTGGACTGTAGGACAAACTCGAGCTTATATGTAAAAACAGATTCCATTGAGTCTCTCAAACGATGTGTCCACGCCTTAGTTGAAGGATATAGCCAGGAGACGATCAAAAACGTTTGCAAAAATGTCCTGAAGCGTGATTCGTTTAGTCTTCAGGTTGGAGGGGCTAATTTCCAGCAGTTTTTGGTAGGCTTCAGAAGATGTGACTTTTACGATATGAAAATCAATGTTTAATATTAATAAATTATATTATTTTCTTTTAAAATGATGTATCTATGAGGGAATTGTACTGAGTGTGTAAGATACATGATGAATACAACACTGCAATAAACTATTATATCATATTATGTGAAGCAACTCATTCAGAATTCTCAATTGATGGATAAGCTATATTTTATTTAAATGACCTTGTATGGGCACAGGAGCGGCTTGTAACATTATTGTTATTGCTAATAAAATATGCTTGTTGCCATAGAGAATGACTTGTATTATTGAGTAAAAATGACTGAGGGCGTATTTGAAGTATTCAACTACGTTTCTTTTCTCTCCTCTATATATTGACATCCTTCAATATAAGAAAGATACTTAAATAAACAAAGTACTTGTGCCAAATATCTATGAAATGTCTTGACACTCACATCAAAGGGAGCATTATAATATTATGTTATTGTATTACTTAGGGTTATTCGTTTTATTGGCAAAAGTATTTATGCTAAAAAAATACTTTTTAAAGGATTATATTAGTTTGATGATGTAATAATTAGACAAAAACGCGAGAAGGATGTTTTTTTATTTGTTTTTGCTGTATACCAATCAGGTTATTTGGGGTTTTTAATGTACTAAAATGTTTTGAAATATTTAGCTATGTAACACCATTCAATATACTATGATAAAAATATTTTTTCCGGAACACAGAAATTTAACTTTTATATACAAATAACACATACATCAATTGCTAGTTTAATGAAATTGATTTAAAAATTGGAGTGGGGAGTCAAAAGTAAAGTAATGTAGACGTGATTTTCAGAGTGGAAGTTCAAAGTTTTTATGCTACTGTATTAACAATTTTTTCGATAAAATTAAAAAAATTTGTAAATCGTGTTAAAAAAATTCTTTAACAAAGATTTATTGATTTTTGTTTAAAACCTATATACATATATATATAAATCGAGGAAAACATATTGCTACACATCATATACTTACTTTAAACATGTTAACTAAAAAAATGATAACATCCTATAACAGAAGCAATAGCCTCAATGGTCGTTTACTTCCTTTTACTCGGATGACATACTTTTGAGTTTATCTTTGAGAAAAATTCTAACGGTAGGTGAATTACACTATGTCACAAAATTAAGGTCTTGTTTGCCCCTAATTTCTAATTTGAGTCCAATTTTAAGTAACTACTTTTAGGTGATTCATTGAGGTTGCATTAAATATTATTCTGATTTGTTACAAAGAAAACAAAACAGGTTTGCCTTTTTATTTACAAGTTCCTTAAATAATTTGATAACATATTGAATGCAATTTTCCAAATCACAGTAACTCTCTAATAATACAATTATTTTTGACACTTGTAATAATCCATATGTAATAAAAGGGAAATATGTTTTTTTTTCTTCGTAACAAATCACAATATTATTTATGCAAACTCATGAATCACCTAAAGTAGTTATTTAATATGATCAATATTTCGTCCTACTAAATTTATCTTTTCTTTACTTTCGTGCAGATATCGAAGTATAAAAACTGTTCTGAAATGATTGACATATACCAAAAATATATTACATACTGATTATAGTCAATAGACTCGAAACCCAAAATATATAGCCGCTTAAATAGAACACTAAAATATGGTCACTTTTTTTCCTTCTTTTAGTATTTCCATAAACTCCACAAAGTTTCATCCGAATCCGTTCCGTACTTTTGAGTTATCCTGCTTGGACAACCAACCAAACAACCAACCAACAAACCAACGCCAATGAAACAATACCTCCTTCGGGGGAGTTAGTAATGTTGCCCTCTTTATAACCATTAAACCAATAGTCCCTATTTTCAAGACGATGACATTATACATCAAAAAAATATGTATTGGACTGGTATGTAATACTATTTCTCTCAAACTATAAATCTTATTTTTCTTTTTCTTTCCTACAACAAAGTTCCTTGAAGGTTATCTTGTATATATACAGCAATATCAAACATATCCTAACTGCTTCCCTATAATTACATATTAAACTATCATCCTAGTCAATCTAAACGGCAACACCACTATGGCTTTCATTTGGGAAAAAATCAAATTTTCAAATATGGTAAATATTCTTTGTATGAATAACTATTAAATTTTTTTTTCTTCTTTTTAAAAAGTCTTTATTTTAACTGTACTTAAAATACAATAATAAATAAATATAGGTAAAATTGGTGTACATGGACATAAAATAAACATTATAGTTTAAAATTAGATTACCATAAAAGACCAACCTCTATTCATAAAAAACGTGTACTAACATAACTTAAAACACACACCAAATAAATAATAAACTATAATGAACACAATATATAAATAAATACAAACGAGTACAAACAAAACTTCAAGAACACAAAATAAATCGAGGATCGAGGCTGAGAGGCCCTAACCCCTTTTTTCTTATTTCCTTTTGTTGTTGCCCCTTCGTCTGTTGTTGATGCCTTGAGGCGTGGGTTGAGGAGTTTTTGTTGTGGGCTCTTGGGAGTGGCCTTCCTGGAGGAGTAGTCATAGTTGTCGCCTTGTGTCCTCTGTGAACTTTTCTCCCTTGTTCCGCCGCTCCGCTTGAGGTGCATACGGAAGGCGATACGCTCCCGTTTGGGTTCCAGCGCTCAGGATCGGGTCCACGTGGGGTCGTAGTTCATGGGAAGCTTCTTCTTCTTCTTTGACAAGGTCACCGCTCCCTTTGGACATGCCAGGGGAAGGAAGGCCACCGACTCGAAAACCTTCTTGCTTCCCCCAAAGAAGGCTGAGGACTCCAAAGCATAATCATGAACAATCAAAATTGCTGTTAAAATTTAGATTTATGCGAGGGAAAAAAATAGCGACGTAAGCCTTTAAAAAAAAACTAAAATAACGTGAAGAAAATGAGCATTTGAAATTAATCAAGTCAGCTGCATAATTCCATGTAGGACCTGAAGCCGCAGGGGTTTTTAAATCGTGCATAAAATACCTAGCAGAAGCTGAAATTAAAATTGATCTCAATTCCGCTCTGTTTAATTGCTCTCCTTTTGTCAATTTGGAACCAATCAAAGCCTTGGCGCTAAAAAGAGAAAAATGAATTGCCTCAAGCTGGCGATCTTTACTCCTCTGTATCTTCGGGAAACCATACAAATAATGCCCTTTGCCTCTTTTGTAGACTCAAATTTAGTTTCAAGAATTCCGTCAAAATATAAACATACGGACACTCAACAAATGTATGACATGGAATTAAAGATTTTACCGCAGTCCTTGCAGGGATAATTAAAAAAGTAACCCTCATAGGAGACTTCAAAGCATGAAAAACGAAAACAGCCTCTGAGTAAAAAAATAGAAACTCTTGTTATTAATGGACAAACAATATCAGATATCGCGTCAATTTTAAAGATATTTATAACTCCTTTCAAAAAGTACTTCAGACTCAGGACGCACTTCCCTCGTCCTAAGAAATCTTCACATTTACTTTTTTAACAATGATAATATTTTCAGAATATATAAAAAAAATTTTAAAGATGAAAAGCCTGTGGCCCTGACAATATGAAAGGAAACAATTTTTACACTTTGCCCTGAGGAATTCCCCCTATTTTTAAGAATTGGAGCAGAAATGGAAAAAGAGGATCGATGCCAGCGCTCTAACACAAGGCCGAATTTCTCTCATTCCGAAAAGAGGGACGGAAGTGCTATAAATCATTGAGACCACTGACCATTCTTAATGGTCATATAGAATCATTGCAGGATTACTAGCTAAATATGGAACTATACTAAATAAAAGTTGGGACCTGAGCATAAAGGCTCTTGAAAAATCGCAACATTTCAGACTATCAAGAAATTATTTTGCAGCGATCAACTCTACTAGAATAGAAGAAAATTTGGAGCAATAGTTTTGGTGTGGATTTTAGCAAAGCATTTGACTCATATTTTACATGGTTTTTTTTACAAGCGGTGAAAAAATATCTCCCTAGGCGCTTTTTTAACCCCATTCGTGCTCTTTTATTTAATGGTTCATCCAAGATTATTATCACGGCTACCAAATGAATCTATCAACTTAGGAAAAAGTTGTCGGCAGGGTTGCCCTGCGTCTCCTTTACTTTTTGTTGCTGCAATGGAGCAATTGAACACCATATTAAACCGCAAGTTTCGGGGCTTTGGAGTGCAATAGGTTCCAAAAACATCTCGTAGATCTATACGCGGGATGATATAACCTTAATGGCGAAGGAAATTCCGAAAAACAAATTATAAAACGATGGAAAATTCTTTTAGCTTTTTTAAAAAAAATTTCATAAGATGTCTGGAATGGAAATTATTACGAAAAACTGCTATACTCCCCCATCTGCGACTCCTGCAGAACAAATAAACATCGGAAGATGCAGAACTGTAAAAACAGTGAGAAGATACTGGTGGAATGGAATAACAACGGACCCGCGCTGACCAATTTTCAAAATTTAAATAAACAAGCAATTAGATGGTGCCAAGGATGGAGAGGTCTAAACCTATAAAAAGAATAGACTTTTACAACCAAAACCTTATTTCTCATATGGTTTATAGGGCAACGGTTTCTCCTACAATTGGGGAACTACTCATGAGGAAGAGGAAAATTGGTTGGAGGCTTTATTCTCCCGCCGGTACATTCCTGCCTTGAAACGACGACGATCAAACTGGTGCTTATAAATAATAATACCCAAAATTTATAAAAAAATTTTGCAGAGTTAGTATCAGTTTATAAAGGTGAATGGAGAGAACACGTGGCATCTTCGGGGGTGTATATGACGCTTTTATTCGGAACGGACATCTCGAATAATGTAGTTTCCCAATTTTCGAGAGATTGGGCCGCTGCACAAAGAATATTATGGAAACAGTCTCCAATATACAATAATAACAGCATTTTTGGATATTATTCACCAAAACAGGGACAAGGAACCTTTTTTTAAAACCTTTGTCCGCCTGAAGATTGGAGAGTATGGCTCTTCGAGATAATATTTATACTTTGCATGATTTGGGCGATGACTCTGTTTTTAAAACTGGCCGCTTTTTATTCCCTCTCCAAAGAGATGCTAAAAGACATATGCCTCTTTTACCATGGTTTTTAAAATTCCGTGATCAAGATTTTAATTCACACTCTGCAAATTTGATAGCGGATGAACATCTCAAGAGCTTGAAGTTACCGCAAGAATGGAAAACAAGAATTCTGCTGTCCATGATGGGCATCAACGACGAAAAAAATTTACAGCCCAATTACAAATATCGGCAAGCTTAATTCATTCTCATCACATTGCAAGGATTGCGGACGTATGTACAACAACATTAGCCATGCATTTAGTGACTGCCCAGCTTTGATTATTATAAAGAATTTTTTAGAGATGAATTGTACATATATCACTAATTTTAAAGCCGAATACCTAAGAGGATACATTCTCTTTGGCATTACAACGCATGAAAATAATTGTCAAGTTGAAGAACGTGCAATAAACGCCGCATTGAGGAACTGCAAGGCCTATACAGCTCAAAACCTTTCAGATAACGCGTTAACTCAAGAACATAAGCTGAGAGCTATCTTTATTGGAGCGGCTGCCAGATATTTGGCATTATCTTTGAGGATCCCCAATGTCAAAAGCCAAGAATGGACCCCAGCAGCTGCAGTAATTAAATATTTCCACACCTCTCGCCCATCTACGCCAAATCTCTACAGTTTATTGTAAAAAAATATAAAAATTCAGGACTTCAAAGACAATTTAGATTTATCTGATATGTGTTTTAAAGTTTGATATATGTTTAGGTATTTCTGTAGATTGATTTTTAGATTGTTTTTATGATTGTCTTTTTTTAGATGATTTTGAAGTTTTAGGTCTTAAAAGGAAATTAATTTTAAACTATAATGTTTATTTATGTTTTTATAAAACACAATTTTTCCTTTATATTTTTTCCTTTTATATATTACATATACTTTTTTGTTCTATTTGTATATATAATTGGTTTTAATAAAGACCTGTTGATGAGAAAAAAAAAAGA
>CP045893.1:8370959-8409734 GCA_013387185.1 Caligus rogercresseyi
TAACTGAAATACTCCATCACTGTACATAGGAATCAACTAAGAAGAAGAGTCTGAAATTTCATCATACAATGAATGGTCAATTACATTTTCCGCTCTTTGGTTCTGATTGATTGATGAGCGTCATTTTGAGCATCATAATCATCTCTTTACTCTATGGTCGAATTTTCTGATTTGCTAATGTAAGAACTGTTACCATTATTATTGAAGAGGAGAGAAAATACGTATATCGGAATATAAGGCTCGTCGGCTAAGAGAGTGAATTAACATCCCCAGATGAAGAGCCTTCAAAGGATGCTCAGACTCGTCTTCTTCATAAACGTTCATTCATGGGTTTGGAAAACTCTTTCAGTTGGTAACAGGTTTTGCTTTTCTCTCACCTTATAGTCTTATAGTTGGTGTTTCATTATATGAGTCGACCCGGGGTTTCGCAAACTCTGACGGGAAGTTTAACGAAACGCAATCCAAATATAAACCATTTTATTCATGGAATTGTTATTGTATAGAAAACAATAACACAATTATTAACATATAATTTATAACAACAACACAAAAAACTTTATTTATTGTGGGCGCAAGCTACTATTAGGATATTAAATATATCAAAGATGGAAAGGGCACATGCCTTTGGGCTGAAGGGAACCTATAGAACAATAAAAAGAAACAGAGACACATAGAAGGGTCACAGAAAACGATTTAACTAATACAAAGTAAAGTAGCTCATGCAAGGAAAAACTAAACAAAAAAAAATTGGCCAAATTTTGGTTGTTTTCTTTAACGTTAGATGTCACTAGTCCTGCAATACGTACAATCATTTAAAACCGGTTAAAGGGATTATTTGATTACAAAACCATTATATAAAACCGATTTAAAGGGATTAATTCAATTAAAAATTAATTTTATTGAAATATATCAATCACTACTACAACATTGTGCGAGATTCCATTCCTTACTTCTATTTGTTACTTTGTATTATTTTTCAAAAAGCGTCCCTTACGGACACAAGAAGACCTCAAATTTTGGCCAATTCCTTTTGGGAAAAAGGAAGAATTTTATGTTATGCATGGCCTACTTTACTTTAATGCTTTAATAAAAGAGCGCATGAGTACAGGCTACACGCTCATGACATCGTAGTGATAATCTGTATATCGACAGAATATCATTATTTTATTCCAAAATTTGAATGATTGCTTTATAACTTTTTGATAATTTTTTTATATTAACGAGTATTACTACAATGAATTATATTTACTATAACATTTAAATCACTAACATAATATGTAAATTTTAGGTCATAGAATTCCGTTTTGACAAGGTTAATTTTTGAAATCATTAGTCATTATCTTTGTCTATTCAGTACGTTTAATTTTTCTGAAACTCGCTTAATGCAACAAATATATTAAAGTATTATTAAATTAGTATTTATTATATCTGATGAAGGGCTTCAGAATAGTAGTGACTTTTAGTTAAATAAAGCAGGAAAAAAATCTTTTTTAGAACTGAATGTAAAGTTAAACTGTCCAATGGTCACCCATCAATTATGGTTCAATTACTGAGCTTCTTCGGATATTATAATGTTGCTTCGTTTTTATATTAAAGCTTCATTAATCATACGTACAAATACAATTTCAGAACAAATGTACTTTTAGATTTGATGTCTATTGTTATTATAAAAACCTTTTTTTATTACTCTGTTTCACTTTTAAACCAAAAAGTAATCTTTTGTCAATGAAAATCCAAACAACAGTCTCTCTGATTTTTTACGACCTAGAGCACGCCATGAAGGTCAGGAGGGAAAGTGTGTGATCACTTGATCAGTTACACACACCTAGGAGATATTTGCCTCAGGGCAACCGATCACAAGGAGACCGCAGTTTCATTTGTTAATTAAACGAAATATATCATTTCAATAATGAGTGTGGATACTAATCACTAAAACTATTTTTTCTTCTTTGTTGTGTATATCTCTATTTTTGAAGAATCATCTTTTAGAGAGTTTCTTTAGTTTCTATTGTATATACTTTCCTGTAAATGTACTCCTTAATGAAAAATGATATTCTTTATATGTTTAAAGATCAATCCAATGATCAAAACATTATCTTTCGGATATAATAATATGTTTGATACCAAAACCCAATTAGTTTCTACTTGTTTAGATTAACTAGCACAAGAAAATATCATTGTTAGAGACAGGGACTTTCGAATGGAATGGGGAGATTATATGATTGAAAGTCACAAAAACATTATAAAAATTGTATTTATTAAATATATTTGTCCAAGCGACTAATTATTTAATTAAATATGTAACACACATTCATTGCTTATACACTCTACTATGTTTTAAAAACATATAATTTGCGTTATTTTATAATGTAAATATTATATATGTTATTTATATGTTCACAATTGTTTCATGTTTACTAAATAACAAACGGTGACCAATTAGTTGTGTTCGAATGTGTACGTCTATTTATTTCTACCCCATCATTCTTTATGAGCCCACAGCCGTAAATACCCTCATGCTCCCAACATCAAGGAACCCTCATTAATATTGGACAAAATCATCTTTAAATTTAGGGCGATTGTTCTCATTCCATTACATATATATATATAAGTAGTTGTGAGGAGTTCATTATGATAAATACGACGAAACCTCTTGGAATCCGGCCTTTGATTCTTGCCGATGTAGTACTTGAAGAATACACTCTTTCAAGCTGCACATATACGCGTTACGCGCCCTCATATTTTGTTAAATGTAAAAATCAACTTGATCCATAAAGTGATCATACATCCGAATGTTATTTATTTTTCATATGGCTATAAGGTACACATTACACATATCCTGTTGTTTTCCGTAACCGCCCCAATTCGTCCTTTCCATTTTGTCCCTGCCCAAATCGTCCCCTGCCCAAATTGTCCCTGTCCAAATCGTCCCGTGCCCAATTCGGTCCTTGTCCAATTCGTCCTAACCCAACGCGTCCCTGCCCAACTCGTCCTTACTTTTTTTCCCAGAAAGAATCACATACCCCTAACATCATCATCATGAGAGTTCCTTAGCTTCAGGGAACCCTCGTCCAATAGACCTCTGGTTCCGTCAAGCACAGTGATAGTATTGGTGTTTCTAACCCTCGGCCAATGGACTCTCGGGTCCCGCCAAGCACAGTGATGGGGTATTGGTGTTTCTCTAACCCTCGGCCAATGGACTCTCGGGTCCCGCCAAGCACAGTGATGGGGTATTGGGTTTCTAACCCTCGCCAAAGGACTTTCGGGTCCCGCCAAGAACAGTGATGAGATATTGGGGTTTTTTAACCTCGGCCAATGGACTCTCGGTCCCGCCACGACATGATGGGGTATTGGGGTTCTACCCTCGGCCAAGGACTTCGGGTCCCGCCAAGCACAGTGATGGGTATTGGGGTTTCTAACCCTCGGCCAATGGACTCTTCAGGTCCCGCCAAGCACAGTGATGGGGTATTGGGGTTTCTAACCCTCGCCAAAGGACTCTCGGATCCAGCCAAGCACAGTGATGGGTATTGGGGTTTTCTAACCCTCGGCCAAAGTCGTTCGGGTCCCGCCAAGCACAGTGATGGGGTATTGGGTTCCAAACCCTCGACCAAAGGACTCTCGAGCCCCGCCAGCACAGTAATGGGGCATTGGTGGTTTTCTAACCCTCGGCCAAATGACTTTCGGGTCCCGCCCAAGCACAGTGATTGGTATTGGGGTTTTCTAACCCTCGGCCAATGGACTTCGGGTCCCGCCAAGCACATTGATGGGGTATTGGTGTTTCTAACCCTCGGCCAAAGGACTCTCGGATCCCGCCAAGCACATGAGGGGTATTGGGGTTTTTAAACCCTAGCCAAAGGACTTTCGTTCCCGCCAAGAACAGTGATGAGATATTGGGGCTTCTAACCCTCGTCCAAATGACTTTCGGGTCCCGCCAGCGACAATGATTGGATTATTAGTTTTGAAATGGATCGCCGACGGTTCTCCCGCTTCAAACCATCAGCCAATGTGTTCTAGCATTCTGGAACTTTATGGATCACGTTCGTTTTTGGTCCCTTCCTAACTCTTGCCTGTTGAACTTGTCCCCGCTAATTTCGCAAATAACATTTTATAAATCGTCAGAAGTGTTCATTGTGGTGAAAGAAGTTTAAACAAACCTACTTATTAAAATTTTGAATTAATTATAGGTTTGTTTTTTAGAAACCCCAATATCTCATCACTGTTTTGGCGGACGCGAGAGTCCATTGGTCCGAGGGTTAGAAACCCCATACCCCATCACTGTGCTTGGCCAGGATCCGAGAGTCCATTAGCCGAGGGTTAGAAACCACCATACCCCATCACTGTGCATGGCGGACCCGAAAGTCCCTTTGACGAGGGTTAGAAACCCCAATAACCCCCATCACTGTGCTTGGCAGGACCCGAAAGTGCATTGGCCGAGGGTTAGAAACCCCAATACCCATCACTGTGCTTGGCGGACCCGAAAGTCCATTGGCCGAGGGTTAAACCCCATATCTCATCTCTGTGCTTGCGGGGCCCGAAGTCCTTTGGCCGAGGTGTGGAACCCAATACCCCATCCTGTGCTTGGCGGGACCCGAACGTCCTTTGCCGAGGGTTAGAAACCCCAATACCCCATCACTGTTGGCTTGGCGGGTACCCGAGAGTCCTTGGCGAAGGTTAGAAACCCCAATTACCCCCCATCACTGTGCTTGGCGGACCCCAAAGTCCCTTGGCCGAGGGTTAGAAACCCCAATAACCCCATCACATGTGCTTGGCGGGACCCGAAGTCATTTGGGCGAGGGTTAGAACCCCATACCCCATCACTGTGCTTGGCGGACCCGTAGAGTCTATTGGACGAGGGTTCCCTGAAGCTAAGAACTCCTCATGATGAAATGTTAGGGGTATGTCCTTCTTTTCTGAGAAAAGTGAGGACGAGTTTGGCAGGGACGAGTTGGGTCTAGGACGAATTGGACAAAGGACGAATTGGGCACGGACGATTTGGACCTGGACATTTGGGCAGGGACGATGTGGGCAGGACAAATGGAAAGGACGAAGTGTCCGTGACCCGTTGTTTTCATCTACAAAGTAAGCTATTTGAGGAGCTCACTGAAGCGTGATCTCTATAACCTTGTTATGAAGAGGAGGATCTTATTAATGGATCGATGCGAGGGATGTAGTTCATCACAAGGATCGATTTCCCCCCTTCTATGATTGAATGCACTCCTTTCATTAATCAGAAGAGTAACGAGAATACGTAATTTAATACCAATATTAGAAGTCAGAAAAATGCAAAAGTTTTTTGCTCATAAAGCCATACTTGCTTCACCAAGAGTTCAATTTGTGTTTTCTTTGTTGAACTTACAATACATGTTAAAATACATGTTATTACCTCCGCCGAAGGAGGTATTGTTTTCACTGGCGTTGGTTTGTTGGTTTGTTTGTCAGCAGAATTACTCAAAAAGTACTGAACAGATTCGAATGAAACTTTGTGGAGTTGTTGAAAATGCCAAAGGAACAGTAATTAAATTTTGGCATCTCTGAGTGCAGAATTAAGATGCAAAACGAGCTAAATACTAATAAATATTTCAAGTTAGTCTACTCTGCCAATAGATGTCGCTGTGCTGTAAAATCGGGTGCCGGGAGCGTCTTCCTCTCGGAATATCCGTCGAGGGGAACCCTCCCCCGTCCCTCTACGCCGCCCCAGTCGTTAAAAATCCGCCTCGGAAGGCTCATAAGGACCCCGTGACGGCGGAGGTTTGCACTCTCTGAGTGTATATATGCCTCTAGTTATAGATTTGCTTCCCTCTCATATAATACGATTGTCTCCATCAGCATTGGAAGTTTATATAATGTGTATTTTTTCTTTTGGTTAATTAGTTTTTATATCTATATCTATATAAAATAAGGGTAATTTAATAAAAGCCAATGCAGTAATTTATGCCAAAAGTTTGATGTTACAGTGAACCTACAAAACGTATATAACATATTCTAGATTGTCAACTAAAACCCTAATATTAATCTTATAAAAATACAATGTGAACAGATTATAACAAACATTTCATAGTGTAGAATAATAAAAATGATAGTATCTCACAAAAATATTGCCATATTTATTACTATGATAAATAAAACTACAAATTGAATTTGTTTGATTGTAGTAATAGCCGAGATTCTCTGGAGATCTCTAATCCTTTAATACACAATTGGGACAAATTAAAAATTATAATATTTACACAAGAATATATAATACATATGGAACCCATTTTAAATAAGAGAATTGGTTTGCATCAGAAGGGATTCTTAAAGAAGAGAAAATTGGCCGATATTTCTAGAAATATAAGCTGCGCTATTTCTTGTATTGATTCTAGGAACTCATTTGGTGCGTTAATAGCTGTAGACTTCCGTAAGGCATTTGACTCCGTTTCTCACACGCACATCTTAAAAATGGTGAAGAAATTTTTGCCAAAGCGCTTCTTCAACCCCATTAGAGCATTACTGTACAATGGCTCGTCTTCGATTTGTATTAATGGGAAACAAAGTCAGCCAATATTCCTAGGGAAGAGCTGTCGTCAAGGCTGCCCCGCCGCTCCTCTTTTGTTTGTGATGGCCATTGAAGAATTGGCTACTCAGATAAAACATAAATACAATGGATTCGGAGTTCTTTTTAACGAAGAGAAACATATCATTGACCTTTACGCCGATGATGTGACTTTATTTGTTGAAGCCCGTTCTGAGAGTCAATTAATAAAAAGAATAGAAATTTTGCTGGCCTTTTTTACTAAATTTAAAAAACGTTCAGGACTTGAACTTAATTCTTCAAAAACATCGATTTTACCTCTGGGAGCTTGGCGTCCCATTAACAATTTACGAGTTGCTAATTGTCCGATTGGAGACAAAGTTTGCATTCTTGGAGTGGAATACGGAAGACAAGGAGAATTAGATAGTGAATGGACTTCCTTAAAATCAGCGGTATATAAGAGGCTTTCACTTTTTAAAAGCTTTAACCTTCAAACGCGGATCGATTTTTATAATAATTTTATTGTGCCTTTAGTTTTATATAAAGCTTCCCTTTTACCGATTTTAGCTGATAAGGCAATACAAGAAGAGAAAAAATGGATTTTAACTCTCTTTCATAAATCGTATATAGAACCACTAAAACGGCCAAGGAATCAGCTTGGGGGTGGTTTAGTAGTTTTATCCAGAGTAATTCCTAAGATATATATAAAAGTTTTAATTGATTTGTCCACAAGGCCCGACCTTGAGTGGAGATCTGTCGTCTCAAATTCCTCCGTATATACATTTTTAATGATGGGTACCGTCAATTCCAATCCTCTTCTTTCATCTGTATCTCCTACTTGGGCCGCTGTCCAAAGAATTATTTGGGTCTGCCCTATATCTTTTGACTCAAGTTCAACGGTAGATATTATCGAACAAAACAGGGACAAAAAGGCTTTTTTCAAGAAAAATGAGGACCCTATAACCATGGAAGGTGAGGCACTAATGGGAGGCATTCTTACTTTCCACGACCTCCAGAAGAAATCTAATTCTTCATTTAGCCACGGGAAATTTAAATACCCTCTCATGAAAGCGTGCGGTTATCATCGTCCTCCATGTCCTTGGCACGTTAAAGTAAATGTATTGTCTTTGTATGATAAGGAGGTGAGTAAGATTTGCCAAAAAACGATTAAAGACCTTAAAGTCTCTGAGGATTGGGTCATAAAAATAAAGGAGTCTCTGCTTGGAGTGATGGAAGGAAAGAAGTTTACTTCACAATTCCAAATCTCGACCGGTGTTCTTTTTTTAATGGTCCTTGTAAAGATTGTGGGAAAATTTTTAACTCTACAATCCATGCATTTGTTGACTGTCCATATGCCTCAATTTTAACTGAGTTTTTGATTTTAAACATGTCGTCTTCCAAAGATTTTAAGGCAGTAATACTATATGGGTTTTCTAAGAAAGAAAGGAATCATCGCGGAAACTGGAAGCCATTCACTTTGCGCTCTTAAGTGCCAAAGCTCTGATTAGTTCTAAGTTGACGTCTGGGGAGTTTCTACTTCGAGAAGATCTGAGGGGCATTTTAATCTCGGCTTCGGCGAGATACACCATTTTTGACCTCAAAATTCCCGAGCAAAGCGGGTCTTCATGGAACTACGCCATCGACTTGGTGAATTTCAGTTGGCTGAACTCCTACAGATATTTTAGCCATCTAAAGAAAATTGTTAAACAGTATTTTTACTATTACAACCGAAAGTTTTAAATTATTGTTGTTTTTTGTTTTAATGTTATTTTATATTATGTATTGTAACGTGTCAACAAAATTTAGTATATATATTGTGAAACTTTTTTAACGCTTTGTTGTGTCCTTATTGTAGCTAGGTCTTCTGGTAGTAGTCTAATTTTAAACTATAATGTTTATTTATGTATTATTTTTATACACAATTCTACTGCCTTTTTTTACTTTGTATCTTATGTTACAAATTGAAATAAAGACCTATTAAAAAAAATATATATATAATACATAGTGGAGTTTTAATGTAACGAAAGTTAAAAGATAAAATGAGATGTAAAAGTTTTATTTTAAGCGAAAGATGCTATTGTCTCTGATTCTCCAACAATTTTTGGCGAAGACTTCAATTTAAAGCTAAACTACCAAGGAGCACGACAGGTAGATCCACTGACACACATCCCAAATCCAAAAATATATTAAGGAGAATAATGTCGTCCTTCGGATTCATCGACGTTGGTGAATCAATGAATAACTTTGGTCACACCTTCTTTTACAATGATAAGAATTATCAGCTAGTGTCATCAAGAATTGATATTTTCTTATTAAAATAATTAGGTGAATAAGCTATCTCTTCGTATTGATGCTAAATTATCAGACCATTAGATGAATGTAAAATTTACAAAATTACGAAAACCCAAGAATTATTGGATTTTAAATTCCAAAGTCATTGAGGATCAGAAAATGAACAAATTGACCACAGATATTCTAGAAGACAAAAATTACAAATAGATAATGATGCATTTCTCTTGTTCAATCTATGATGAAAATGATAAAGGCTATTTTTATAATGAGAGGACAAATTTAATCTAAAAAGGCGTTCTCCTCGATAAAAATGTAAAAACTTTGAATAGTTCATTAACTGATGTAATAAAGAAAGCATATCTGGGAGCTCGATAGCCGTGCGTGTTAAGGCGTGTTCAACTCTCAATGTTGGGGGCGCAGGTTCGAATCCCGAGAGGGGATGGCAATTTTTGGTCTACCTCATTGATAAGATCCTAGGTTCGATAGACTAATTATAATGCTATAATGCTTATTTATATCCTATTGGATGCAATTCTATCGAACCATATAGGCAAAAAAAACAAAAAAACATATCTGAATAGCATTTGTCATGAAAGGGATGCCAAATTCCAAATTAAATCAAAGATCGACCAAATTATGAATTTATTCTACTCTAGTCTTCACAGTGCTCAATTTATCAGGAAGGAAAATTTCTCAAATAACATTGAATCTCATTGACAAAATGGACCAAAATTCCAAATTCCAATTTTCCCCAATTGATTAGCTTCAAGGTATATACAATATATTTTATTTAAAGCTTTGAACCTGTCACGATTGCGTGGAGGAGAAAAATGTGAGAGATTCAAACTAGAAAACACATAATTTTGCGACGAATTACGATGCCATCTTTCAGATGAACTCAAAATATCTGAAGATAGTAAGAATGTAAAAGAAAAAAAATTACGCATCTGAGATATAGGAGGCTATTTAAAAAAAATGTGTCAAATTCAACGAGTTGCCCGGTCCATCAGGTTTTTTGTGTAAATATTTATCAACAATCCTTTTAGCATTTTATGAAAAAAGTATCCGTTGGAGCTTTCCCGAGTTTTGTGCCGAAGGACGGGTTGTGTTAGTTCCCAAACAATTTTTTAAAGCCACACCGGCTTGTACTATTTTTACAAGGAAGTGAACGTCACAACAGATCTCTTTTGGGACTGTGTTAGAGGAGAATAATTCAAAGCCTTTCTCTTAGATACAGAGCGACGATCACCAATGAGGAGTTTCGGACTTACTACGAAGGTAAAGATTAAATGAAAATTCCTACACTGATAAAAAAGTCCAAAGTAATATATGTATATGGCAAAAGATCATCCGGGAACCTGGACTTACAATGATTGAATTTTTCAAACTGTATTGTAAAGATGTTAAAGTAACCTTTTTCATTAGTATTACATTATAATCATATTTTACTATTTCGTAAAATATTTTTTAAATATTAGCACAGTACTCAAAACAAAGTTTGAAGAGAATTAGTATTTTCAATTTTCATTTATTATTCAGGTCTTTAATTCAAAACAATATTTTATGACCTTATTCCTCCAAACTCCCCCCCCCCCCCTCCCAAATGTTAATATATATATATATATATTTTTATACTATACACATATACATTAGATTGATATAAAGAAATCGACCAAGAAAAAATATATATGTGTAAGCAATCACAAAATTAATAGAAACTAAGATGTGTTTGTAAACTTTTTCATGGGGCCAAGCCAAAGCGATGTTAATTGGAATAACTAAAAATCAGAATGGTACTTGTATAATTTTTTCTCTAAAAATGTGCTATTTGCATGCTAAGGCGTATTCAACTCTCAAAGTTGGGGGCGCAGGTTCGAATCCCGAGAGGGGATGGTCATTTTTGGTCTACCTCATTGATAAGATCCTAGATTCGATAGACTAATTTTAATGTTATAATGCTTATTTATATCCTGTTGGAGGCAATTCTATCGAACCATAATGGCAAAAAAAGTATTTCCTCTATTACAAATTGATTAAAATGGTTTTGATATTGTTACAAATGCAAGACAATATTTTTAAAATAATAATAAACTAGAGGCATGTATAAACTCAGAGAGTGCAAACCTCCGCCGATCCCCACCAAATGAATCACTTGGTCTTTTTGTCATTTCCAACCCTCTACGCACTGTCCTTTTAACTCTACATACTGCTCTTTTAACTCTACACACTTGAATTATAGGGGGCGTTCCAATTCATCAAAGAGGAGAGCACAGCGACATCTATTGGCAGAGTAGACTAACTTGAAATATTTAGTAGTATTTAGCTCATTTTGCATCTTCATTCTGCACTCAAAGACGCCAAAATTTAATCACTTGTTTCTTTTGGCATTTTCAACAACTCCACAAAGTTTCATCCAAATCCGTTCCGCACTTTTGAGTTATCCTGCTGACAAACAAACAAACCAACCAACGCCAGTGAAAACAATACCTCCTTCGGCGGAGGTAATAAGACTTTCACATGAGTATGCCAAGAATATTTGTCTGAATGTATTGATAATTGATTTCATACGTATGACGTCAGTAAAATTAAGCCATGACAACACTGAAATGTATCGCCACTCTATCAGAGAGAAGAACTCTAATATTTCTTTTTACCTCCGCCGAAGGAGGTATTGTTTTCACTGGCGTTTGTTTGTTGGTTGTTTGTTGTTGGTTTGTTTGTCAGCAGGATAACTCAAAAAGTATGGAACGGATTCGGATGAAACTTTGTATAGTTGTTGGAAATGCCAAAAGGAACAAGTGATTAAATTTTGGCATCTCTGAGTGCAGAAGTAAGATACAAAATGAGCTAAATACTAATAAATGTTTCAAGATAGCCTACTCTGCCAATAGATGTCGCTGTGCTGTGAAATTGGGTGCCGGGAGCGTCTTCCTCTTGGAATTTCCGTCGAGGGGAACCTTCCCCCGTCCCTCTACGCCTCCCCAGTCGTGAAAAATTCTCCTCGGAAGGCTCATAAGGACCCCGTGACGGTGGAGGTTTACACTCTCTGAGTGTATATATGCCTCTAGTTTAAATATCTACATTTTATATGAAGTGTAAACTAGAGGCATATATACACTCACAGAGTGCAAACCTCCGTCGTCACGGTGTCATCTATTGGCAGAGCAGGCTAACTTGAAATATTTATTAGTATTTAGCTCATTTTGCATGTTAAAAAAGCACTCAGAGATGCCAAAATTTAATCACTTTAATCACAAAATTGTTCCTTTTGGCATTTCCAACAACTCCACAAAGTTTCATCCGAATCCGTTTCGTACTTTTTGAGTTATCCTGCTGACAAACAAATCTACAAACCAACCATTAAACCAACGCCAGTGAAAACAATACCTCCTTCGGCGGAGGTAATTAGTATCAGTCCAAAAATGGGTTTAGTTATGTTGGACCAAATTATAAGATATAATATTATAAGACAATCATATCGATATAAATCGGGTATCACACACACAATATAAACAGAATATTGAGAGGATATTTTCCAAGCTAAGCAAATCCATATAACATATTTGTTTAAAATTAAAACGTACAAACTTTTCACATTTTTATACCTTAATATTAAAAAGTTAAACTAAACAGAAGCTATTACAAAACTGTGGTAAAAACTTTTCAATTTTTTCGATTTGCTGGTTAACCTTATGAACATGCCAAATGTCGAAATTTCAATACTTTTTTTTGCCCTTTTGGTTCGATAGCATTGCATACGACAGGATATAAATAAGCATTATAGCATTAAAATTATCGAACCTAGGACCAACCTATTTATTTTCAATGACTATCCATTAAATGAATAACTCAATGCCTTAAAACGTACAATGTACTAATCCAAAATAATTTCCATCATAATTCTTCACATATAAGACAAGTAAATTATTTATTCATTTAAACTCATAGTCCTCATTTCAAAATAAAAAGGCTCAACTATATCAATAATCAATAACATAAATTGATTAATGGCTTAGAATAAAGTTTCTTAAGCAAAGAAAAAATCTCTGTTTCAATTATCTAAAGTAGTTAATAATAATGTTTTCACTATCTCGTACAAATTAAATTGATTAATTATTGATAAGACTTGATAATATTTGTTTCATTTTGCAATTTTCATCATATTACAGGTATGGACTTTACATGTGTTTGGGTGTTAAAGAAAATCAGTTTTGAAGCAATTACGGACTGAGGGCGAAGAGTGTATTTTTTGGTCGGTTATATGAATATTATAAAATATTCAAGCCTTTATATTCATACAATATATAGATAAATAAATTATGTTTTGTCGTTGATAAAAATAAACATTTTTAAAAGCAGAGTAATATAAATAAATATATATATATATATATTAGGGGGTATTAAAGAAACCTATAATCAGTGGAAAGAGCTGTAAAACTAGTAACGGAGGCATCTGCAAAAGTTTATGGATATAATCAACGTCATACATTTATATTCTTAACCATGTGAGGGAGTTACAGTATGAAATTTAAGATGTGGAAAAGCAAACGTATTTTAAAAATAACTTAAAAACATCAACATGAGTACCCTTTTTTTCTTTTTCCTTCTTGAAACTATAAAAGAACCCTAGTAGGAGCCGTTATTTAAAAAATGGTTGGTGCATCAGCACTTCTGTTCATTTATTGGCACTAAATATTATTTGACGAATTTTTTTGCAAACAATTAACAAAGTCATCAATTGACCGTAGCTAAAGTTTGTAAAAATATTTTTTTTCAAAATAAGTAATACCCAAAAAGTTTTGCTTCATAACGAAACCTTTGAACGCAATTTGGGGGGGGGGGTAAGGGGGGGGGTCAAACCAAAATCCATTTTTCTACGATCATTTAGTTTCTTATGACGCAACTTTCGCGGGGGGATAAATTTGATATCTGAATATTAGGTTTCTATAATACCCCCTAATATATATATATATATTTTCAATCGGTGATTATAAACAAACAATCTCGTCGACATGCAACGAAAATTGTAGGCTTTGCCTGCCAAATTTTTCCCATTACTTTTTCTCGGGCACGGGTAGAAGAGGTGTGATGACTTTTATTACAAGGCGAATAGAGAAACCTCTTTTTATAGATGATTTTATTAATGACGGTGAGTGGCACAAAATAATTTTAAGCACCTCTGGTTGTTCTTTTTCTATTGTGAATGCTTATGGTCCAAATTCCCGATCGTTGTCATTCTTTCAATCAGTTATTGATGCGGAGAGACTCAGCCATCTTCCTTTATTGTTGATTGGTGATCTTAATGTAGACTTACATAAACTTCAGGTCAACTATCCCAACTCAGCTGCCCTCAAAGATCTTATTCATAAACTATGTTTGGTGGACGTCACAAGATTTTTCTGTCCCGAAGATACCGTTTCTTGGAGCTGTGGAAAAAGATCTTCGAGAATCGATTTGGCACTAATTTCCCCATCGCTACTGCGTCATATTAAGACAGCTTTCTATAGGCCTGATCCATCCTCCGATCACAAAATTATTGATATTACCATAAAATATATTCCACGCAAGAAAGCTTTTCAAATTCCTAACTGGATTCTCTACAATGATCGATTCGCGAGATCACTTGGTTTAAATCTTGACAAAAGAGCCAACCTGATAACTCCAAAGGGAGCTTATCCATCTCTTATTAATATTATTAAAAAGACTGTTCGCAAGTTTGTCGCAAGCCACAAAAAGAACTCTTCGAAAATTCAAAACGACATTGAGAGTGCCATGAACTCATCTTCTATTTTTATCAAACAAGTTACTGCTGATCTTGTAAACAATTACAGAATTACCGACATCGCGGAAGCTGAAATGGAAAGGAAGAAGATCAGAGATACAAATCCAAATTTTAGATTTAAGTACCTCCCCCAAAAAACTTGAGCTCCACGTCAACCATTAAACGTATTGTTGATGGTGGTAAGGTTTTAAAGACTCCAAGTGATATATTGTCATATTTTCATAAACGATTTTCAGAAGTTCTAGGTGGCAATAGACTGAATTTTCCAAAGAAGAAATGTAAACAAATGCCTGAAGTGTTTACAACTGAAAATATCATTAAATATATTAATTGCAATCTCAAGGACAATAAAGCCTCTGGTCCTGATGGTATCTGTGGACGCATCTTCAAACTTGTTCCAAATGAGGTTGCTCCCTATTTATTAAGTATTGGAAAGTACATGGAGAAGTATGGCAAAATGCCCAGTGCCCTCTCAAAAGGGCGCATTGTTTTAATCCCAAAAAAGGGGGACGGTAGTCATTTTAATCATTGGAGGCCCATAACTATTTTAAATTTTACATACATAATTTTAGCAGGGTTTTAACAAAACAAATTGAACCTATTTTAAATGATCAAATTCAAATTTTCTTAAGAAACGAAAGATTACAGATATATCCAGAAATATTCTTACTGCGGTTGAGTCTTTAAATAAAAGGGACCGATACGGAGCTTTAATAGCTATCGATTTTAGTAAAGCCTTTGACTCAATTCGGCATGATCATGTTTTAAAGTCTATTAAAAAGCTTCTTCCCCAAAAGTTTTTTAACCCCATCAGGTCATTATTATTTAATGGTTCTTCAGTTTTAACGTTAGATGGATTAAATAGTGCCCCCATTTTACTCAAAAGGAGTTGCAGACAGGGTTGCCCCATTGCTCCTCTTCTGTTTGTATCCGCGCTACATGACCTCACAAGAACGTTAATGAGAAAGTATATAGGTTTTGGTGTATCTTTTAATAATGGGAGACATTTGATTGATTTATATGCCGATGATGTTACTCTGATGATCGAAGCCAGCTCCGAAGCTCAACTCATCAAGAGAATTGAAATCATATTGTCCTTCTTTAAAAAATTCGAACTGAAGTCCGGTCTTGGAATGAATACTAAAAAACAGGCATACTGCCATTAGCATCGTGGAATCCAGACCCCTCTGTTATGATCTCTAGTTGTAAGGTTGTACAGTCAGTGAACATTCTTGGTATAGAGTGGATGAAAAATGGTGTGTCTATGTCTAACTGGTTGGAAATGAATTTAAAAATTTATCGATCTTTGAAACAATGGCGCCATCTCTCATTAATGAAAAGGATCGATCTTTATAATACACGTGTAGTGCCTGTTGTTTTGTATAGGGCGACTTCGATTCCTTCACTTGCCGAGTATGCAATCAAAGAAGAAGAGTCTTGGTTGACCTCACTTTTTCACAAATCTTATCTTCCCGCCCTCAAACGTCCCAAAAAATTTATAGGGGGAGGCTTGTGTCTCTTAGATGATATTCTTCCAACCTACTATCGTAAAATAGTTGAAAAAATGGGCGTGTATCATGAACAAGACTGGAGAAGGTACTTCACTTCTACGGAATTTTATAATTGGATTCACATGGGCACCATTTTAACAAATTCAGATTTGGAAATGTTTTCTCCCTTTTTAGCATCGATTCAGAGGGTATTATGGAGATCCCATCCTGTTTATTTATCGGATACAACAATCGATATTATATACCAAAACAAGGACAAAAAACCGTTTATCAAGAGATTTGGAGATCCTGTTGTTCTCGAGAGAACTGCTCTTAACCAAAATAAATTTACAGCACATGACTTAGATAGGTTAACATTGGAAGGTTCCGCTTTCCACTTGAACGTTCTTTTATTGGTTTTAATCCTTCGAAGCCGTGGTTTTTAAAATTTGCACTTAAAAGACCTAGATATGATGGAGCGATTTCAATATCTGAAAGATTTCAAAGTTTGTTGGGCCTCTCTTTGTCCTGGAAGAGAAGAATTCTGAAATCTACGGGTAGTATTGCCGATGGTGCAAAATTTACTGCACAATTACAAATTTCAGGACAAATCCTCAAATTTCAGCTTCCTTGCATGAACTGTGGGTTTTTATTAAACAATATCTTCCATGCATTCGTAGACTGTCCAATCCTAAAGGTGTTTAAGCTATTCGTAAAGCTTAACGTTTGTGAAAATGAAGACGATTCCTCAAATATTTTAAAAGCCTATGTTCTTTTTGGTGTCTTTAATCTTAAAAAGAAATCTCCCCCCAGTCACAAAGCAATTGAATCTGCAATACAAAATGTCAAATCTTTAATTGCACAAAAACTTACTACTAACAAGTACATTTTAGAAAAAGATCTAAGACCTATCCTCATTGGTGCTGCCGCCCGCCACTCTGCTTTTGAGGTCAAAATTCCTGATTTGGGAGCGTCAACATGGAAATGGGCTGGAGACCTCATTAAATTTTATCCGAACAGTTCAAAATTCTATTGGAACGACATCAGAAGGATTTTAAGAATGCATCGCCGTTTTGTATTGAATACAAATTAGTTTTATCAACTGTTGTTTTATATATATGGTTTTTATCTGGTCGGTAATTTTGAACTATAATGTTCATTGATGTTTTTATTACGTAACTGTCCAGATTTGATTTTATTTCTTATTGTTTCTGTATGTTTTTAGTGTATTTTTTGTACACTGTATTCTTTTTGCAGTAACAGAATAAAATTATTTTAACCATGAAAAAAAAAAAAATCTGAATATATAAAATATGTATTATTTTTTTGCTTGTTTGAAATAATTAAAAAATCCTTCTTTTCGTTTAAGTATAGTGCCTCTTTCAAGGACTGTTATTTGGTGTCTGTTTTTCTGGGGTTTTGTAATCAAAAATACTCCTTCAATAAATGAAGACAAACATGAGCCTGATTTGATTGACAATTACTTCCGAAAATATATATTTTTTGATAGGGCATCTTTTTCTGTTTAAATACCAACCATTTAAATATATTCACTCAATAGTCCTATTGAGAATTCATTTATTTGTTATGGCAAAAATCGGAAAACATTTAGTCACGTTATATAAACATTCAATAAATAACAACAATGAAAGCAAGGATTAGTAAAACAGAAATAAAAAGAGGTGTAAAAATATATGGATTTTCCCTCAGATCTTCATTCTTTCATTCCTTCTGGAGGGAAAGCTTCCTTTTCAAGAACTTATGCCACAAGTACTGCGCTAATAATATATTTTTGAATTCGTATCACTCAAACTTCATTTTCCCATTTTAAAATAACTTCTTTTTACATTTTATTTTACAAAACATGACCTTAAATGTCTTTTGAATGGTGTTTTATATTTAATCAAAATTGATAGATAATTTTTGTAATTTTGTTTTTGTTAATTTATAAAATTCTCTCTTTGTCAACTTAAGTAAATTATTTTATTGATTTTAATTTGTACCTATATTTTCATACTTTTTTAAGTAGAGAAATGTAACAAGATTCTATTTACGAATTTTATTTTTAATATTTTCATGTTATCCCGTCTTTGTAAAATATGTATTCTTTCTCTTTTCTTACTTTTGTAGTTAAAACTTGATGCTTATATGAAGCCATCTAAAAATACTGTCGGTCAGAAATATTATATTTTAAAAAACTTTTCAATTTGTCATCTAGGATTTGTTTTTTTTCAGTAAGTAAATAAGTTAAAAATATTTAATTATTTCAAATTATATATATATATATATTTATTTTTTTGTTTAAAAGAATTTTTTGCTGTTTCACATTATACACATATGCATTACAATATAGAACAAAGATATAAACAACACACACATATATAAAGCAAATGAACACGACCACACAGAGGGGTATATGTGTTACTACAGCAGGAGTTGATCTAAAGTACTATACAATATTAAAGCTATCACTAATTATTTTTTCCATTTTTGAGCATTTCATCAATTTAAGGATACGTAGGTCTTCATCCTCTTCTTGCATGAATTGTGAAGAGTGATGGACATCTGTTAATTAAGTGGTCTGTGCTTTGTGGCTCTTCCATACAGATATTGCAGATTCCGTCAATATTTTTCCATTTACTTAGATGAGCCAAAAATGGTCCGTGGCCCGTATAAGCTTGAACAAGAAGACTCATGTTTTGGCGCGACAGTTGAGTAGTCTTGGATTTTGTTTTTTTTCAACATGTGATGTTTGTGCTTCATTAGTTGATCATTTTTGTATCTACTACACCACTCATAAAAGAAGAATTCATGTATCACCTTTTTTATGTAGCTAGGAGGTGCTCCAACACTCAAACGACTCTCACTTTTGATACCTTTTTTGCTAGGTAGTCAGCAAATTCATTTCCTGTAATGTTTGAATGACCTCTACACCAATCGAGGTTTATATTTATATCACATTTACCAATGTTTAATGTTTCTTTACACTTTTTACAGTTTCACTCTTTGTGAGAGGATTCAGAACAGCAGCAATTGCTGATTGAGAATCCGATCGAATTATCACGTTTGTTGATGGTTTATCTTGGTTCAAAGAGCTATCACCGACTGGGTGATTGCAGTGACCTCCTTTTGGAAGATTGATGCTTCGCTATTCAATGATACAGAGGATTGATGAATAGACACATCACCACGAGTGATAGTCCATCCCGCTCCTTTGCATCCCTGCTCATCTTTAGATCCATCGGTGTATAAAATTGTATCTAGGTGTTCAACGTGGCAGTTGTCAACCCATATACGACAACCAGTGATATAGTCATTGACTTGATTCATTTTAGTTTGTCCAATAGCTTATCATAAGAAAACGATGCCCTCGTCGCCTTGGGAGATTGCCCACTCCATCCCATGTATCACGGAGAGTAAATTTTGTTCTCCATCTTGACTTTGTTGCATGTTCTTTTATATAGAGGTCGAGAGGAGTTATCCCTAGCACTGCCTCTAATCCTGATGTCGGTGTTGAGCGAAGAGTTTGAGTCATACCCAGAAGTACTTTTCTCTGAATGCTTTTTAATTTCCTGATTCCATCTTTCTTCGCAGTAATGGAGTACCCCCATATAAGACACCCATATGTGATGATAGGTCGTATCATAGCTCCATAAAGCCACAGGATTTTATCAGAGGTTAGACCCCATTTTTTCCCTATTACTGCCTTTGCCATATTCCATATGCGGAAACACTTTGCAGCTTTTTCTTTGGGGTGTTCGGTCCAAGTTAGTCCTTGATCAAAAATAACACCCAGATACTTCATTTGGGCTTCATACTCCATACCCATTCCAGCCATATATAACTGCGGAAAGTATTTAGATATTAATTTATATGCTTTTGAGAAGACGATAGCTCTTGACTTTGATGGATTAAAGGTCAGGCCGTTTGTTGCTCCCCATTTTAAAACTATATTGATTGCATCTTGTATTCTATTGACAAGAGTACTTGGATGCTTACCACTAATTAGTAAAAGGATATCATCTGCATAACCTATAACTTGAACCGTATCCTCTTTGAACTCAGTCAAAAGGGTATCCATGATCATGTTCCACACCACTGGAGAGAAAAACTCCCCCTTTTTGAGACTACCACGCGTTGGTTGAACACTGACCTTTTCACCATTTAATTCAGCGGTTACTGTTCTTGTATTAGAAGTTCCATGTACCAAGATGCAATAAATTGTGGTATTCCAAATTTGTCATTGCCGTATTTTATGAGTGAAATTGTATGTAATCAAAGGCACCAGTGCAATCAAAACTGACTGCAAGTGTGCACTGTTTTTGATATATTAATTTTTCGATTAAGTCAACTGCTTGTGACAAAGCTGTTTCTGTCGATAGGCCCTTTGTGTAAGCATGTTGCGAATGAAGTCTAGGGATAACTTCTTCTACTTTCCATTGTACGATTCTTTCGAGTCCTTTAAGGATGTAGTTCGAGAGTGTGATAGGTCTAAATGACTTTGCTGAGCTATAGTCATCTTTGCCCGGTTTTGGCAGGAATATGACTTTCATTTCTTGCCAAATTTTGGGTGTATATATATATATATGGTTTATTTCCAAATTATGACTTTATTCCTTTTGTAGGAGTTTTTTTGTGTCTGTAGTAACTGCGCATTGTAATTTTTGTATTAAGGGCATATTTTAAATAAATCGAGGATGATTAAAATATATATTAATGGTAAGAGCTGTAAAATTATATTTATTTCTTCAAATCTCTGTTTCAAAACGTCAATGTGTATTATAATACAAAAATACACATTATAGTCTTAAATTAAAACATCAAAAAAGATTAATACATTTATATAATAACAAATCAAATAATTAAGTTGGACTGAATATACAATCCTCGACAATAAAAGAAAAATATTTTTAAAATAAAATGTCAATCATACCTTTTTAATTATTTTTAAAAGATGATTTGACTTTAATGGGAGGTACTTGATTTCTTTTGCTGCGAGGTTCCAAATGTTTTCCAAAATGCTCCATATCTCGCCGCCGCTGGGAGCATTATGGCTTTTTGAGTTCCTCGGATCGGATGTATTCTCGTTTGTGGTCAACCTCTTTTCAATAAGTGCCTTAGCATCTGTATGTATATGCAGAGGCGGAGTGGCCAGCGGGAGTACCGGGACTATTCCCGGTGGGCCGCTGGCCTCAAGAAACATAAACGGCCGTTGACAGCCTCCCAATGGCATATTAGGGCCTGTATAAGGCCGGCGAGGGCATAATTGTCCCGGTGGATACATTCTTCCCACTCCTTTCCTGTGTATATGCAATCGCTTTAGACATTAAATCGGTTTTTTTGTAGCTTCTTTTAAAAATCCAATCAATACAACACCTTTCAAAATGCTATTTGGGCTGTTGACCAATCCTTTAGCATTAAGAACTAGAAAGCTCTAGAAAATGGACACTGCAGGACAATCAGCAACGGTATGTACCGTGTATGTAATAAGTATAGTTTAAAAAGGTGACAAAATTGAATTTATATGCTATGTACATATAAGAATATAAAATATACAAAAATAATTACATATCTCTTTAGTATAACAAAAAAGTAATAATAATAATATAAAAACTAAGCAACCCCTTAAATTTATAAGAATATTTCCGTATACAAAACAAGTAAGTGAACTCATGGAATAAAACTAAAAGGATGTAAGAATTGAGTATCATGAGGCTCTTCCAAGTGAAAGAAAATGAAGACGAACTGGATGAGAAATGAATCTAAAAGAGAAAGTTTGTGAGGAAGATATATGAGGAAAATATGCAACAAATGGAGGAATTTAGTCTGAGAGGAAGCTTAAGAAAATAAATTGAACTTCAAGTTATTTTACATTGAGAGTAAGGAATTTTTTTAAACTTTAATCTCAAAAAGAAAGAAAGGAACATTGATTTATGAAGCTACTTTATTGATTTGAATGGCAAAAGAAAAATTCAGTAAATATCACTAAAGTTTGTATTCTATGTCAGAAGAGAATTTTTGAATGACAAGTCTAATAAGAAAAATGGAATATAAATAAGAATGATGGAAGCTATCTTTTCTATATTATTTTAAATATATAATAGTCAAATATAATAAAATATAAATATTAGATATTTTTGTAACTGTCAGCAAGCAAACCGAAGAGTCTCACATAACTAAATTCGTTAGTTTATCCAACTAGACATTATTTCAAAACAGAAGAAGAGGATTGTCACCTTAATAAATGTAAAGTTTTATGTACTCCAATAAAATTTGCTGTACTACTGATATGATGAAATAATACTTAATAGTAGCCTTGGTAGATTTTTGTCAAAAATATTCTACTCTATTAATAATAAATTTATGTATCATCAGTACGTGTATCTTAAATTTTGACTTCCACCAACTTGAAAAGTATAACTTATCTGTCACACATTCGAATGACTACAGATCTTACAAGGCCAGGCTATGTGCATACTCAGAATTTCCTATCCTCCTATCATTATATGAATAAGTCAGATTGCCATATCCTCAAAGGCTGTTTGCCTTGTGTCAACCGCAATATTCAACGAACCTGGACTCATTTATGTACTAAAAGGTAAAGTTTTTTACAAGTGATAAAATATATTTGCAATAGACAAAATATCGTCTCGAGGTGTGAAATTGATATTTTTAGGAAAACATATAAACAGCATTTGTATTATGTATCAATAAAAATATATAGAACATTTCGTAAATAACTCAAATATAACAATGAACCATGATTCCTCTCAGAATTATGAGGTTAACTCTCCAATAGATAATTTGTCTTCCTAGATTAAAATTGAAAAATATCTCTGCTCAAAAATAGGATTATCTCAAAATTGACTAACCCCTAGGTCGTTTTTCCTCGATCGGTAAACCTCATTCATACAACGAGTTGAATTTCTCAATGCACTTCATACTTTATAAAATTATTAATTTACGTCTATCAATCCCAGTTTTTTCTTGGCTGAGGTTAATATATAATTATATTAACCTCATATCCTGTGCCTGAATTCTTGTCACTGAGAGCCGATCATGTCATTCATTATGCTATGTTAGTCTCCATAGATGTACATCCTATTCAAAAAAACTATTGCTAGTTACATGATATTTACATATTTGAAAATATTTTTAATAGACATAAAACGATTAACCTTTTAGGGCTCGAATCTGGACTCTTCTGATGAAATTGAGGATGATTGATACCACCCTAATAATGAGTGGTTTATATTAATTTTCACTTATTTTTATTTGGCGTAATAGATCTAAGTACAAAAAATTAGTTATAAAGATGCACAAATAAACATTTTTTAAATGGTAAACTAAAAGAATCTCATTACAAATTAGTTAAATATCTAAAAAAAATATTTTCAAGCTACAATATGGTTTTAAATAGCAATCCATCTTTCTAATACGCATTAGATTTAGGATTATTTTCTACTTGGGCTATCTTGGAAACGCTCCTCCACTTTCATTATTCATGTCAAAGCAAATATATATAAAATGAAACAATTTTTCATCCAGTAATCATTTAATCACTTTATATATTATTATTATGACAACTGTCACTATGGAATATGAGAAAAATTTCAATGAAGAATTTGATACAAATACATATGTGAATCTTAATTAACAATTAGATTATTAAACATTATTATTATATGTCAGTCATAAGAAACCGAATATTATATATACATATATATATATCATATTATATATATATATTTAAATAATCATTCTTATTTTGGAAATATACGAGAATGAATAATGTATTTTTTATGCACATGATTAAAAAGCTTCATTTGCCTGAGAGATGATTAAACAATAATGTAAGATAAACATACATCACAAGCAATTGGAAGTACACATTTCTTACTGATATATCTCAAATCGTTTCTCTTTCATCCAACAACATACTAATATTTCAGAATGGACAAATTTTTTAATTACTTTTAGTAGCCAAATGATAATTTTATCTACATTAATTTAATAAACCCAAAAAAGAAAGTAAGTAAAGTTTTTTTATTTATAAAACAGTAATTCGATATGATACGTTTGCAAATGGCTTTGTTTTTTGTTATGTGGAAAATACAATGAAACATACGACATTATAAATTGATCATATATGGCAGGTAGTCCCTTGGTAAAATACGGTTTGGTTGTCATATCGGTGAGCCACGAAAGTTTAGACAGGGTTTAAACTGATTCTGCCACTGTTTTCTCATGGCTTAACACACAGCAAAGGGATGCAAAGACATTGAGTATCGTGTCCGGCGTATCGTAAATGCCTGTGAGGAGAAGGGTCGCTCTCTTTGACGAGCTGTTTATGGAGTACGATACAGAGTGGTGTGTCGATCTAGTGAGATCAGAGAACAGTTTATTTAGGGTTTCAGGCGGTTGGATTCATATTTACATAGATTACAAGGAACAAATTCTTCGAATAGGTTCTGAATTCCAAATCGTTTTTAAATGAAATTGATAGTAGTTAATATGTATTATTTTATAAAGAACAACTTTCCATTTTAAGGACATATAAGGACAACTTATCCATTAAATTATTGGTTATTACACATCCCTACAACTCATCTCATGTAACCTAGACACTGATCCATGGATATTGAAAATCTTAACTCTATCACACGACTTAATCCACTAACAGATTCCTTAAAACTTTTTTTTCTTCAGACCCTTTTTGTTGTAGGGCCTATTGTTAAAAATCTGCCATTTTAATTAACTTTTTGCAAAGCGTTTCCTTTCTCATAATGGTAGACGCTATGAATAAAAGCCTGCAAAATCATTATACTCCACTAAAAGGACTTGAAAGACGAAAAAAGTAAATCCCTCTCTTATAATAAATAAACTGTGCTTTGTAAGAGAGAGAGAGAGAAAGGGGGGGGGGGGGTGATTATAGTTATCTTCTTTCAAGCGTGTGTATGCGTTAAAGTGAGCTAACTTACGAGAACCAAGTGGTTATTTAAATGAATAGATGGCTCCCCTTCCCTCGGATTTAATACATTGGTAAGATTCTGCAAGATTTTGAGAAGAGTATAAAAATTAACGATATGGTTTATTATTATTTTAGACTATCATTAATATTCAATAGTTTTTTGCAGGACAAATATAAAAACGTAAGCGTAAAATATTTTGGTAGGCTGCAGTCCCTTTGCCATTCCTGACTTTCTCAATGCCCAAAATACATCTTGTTTGTTATTTAAATTGTCGTTTTTTCAAGGTTCTCGGCTTCCATATATTACATACATTGTGTGTGTGTAATATTTTGAGCTCAAACCAAAATGCTTTTCTTCAAAAGTACGTACATACAATACAACTTTGGGTTGTATGACTCAGTATGAAAGGTATCTACTTTTCTCATTCAAGGAGTATTATTATATTTTCATTCTTACATACAAATATAATACAAACAAAAACCTTTTTAAATATTTATCAAGCATAATCAAAAAAATATGAACATACCTATTTTTTCATTCTACTTTTTCATTATAAATGGTGTGTTATTTTCTCTTCATTATCATTTTGTGATAACAAGTTTGTGTTAAATAATAATAATAATACCAAATGTCGTGTTTCATAAAAACAAAGTAATTTTGCTGTTAAAAGAAAGATAAATATAAGGATTGTACTATGTACATAAACCTTTCCATCCGGTGGTATCTATGTTGAAAGACCTTTAAAATACTTTATTTTTAGATGGAGTAATGTTACAAAGGTTTATTGTCTAATATACTCACAAAAAGTGTTTTAATTAACTCATAATATATATATTATATATGGTTCGATATTGCATCGATAGGATATGAATAGCATTATAGCGTTAAAATTAATCAATCGAACTAGGATCTTATCAATGAGGTAGACCAAAATGACCATCCCCTCTCGGGATTCGAACCTTTGAGAGTTGAACACGCCTAGCACGCACGGCTATCGAGCTCCCTAATATATTTTAGTTTGTAAATGTATATTTCGACAAGAAGCGTCATTTTAAGATGGCATTAACTGAACATCTTCATTAATCAAACAAACAAAAACAGTATAAAAAACTGTCACGATGATATCGACGAAAGTTTCATGCCCAAAATGACGATGAACTTCTAAGTTGCTCTGGATATCCGGATATACAAGTTATATTTCTCGATGCCATTCATTTTTTAGCAAATGAAAATCCTTTTAATTCTGCTCTTTGAAACTTTTTTTGCCCACATTTTTTTACATCAAACAAAGTTATTACACAAAAAACTTCCCTCAATTTTATTTATTTAATTAGTCCACCATTCTCCTGTCCAATTGGGAACTTATCTTAATGATAACTATAACACTTTTGTCTTAAATTATTAATTTAAATTAGATATGATCGGAAGGGCATGTAGCTTACACATTCAAACACTGTGAATGGAATGCCATTTTATAAAATGCAATTATGAATTTAACATTATTCGGTCCGAAAATTAACAACTGTCTTTTTCAAATAAGTATTTTAATTCAATTTGCATTGACTTTTATCAGCTTCAAAAAACTATTATTGGTTGCATTATAATAGTTAGATGATGTTTGTGTATTTAATGTAAAAAAGTATTATGAAATTACATAGCCAGTATAAGAAATATGAGAAATATCATATTTGGGTTTTTATTATAACCATTAAAATCCATGTCGAAAACAAGGAATCATTTTTTTCTGTCAATTAACTTCTGTAGTACTTTCTTGAGAGGAATAAAATATTAACTAAAGTAATTTAATATGTGTATATTCCCCTGTTCTAAGAAGCATTGCGAGAGTGTACAAATAATGTGTACTTGTAGGAAATTATACATTTATGAGCAAACTTTTTAGAGATGCATATCGAATAGTTTAATATAGGTAAGAGTATATGGATTAAAGGGGAAATAATTTGTCAATTGTTGTGAACTGAGTGTATATATTTTAATGTAATAAACTCCTAATAAAAATATATGTTGAATAAGGAAAAGAGGAAAATAAATTGATACTGTTTTTTTCTAAATTAAGATATTAGTTTTTCATTCAACAGCTCCTATAAAACAAAAAGAATATACAATAATAAATTAATCAAAATCTTTGAAGATCGGTTGGACATCAAAACTTACTAAGGGGGACTTCTTCTCTAGAAGATACTAAAGTTAATGTCGTGTTAAAAATTATTTCATATTTCATCGTGTACAAAGTTGAACCATTCCTGAAATATTGCCGAAATGTATTAAAAATGACATATATATATATATATACTTTTGTCGAATTAAATATAATTCTTTGTTTTCGTTGCACCTAAACATAAAAATAAGAAGAAAGTTGAAATATGAACACGAGGAGCTTAATTATTGTTTACCATGACAATGTGAGTCCTCACAACTCGGCTCAAACCTGCACTCTTAACACCGACTAAAACGTCAAATTGTTGAGTTTATCCACCGTAGAACACGGACTAGAAATTCCCATGACTTTTTCTATTGCAGCAGATAAAAAGAGTGTTTGGAGGTGTCTTAGTCAGAGTGGAATAAGAGTTGCATCAATTGGTTTGAACACATGTAAAAGTCATCATGCTGAGGAATACTATGTAAAACAATATAACTTCGGTGTTAATAAACGTTCCCAACTTCAATGGTTCATATATATATATATATATACATATATATTCGTCCTATGTTTGAATCCGAATGGACCATTGGTAAGATATTTATCCTTCATCCACAGCTAAATACATATCGAAATTGAACATAAATGATAATATCGCTATAATTGGTAAACAATAACTTAAGTCTATCACACGGGAAAATTTAAAACCAAAAACATATATGGATCAGACTTTAGCTCATGAAGTAACTTCATCTTTAATATACAGCAGATTATGTCCACGTGACCTATTTGAAATATGTTTCCTCTGAATTTTGCACTCGAAATACTGTAAGTTTATTTGTACTCATAACATTATTCCCCTAAAATTTGTCACGGGGATGATGTTTTTCTATTGGAAGGCAAAAAAGGCCAAAACATCATAGGAAGATAATTAATCTTAATGTAGGAAATGTATATTAATGAAATAGAAAATATATTTATACAATTATATCAAGATAAGTTGCTAAAAATGGTTTTTTGTGTTTACTCATCATAAAGTTAGCTAATATTTTCAAAAATGAAATATTACCCAACAAATGCACGAAATTTCAAATGTTAAAATGTTAACAAACAAAATAATATGAATATTTTAAACTTTAATTGAGGGCACCCAACCATTTTAAGGTCAAATTGAAGAAATAATACTTTCTTAAAATACTTCAAAAATAAAATGGCTTAACCCACTTCACTTACCTAATGGTAATCATTATTAATTTAAATGATTCTATTATATATACTGCGCATAACACAAAAGTTTTATAAGTGAATATAATCCTTTTTCTTTGGATTTCTTTCCCTTTTTTTAAAGTTAAGAATCTAACAATAACTAGAGGCATATATATGTACACTCAGAGAGTGCAAACCTCCACCGTCACGGGGTCCTTATGAGCCTTCCGAGGCGGATTTTTCAAGACTGGGGCGGCGTAGAGGGACAGGGGAGGGTTCCCCTCGAAGGAAATTCGGAATTAAACCAATGATTTATAAATCAACAATAATAATATAAAATCAATAAACTATTATTTATATAATAAACTCCTAAAAAAAATTTAGTCAATATACTTTTTATATAATAGGATCAGGCCATTTGAAGCATGTATTCAGATAATCCGATCAATAAGCAATTGACCACAAGCAAAATGATGGCTGATATAAATAGAAAAAACAATCGAACTTTAAAAAATATTTCTGCTATGTTAAACATGATGTGGAGAAAACTCATTTTCTTATAAACTTTAAATTCATTTTAATGACTAAAATATTTATTGAATATGTAACAGGATTTTGCCCCTGGGCTGAAATTTCTAAATATTATTGTGATTTGTTACGAAGAAAAAACAAACAGGTTTGCCTTTTATTTACATATAATTATTTACATGTGTCAAAAATAATTTTATTTTTTAGAGAGTTACTGTGATTTGGAAAATTGCGTTCCAATGTTGTTATCAAGTTAATTAAGGAACTTGCAAATAAAGGGCAAACCTGTTTTTTTTTCTTCGTAACAAATCACAATAATATTTATTGCAACCTCAATGAATCACCTAAAAGTAGTTACATAATATGATCAATACTTCGTCCTACTAAATTGATCTTTTTTTTACTTTCATGCCAGATATCGAAATTATAAAAACTGTTCTGAAATGCATTGACATATACCAAAAATATATTAAATATTGATTATAGTCAAAAGACTCGAAACAAAAAAATATAGCCGCTTAAATAGAACACTAAAATATGGTCAACTTTTTGAAATATAGAGCCTATTTTTTCGATTAGTACGAAAGATATATAAATTATAACATGAACTACAATGTTAATTTATGTATTTTCGCAACTGCCCTGAATAGTTTTACTCTGTTTCTGTTTATAATTTTAGTGTATTTTATTTTACACTGTATAAAATTTTGCAGTCAACCGAATAAAATGTTTTTAACCGTTTAAAAAATAATAATTATTATTATAAAAACGGATTTGTAATGCACAGATATAGTAGAAAATAAATAGTACCGACATTTGTGTTATTCTTACTTGCACGAAGATAAGTGGGCCTGAGCCATTAGAAATGATGAAAATCATGATTTTCAAAAAAAGGTCATAAAGGCCAAACCCTTTTTTGGACGATATTTTGAGTGGCATTTTTGGAATCTACGTAAAAAATGGGACTCAAATTAGAAATTTCAGCCCAGGGGCAAACAAAGACCTTAATTTTGTTACATAGTGTAATCAGAGCAGTAAAAAAATAATGGCTTCGCTTTGGTTAATCCTTCTACGCATAAATATGTATGCTTTACTTTCCAATTTCTTGTTTTTACAAGAGGTTGCGATGTTGGAAACATTTTATTACGATAAATTATCACTATTCTGCATTTCATTAATGATTTAAATACATATTTTTAGTATGCTTATTTTATTATTTTCTTTAAAAAACAAAACAAAAAAACATTCTTATGTATTTCATTTAACAAACTGAACAAACATCATATACTTTATCATTAATGGTTTAGCAATTATCTAACTCTTATAATAACTGTCATGTAAGTAAGTGCGTGAATGAGGGTGATCACTTCATCCTACATTCATTATCGCATTCCCTCTCATAGATGAGGATGCTCCTTCGAATATATTCAGCCGACAATAAACACAGTACTCTTCTTTATTATTATAAGCATGATGATTGTAACATAATAAAGAGCTCACAAAACTAAAAGTCTGCTTGACTGGTTCTGTATTATTCTAATGAAGGATCTCTCATATGCTTCATATAATCATTTGTATATAGTTTCGGGAGTCGTTAACAAAAAGGGAAAAAGAGACGTAATAGGATACATACACTTGGTATAAGAGAAGAGGAGTTATAAATGTGTATGCTTTTGTATTTTTTTTTCCTTTGATATTAAAGGCTTTGTTTGTTTGTTCGATGATAGGAGGTATAGCTGCATGTTGACGTCAAATCTATGATCACTGGTTAAATCGAATTTTTAAGCCTAATTTATAGATGTATATAACTTATATACATATATAATATAAGCCAACTTGATGTAAAGGAATGTACAGAGGCGGTCCTGGCTACTTTTACGCCCTGGGCGAACACTCTATTGGCGCCCCGTCCCCCTCAGTGTTACAAATAACAACGGTAACAACATCTTAACAAGAATAATGTTAATAAACAATAATAATGAATAAAATAATATAAAATGTAAACAGCAATGTAAATTGCGCTCATTTTTTATTATTCAAACATAAATGAATAAATTAAACAAAAGTATTCATAATTAAGTGAATCTGACTTTTCTTGCCTTCTTTGACGCAAAATCAGCAATTATATCATCATACAAAGTTGTTTATGCAATTGTATGATTGATGCTGATGATGGCAAGTCCAGAGAGGCGCTCCTGTGACATTGTCAAGTATGTTTTTATAAGGTTCAGCTTGGAGAAACTCCTCTCTGCTTCAGCTACTGTCACCGGAAGAGTCAGACCAATTCTGAGTGCTGTCCACAGATTGAGGTAGATATCTGCGAGCTCTTTCTGATGGATGAAAGTCAGCAGCTCAAGCAGAGTCATGGACTTTGATGGGAGGACAGACAAGTTCTTCAGTTCCTGCACGAGCTCTCTGCCATACACATCTGAGTGTCCCTTAAAGTGCAGTGTAGTTTTCAGGGTCTCACATTCTTTTTGCAGCTCATTGTCTGCGAGGTTTTAGGAATTAGAGAGCACTCCAAACTTCTCTCTCACATTCTCCAATGTAGAAAAATCTTTACCGAATGGCTGAAGTTGCAGCATCAACAACAAAATTGAAAAATGTGAGCTCCAGCTTCTTTAGAGCATCACTCAAAGGCTCATCAGATGCCGCATAGGAGAAGTGACGCTCGGTGGATCTCAGTCTCTTTTGTTGCAGATCAGCGTCAACATTCATTTCTTCACATTTGTGCTGTCACAAAGCCTGTTGCCTTGTAGCTTTGAAGGTCTTTCTCGATCTCTTTGAGAAGACTGACTGCCACATCTACTTGCATGCTGAGAGACTGTATCAACTTGCTCACATAGTGTTTCTGGCTCAAGATGTCGTACCACGCCACTGTACAGATGCTGAAGCGGTAGGATCCCACCTCCTCTGATAAGGACTTGGCCTCAACTTTGATGATAGGGTCTTTAATGTGGTTTCTCATCTCAATCAGTGCCTCTCTCACAGCAGCTGCCTGATGTCTCAGGGGCTCGACACTCTTCACTTTACTCTCCCACCTTGTGTCAGTCCACATTTTCAAAGTGATGTCCACATTTTTTTACAGAATGGCCCATCTCTGAGTAGAGGCTGTAAAGCTTGTGTAGGATGTCAAAACAATTCATGGCAACCAAATTCAGGGTATGAGCCCCACATGGCACAAAAAGAGCCCTTGGATTCATTTGTAGAAGCCTGGCTTGAACGCCCTTGTTTTATGAATGAATACAATTTATTTTGAAAGCAGCAGTTCCACTGGTTGCAGAACTGTCGCAGAACCGCTGAATTGCGTACTGCTTACGCGACCCCTGCGTGCTCAGCGCCCACCTTATCCGACCTGCTAGTGAGCGGAGTTTTTTTACTTTGAAAAGTCACCGGATATTTATTTTGAAGCTGCATCCACATCCCACTGCCGCTCGAGCTGCGCTGAGCTACGGTACGCGTCCGGCAGAAATAGAGATTGGGACGTCATCCATAGTGTGTGGAAACACTCTCATTATTTTCTTCTGAGACAAACACAAATAGATTAAATTAATTGTTTATATCTCTTGAACAGTCAAAGTCTAAATACCAGTCATCTAGAATAGAATAAAGAAGAACTAGCAAAAGTAATACTCGTTTTAAGGGAGTATTTTTATAAAACATGGATGAAGTCACTAATCATTTTATGCAGTATTCTTTTTTCTATTCTCAAGGCTAATTTGTTTCACCAACTGGGGAAGCCATTTTAAGCCGGTATACGTCCTTAAAAAGCTCTTTAAGTCGAATAAAAAATATCGGTGAGGAGAATTACTATTTTTTCATCTGCGCTGTAGATCTCCATTGTATGTAGTGAAGTACACGACCCTAAAAATCATTCGAGCATCCCAACTTCTTAATACGTCCACCATTGTTAGTAGCTTGAAGAATCTCTGCTAGACTAAGAATAGCTCCATGGAACTCGGAGTTCATTCAAGGTACTTTTAAGGTGAATTGACAAATAATCAGATATATTAATCCAGTTGTTCCCAAACTTTTTTCTGCTGAGCCCCCCCTTTGGTAGATAAGATATTTTTGCGCCCCCCCCCCCCCCAAAAAAAAAGGACATACACACATTTGTTCTCAGAGTCCATTGCAGTTTATTTCACACATTGTAATTAATACAAGCCTCAACCTTTTTTTATTGTTTTTTGTCCATTTTCTAGCGGTGTTATTTAGTCTACAGTATTTATATTTAAATTCATTCTTTTTCCCCCGCGCCCCCCACTTTGGGAACCACTGTATTAATCTATGTTTTTGCAGTATCGATAGATATGCTCTTTTTTTGCAAACCAATGAGCGTGCAGAAAGTTTGAGTAAAAGTATTATTAATTGTGCATAAAAATAATCTTACCTATGTTAAAATAAATTACAGCAACACTTTTAAAGCCTTTGATAGATTTAAATAGTTTTTTGTGCATGCCAAGGAACAATTTTGATAAAATAAACACGTGATTTTTTTGTGTATTTGTACATGAATACTTTATTTCTCTACAATATTTTCAAATATATACACATTCAAGGGAAAGACTAATTGATGAAGAGCATGAAACTTTTCGTTCATGAGAACTTAATGCCAGCCCATAAATACATATATTACCTATTCCTGCTTAATATTACTTTCGTAGACGAGGAATTTCAACATCAGAATTTCTTCAAACATTATTTTCCAAGTGCTGATGACTTTAATCAATTACTAATATAAGAATTACAGAGTGTACTAAGACTTAAGCAACAACGTATCTGTTAATTTAAACCTTAAGCTGTCAAACCATTATTTTCATTCAAATTAATCTGTTTCTCATTACCACCTTCAATAACTAAGTAGGTTTCAGGTGCATTTTTCTGAACTTACAGTTTTTTTTAGTCTTAAAGGGAATTATAGTCAAAAGAAATCAAAGAGAGGTATTCTCCTAGACTTTATCTTCTTCCTTTGGGTCGGTATTATCGGCTGGGAATGTGGACCGGTTTGGATGAAGTTAATTATATCTACTTATGCATTTGCATAGACTCAGGCTTCAACTTGTCCTCCAGGGTGTATTGACGTCATTGTTATCTATAATATTTTAATATATATTGTGAGAACACTACTTTTTGCTGAGTCAACTATTAAATAGCCGTTGCAAAGTCTTTGTCAACGACCAAGAGGAAGCACTTCTTGGAACGTTGATTTTAAAGGAACTCTTAACAAAAAATACTTTACATTCCCCTGTTATACTCTTTTGGTCGATCATTCGTTCGAAAAAGTTAGTCTTTGGAGAGAAGAAAAATATCTGGAACAAAAAAAAGCATCATCCTACATAATGAACCAAATTCTCCTTTGCCCGAGGCTTGGACAGGCTTGTTCATTCGATCTTATCAAGTCTACGATTTCACAAATCCATTTTGACAAAGTTTCGTCAAGGCATTCAATCAGGCCTGCGGCCGTCCCTCCATGCTTAGAACGCGCTCTAAAGGTTTGACACCCTCATACCTGGCTTTGAATTGAAGAAAAGGCTTTAGGTTTCACCAACAAAATAAACAAAAGTTGCTTTTTTGTCAATTATATTGCCGCTCATCTCTGCCTGAAGTTGAAAAGGCAATGACTTGTACTTTGTGATCTTATCAGTATACGTGACCTTTATTTTATTGGCTGCTGGATCCTTATCAAGGTCACTGCATTGAGGCCATATAGTGCTAATTCCTCCAAATCTTCACCTCAGTTGTTCTGGGTAGTATCCTCCATTGAGTGTTTTTCGTTTATTATCTTCACGGAACACCGGCTTCTCCAGACTTGTGTTTCTGTGAATAGGAGATTCTGCTCCAGCAAGCCCATTCCGGAGCCCCCTATTATCCTCCAAGTTCCTTGGCGTCGATACTGTTCTCTTCCTCAAAGGTTTTGAGGGGATTGCCCATTAATTTTTATTATTTAAGGTATTTTTAATGAGAAGAAGTAAAAAATACGACTCATCAACCAAAAGAAGGGTTGCGAGTCTTCTAGTTCATTTACCTCTACATAAAAAACATTTTTGCCTCTTTGAAGAAAATTATGAATGACAGTCTAGATGACACACTCTATTTATTTTTGTTTGTTTAGCTCCTAGATCAGCCCCACCACACCGGAACTCAATCCGGTATCAGCCGGTAATAAACTGTCTAGGAGCTAACCTTTATTATGAAATGAATTAAATTGACACAAAAGCAAAAGACTCTTAGAAGATACTCCTCCATGGGCTTTTTCCTTCAATGCATCTCCTCGGCCAGTTCGTCCATCTCCATCCTCGTTCGGGGTCACGCGCAGATTAGGTGGATAGGGGTTTCATCCTCTTCCTCACACAGTCGGCAAACCGGGTAGAAGACTTTCCCATCTTGTAGAGGTGTGCGTTTAGGCCAATATGTCCGGTAACCATAGCATCGATCCTCGAGACATTTTTCCTCTTAAAATGAAAAATCAATCTATATCGGAAACGTTGAGCAAAACCAAAATACCAGTGCTGATGGTTGGAGACCTAAATATAGATTTGGACAGACAGAGCACTTATTACCCTAATAGGGGCTGTCTACAAACTCTTATCAGCATGTTCAAACTAGTTGATGTTATGAATATATTCTCACCCGGAAGTTTTTCTTGGTCTAGAGGAAAGTACAGATCAAGAATTGATCTTGCTTTAGTTTCTCCTGGTTTGGTGAGAGTAGTCAAGAATGCCACTTACAAACTGGAACCTCTCTCTGACCATAAGTTGATAGAGTTGGAACTACACTCCCGCTATAGTCAGCGCCGTTTCAAGGTTCCTCGACAAATATTACAGGATAGTAAGTTTAAAAAGAGGATAGGGTCGAATATAAAAAAGCATTTTCGACAAAATATTCGGCAGATACAGCAATAAAGGTGTTAACCAAAACTGTTCAAACCACGACAACTTCTTTTTTAAAAGAAAGGAGGGAGTCTTTGAAAGTGCGGCTACAGGATATCGAATGCGTTCTGGATTCTTCTTCTATATTTGCCCGGTCCTTAATGGCTGACACCATCAACGTCTTCAGGATTTCAGAAGTGGCGGAGGCTGAAATGGAGAATAAAGTCTCTATAGAGAGTAGTGCCTCGAAAAGACTTAAAAATATTTCAAACTACGAACAGCGTCCATCTTCTACTGTCAATAGAATTATTGATGGAGGTAAAGTCCTAAATACCCCAAAGGACATTCTACGATATTTCCATGATAGATTTCAATCAATTGTGGGAGTGCCAAGAACTAACTTTCCTAAGCGGAAAAAAATGTCAAGAATCGGAGGAAATAAAATCTTCACTCGGGATTCTATCACAAATTATGTACAGAATAACTTAAACTGTAAAAAAGCAGCAGGCCCTGATGGTATAATTGGTGATATTTATGCTCTCTTTTTGGAGGAAATCATTCCATATCTTTTGAAGGTGGGTAAGTCTATGGAACTGAAGGGGACAATGCCTGCGGATCTAACTAAGGGTAGGATCGCATTAATCCCAAAGAAAGGGGATGGGTCAGACTTCAGTCATTGGAGGCCCATCACCATTCTCAATTATTCCTACAGAATATTATCAGGAGTGCTTGCCCAAAAATAGAACCAATTCTTAATAACAAGATTGGCTGTCAACAGAAGGGCTTTCTTAAAAAAAGAAAAATCTTCGACGTCCCCAGGAACATTCAGGCATGCATCGACTCGGTGGAAGAAAGGAAAACATTTGGAGCAATAATAGCAATTGACTTTCAAAAGCTTTCGATTCCATATCGCATGTTCATATTATGAATGTAATAAAGAAGCTCTTACCAAGGGAGTATTTTAATCCTATTCGGGCACTACTACGAAATGGTACTTCAACAATATCATTAAATGGAATCGAAAGTGATGCTATCAACCTCACTAGAAGTTGCAGACAAGGATGTCCATCTGCTCCTCTTCTCTTTGTAGCAGCAGTTGACGACTTAGTTCGAATGACAATGAAAAAATATAAAGGTTTTGGTGTAGACATAAAGGGCTCTAAGCATTTAATAGACCTTTATGCAGACGATGTTACACTTATGATAGAAGGACACTCTGAACCTCAACTAAGTAAGAGAGTGGAGATAATCCTGATTTTTTTTGCAAATTACGAGAAAATATCAGGCCTATCAATCAATAAAGCCAAAACAACGATATTACCTCTAGGTCAATGGAAACCTCAAACAAGTTCAATTGCCTCCTGCCAAATAAAAAATCAAGTGGACATTCTTGGAGTTACTTGGAATGGTAGAGGAATCGACGAGAAAAGCTGGAAGAGTGTGTTTTCAGTAATCGCATATAATATAAAGAAATGGAGATGTTTTAACATTCAAAGAAGAATAGACTTGTATAACTTAAAAGTAGTTCCTATTTTGTTATACAAGGCTTCTTCTCACCCCATAATTGCCGAAAAAGCCATTCTCGAGGAGGAAAAATGGCTACGAGCCCTTTTCCATCAGCACTACCTTCCTTCTGTTCAAAGACCTAAGCGTTCTCTCGGGGGAGGTCTTACTCGACTCGATATTTTTATGAAATTACAACAAATCCTTCTATCGAGTGGAGGAGATCGATAGCATATAATGAAATTTACTGGTGGCTGATGTTCGGCTCTGACCTCACAAATCATATAACGTCCAGACTCTCTCGGGGTTGGGGTGCCGCTCAGCGTATTTTATGGAAGTTAAAACCAATTTACGACAACAATACAACTGTTGACGTCATTAGACAGAACGCCAACAAGAGCTTTTACTTTCGAAATCTACCACGACCAGAGAGTTTGGAGGAAGAAGCCATCAAGTTTAGAATCCTTACAATTCATGACCTCCACAAAGAAATATATTTTCGGACGGACGGTTTATGTATCCTTTGACAAGGACATCTCACCAACAAATTCTATCGACACCTTGGCACATGAAAATGTCTCCACCATCTTATAAAGGAGAGGTAGATAAAATTTGCAAAAAATATATGAATCTCCTTGGCCTCCCCTCGAAATGGAACAATCGGATTCTTGAATCACTACTTGGCATTCATGATGGAAGGAAATTCACTTCCCAATTGATGATTTCGGCCGATCTTTTGTTTTATACAAAACCATGTAAAGATTGTGGGTGTTTGTTCAATTCGACGCTTCATTATTTGTGGAGTGTCGTGTGGTGAAAATTCTCAAAGATTTTATTCTTCTAAACTCACCTAACCTCCGTTGTGAATCTTCAAATGCTTGGAAAGGCGTTGTTCTCTTCGGCCTCGGAAAGAACAACAAATCATCGGAGTCCAAGGCACTTACCTTTAGTATTTTAAACTCAAAGGCCCTGATATGTCAAAAGCTGTCCTTCAACGAACCCCTGCATCCCTTCGAGCTGAGGAACATATTTTTGTCGGCAGCAGCAAGATATGCAGCTTTATCTTTGAAGATCCCTTCGCTGGAAGAAGGTGCAACGTGGGCGTCTGCCGAAAGAATCATTAAGTATTTCCCAAGTCTCTCCCTCCAACATCAAAACTGATAAAAATTATTTCAAGAAGTTATAGTAATTTATAGCCTTCTAAATATTTCTATTGTTTTATTTTCAACATTTGTGTTCAGAGTTTTAAAATATTTAATAGTTGTGTAATTGATTGTAAAATGATTTTAAAAGACGATTTGTTTTATTTTATATTTATATAATATTTTATTGTTAGTGTTCCTCCCCAGAGCAAAAATTTTAATTAATGTTTATTTATGGTTTTTATAACACTCTTTGGGTTTTATGTAAATGTCTCATTTTATTTATTTATTTACATAATAAACGAACTGAAAAAAAAATAAA
>CP045893.1:8409834-8426717 GCA_013387185.1 Caligus rogercresseyi
TTTCCTTCTTTCATTGGAATTGAGTAGTTGTTTTTTTTCCCGGAAATCTTCTGAGATACCAGGATTCCTAATGAGGTAAGGCCAAACTAGCCGGCTTGCCGGTCGAACACAACATTTGTGAGAAGAATCATCGTGACACAGCCTCGGATCAAGCATGGAGCAAAGAGTGGAAGCTTAGGAGGACATGACTCCCCAGAGGGTGCTTAGCCTATTCTCTTTTGCATCAAAGAGGATGATGAGTCGGAGACAGACAGACCTCAAGGACATTACCCCCCTCCTCTCTCTCTTCCTTAAGGCTGGTTGGCTGGCTCCTTCCGTCTGCTCAAAGAAGATGACGTGTCGGGCACCCGGAGGGAGGGAGGAATGGACTCCCGATGATGAGAGAGAGAGAGAGAGAGGTCATTGCCTTGTCCTGTCTACCTATAGCCTATTCTATCGGGGAGATCTCCTTTTCAAGTGAGACACAGAGAGAGAGAGATAATTAACTTATTATCATCCTGAAGAGTCTCGGGATCGAGAAATAGTGACTTTACACATAGAAGTGGAATCTTTGGGCACTGGATCGTGAAAAGAGGAAGTTCCTATGACCTATTCCTACTCATTCGTCTTCAAATATCTACCCCTCCCTCCATCCCCCTCTGTCCGGATCTGTCTCGGATGACTACAGAGACTCCACTCATGAAGCCTCCTCCTACACGTCTCTTGGCACTCGAACGTCTAGAAGAGAGAAGTCTCTCAGGCATTGCTCTTCCTCCCTCCGGGTCTCGGATGACTACGGAGACTCCACTCATGAAGCCTCCTCCTACAGGTCTCTTGGATCGTAATTCTAGAAGAGGAAGTCTCTCAGGCATTGCTCTTCCTACCCTCCGGGTCTCGGATGACTACGGAGACTCCACTCATGAAGCCTCCTCCTACACGTCTCTTGGATTCGTACGTCTAGAAGAGGAAGTCTCTCAGGCATTGCTCTTCCTCCCTCCGGGTCTCGGATGACTACGGAGACTCCACTCATGAAGCCTCCTCCTACACGTCTCTTGGACTCGTACGTCTAGAAGAGGAAGTCTCTCAGGCATTGCTCTTCCTCCTCCGAGTCTCAGTTGACTACGGAGACTCCACTCATGAAGCCTCCTCCTACACGTCTCTTGGATTCGTACGTCTAGAAGAGGAAGTCTTTCAGGCATTGCTCTTCCTCCCTCCGGGTCTCGGATGACTACGGAGACTCCACTCATGAAGCCTCCTCCTACACGTCTCTTGGACTCGAACGTTTAGAAGAGGAAGTCTCTCAGGCATTGCTCTTCCTCAACAAGCAAATGAAGGAGTCCTCCTCACCCTTCGAGTCTCATCTCTAAAGGCTTGCAATTTGGAAATCAATGTCCATGATATAATATTCTCCGGATCAACCCACCATATTAGTCTCGGAGTCGAAAACAATGGACTTCATGCATGGAAAGGGAAATTTTGGACCTCTTGATTTAAAAAGGATGGATACTTCAAGGCTTCTTGCTTCCCCTTTTAATTTGCCTTCCTAGATTGGAGCCATAATTTTGACAAATTCGATCATCTTAGAATTTGGTGACTTATTACCATTCTTTACGTCGCGTTTCGACCATAGAATCTTCAATTACACCAAGCTTTTCACATTTGAATCCATGAGAGTGAAATAAATTCCTTATATTATTTCAAAGATTCTACAAATAATTTCAACGGAGTCTCTTTCCACTTGGGATATTTATTTTATCCTTATTTTATATTTACCGCATATATTCGTACAGATACTCTGATTGATACACCCGAAATATACACTTGATCACTCATTTGACATCTATTTTTATACTTATATCTATACTTTTAATATTTGTTATTATTAGTGCAAAACTCAGTGCCTTGCTTTTTCATGTATTTTTTTTTGTTAAATATCGAGTCACTGTGTGCTGCGTTGAAGAGGTTTATTCAGGGAAATGAGAGTAATAAACACTAAAAGGAAATTTTTCCCTTTTACTTCGCGTAATTAACTTGGAAACGGAAGTGGCCAGAGTCAGATTTGTGTTTAAAAAATTATTACAGAGCAGTATCTTGTCTAAGGACTCCATTCTAGTTCCTATAAGTGATGTAAGACAAATTATGTTTTATATAAAAATCAAAACGTTTAATAATATAATTAAGTAGGTAATTAATACTTTTCTGCAATTCCTAGGCTAGACAAGATTAGGTAGGACCTTAAGTGATAAATTAGCATCAAGTATACTCATGATAAGGTCAATGATAACTATTTTCATTTCAGATTTTTATTAATGGGCTATATTTTATTTGTAAATTTTAACTATAGTAGTAATAAGCATTTCTTTCTTTAGGGGGCAGAAATACAGATTATATCATAAAATATATTAACGAACACCTTACCTTCACTTAAGAATTGTGAAGATCAATACTCTGTTGTGTATTCTTTTAGAATAATTCTTTATATTTATATTACAAAATACTTTTACCATAATTACAAGAAATACGAGCTGATATCGTTAGAAAAATCAACAAAAGTTGTGAAGGTGTTTTTATTTCAATACAAGAATATAAAACCTATAAATGTGAAATAAGTCAGATCACCCTTGAATTATGAAATATGTAAATATAAAGTGGTCGTTTGGGGTTCTTCCTTCAAACACGACGAAAACGGAAAAATATGTTTCACTTTATATAAATGTCAAAGAAGAGGAAAATCTTATAAAATAAAAAAAAGAGTCTGTTCAGAGGGCTTCATTACAAAATATAAGGTCCCAAGGTAGAAGTGTATAGTATCCATTGAAGAATAATGATGTTCCTTATAAATACATGAACCATGAAGCAATCTACATATTTGCAAGAGAAAGGGGTGAAGCCATAATGGAGTCCTCCTTCAAGATCCACGGTTCCAAAGGAGACGAATATGCTGGGTTCATCAGGAGAATAACCATTGATTTCCAAATTATGAGACTCGGAGGGTGAGGAGGACTCCTTCATTTGTTTGTTGAGGAAGAGCAATGCCTGAGAGACTTCCTCTTCTAGAATTACGAATCCAAGAGACGTGTAGGAGGAGGCTTCATGAGTGGAGTCTCCGTAGTCATCCGAGACCGGAGGGAGGAAGAGCAATGCCTGAGAGACTTCCTCTTCTAGACGTTCGAGTCCAAGAGACGTGTAGGAGGAGGCTTCATGAGTGGAGTCTCTGTAGTCATCCGAGACAGATCCGGAAGAGGGGGATGGAGGGAGGGTAGATATTTGAAGACGAATGAGTAGGAATAGGTCATGAGGAACTTCCTCTTTTCACGATCCAGGTGCCCAAAGATTCCACTTCTATGTGTAAAGTCACTATTTCTCGATCCCGAGACTCTTCAGGATGATAATAAGTTAATTATCTCTCTCTCTCTGTGTCTCACTTGAAAAGGAGACTCCCCGATAGAATAGGCTAGTAGGTAGACAGGACAAAGGCAATGACTCTCTCTCTCTCTCTCACGGGAGTCCATTCCTCCCTCCCTCCGGGGTGCCCGACACGTCATCTTCTTTGAGCAGACGGAATGAGCCAGCCAACCAGCCTTAAGGAAGAGAGAGGAGGAGGGGGGGTAATGTCCTTGAGGGTCTGTCTGTCTCCGACTCATCATCCTCTTTGATGCAAAGAGAATAGGCTAAGCACCCTCTGGGGAGTCATGTCCTCCTAAGCTTCCACTCCTTGCTCCATGCTTGATCCGAGGCTGTGTCACGATGAATTCTTCTCACAAATGTTGTGTACGACGGCACAGCCGGCAGGCCACTCATTAGGAATCCTGGATCCTCGGAAGATTTCCGGGAAAAAAACACTCAAATTCCAATGAAAGAAGGAAAATTACTCTTTATTGTTTACATACGTTGTGACGTCAGTTTCTCTCTCTCTGTTTCTATCTCACTGGGTGAGTTATGAATTTCTCTAAAAAAGGGCAAAATGGAGAGGATTTAAAAAATATTCATTTGCTAATTTTGATTAAAATAAGGCATTTTATGGAATATTAAGCATATCAAATTAAAGCTTGATATTTTTTCTTCATATTCATATCAATTTTTAATCATGTAAGACCTTTGAGTGAGGAGCAGTGAGGAACAGTGAGTCTCTAAGAAAAACCCTTCATTTTTCGTACAAAATGACATATATTTTAAAGTTTAAATGTGCCAGAGACGAAGTAAAAATTGAAATGAGTACTTTGATCTAAGCTCTATCAAATCATTGCTTTTTATTTTTCTATACTTCAGTCCTTGTATGCCAAAAATGGCTCTGAATCTAAAAAATGCTAAAAAAATTGAAATCCATTTAGCTCTGAATTTATCACTAACTTTGAAAAATGAATACCATATTGGAATCAGTGAATAAAACTCTATATGAATTATGGTAAATTAGTCCGACCTTTTTTTTTGTTGATTTTTGTTGGCCTGTGTTATTATGAGGCTCTATTATTTAGGACGATTGTTGATTGTGACGTCACTCTCCCCCCTCTATGTTTATATAGGAGTGCGTTTAAACGTGTAAAATTTGTTACTGTGAAAATATCTCTATCGCTGTTGCTGGGACCATTTCTATCATCAGTCAAAATATTGAATGAATATGAGAATTGATTACTTGTCAATAAGTGAAACCGTGATGATAAAGAGGGTATACGTTAATTTTTTTTAATGGGGTTCCAAGGATTAATGTTATGTAAAGCCGTTTTATTTCTGTCCTGACACAAAATATTTTACTAAGATGACTAAGAGTTCCCTTTTTGTCATCAGTTATATCTTAATTTAATTGAAAAGAGTATGATACTTTAAAAGTATGTTAAAAGACCTCTGCATAAAAAAATCCTCCCCACCCTTTTACATAAGTTTTCCAATAACGATATTTTGTATTTGAAAAAATTTAGTATTTATCATGAAGGTTTTTATAAAGGAAATATGAAATGAAGCGACACGATATACTATATATACATATACATACATAAAAAAGTTCTGTTTATACGATTATCTCTTAAACTTATTTTGAAGATTGAAAACATTATTTTTAATCTTAGATAAACCTTGGAAAAAAATTATTTTTTAATAACTATTTCTAATTGAAGTGAATGTAAATGTTTGCAAAGTATAAGCAAGTCACAAAAAAAGAAAAATATGTATGTTTATTTGCAGCATTATAAAATGAAAAGAGTTCTAACTCTAAAAATAATCAAATCTGACTTCATTTATATATATTTTGCTTATAAAATTAATAATTATAATTCCTTACAAATAAATAGAGCAGTTTATTTAAAGAGATAGGTATTTCATATCAATTTGGATTATTTATTTGGATGCGTGTAAAACTTCAGAAATAATAATTTAACATATCAATTGTTAAATAGATTATATTACGAACTTATAATGAATTTATATATTATACGAAATAAATATATTGAAAAATATTGACATAATTTTTATAAATGTAATTCAATTATATTTAAAAAGATAGTTTTGAATGTTATATTTTTGCAAATATAGTTATAATGTTTAAAGATATATAATTTATTTTGACGTATATATATATATATAGGTATATATATATATATATTATATATATATATATATTATATATATATATATATATATATATATATATATATATATATATAATATATATATATATATATATATATATATATATATATTAGGGTTGTTCTTATTTTTCAAATGTTTGAAATGTTAGCAACATTGTACATTTTCTGTTTCTTGGTGATAAAAGAAGACGACATACAAAGTTTGAACAAAATCGGTCAACATTACGAGGTCGCGCAACGAGGTCAAAGTTTTAAATTTTTTGTAAAAATATAGTTTTCCGCAAATTTCTTCAAAATGGTGGACGTTACAGACTTCAATAATATTATTAATTTAAAGGAAATCTAATTTACTACCAGACGTATGTTAATGTTTTTTAATAAAACAAAGTTTTCAGTAAAAACAAAGCAAGAAAGGGAGTGAGTATTGTTAGCTTATTTCATAGCTTTTTTGTATCAATTAACTTCACTCGCCTGTAGAAGATGACTTGTTCGCTTCAGAGTAAAATAGTACTTTTAAGTTTAGTAAAACTTTAGATGATAAATCCAAAAATGACCTTGGTTGCATTCTATCAATTCAGAATTCAGTACAATCTGAGTTTACATCATATGATTCAGAGCCTGTATTGACCTATAAGAAATCGATTATGAAAAAATAAATAATAATTTGTTTCTTAGATTTGCGTCAAGGTATCCTCTCAAAATTTTACTTTGTCTCTGACGCATACATAATCCATTATATGCGTCATTTTGTACGCGAGATAGGCTTTTTTTAATGTACATATAACTCTCTACTTATTAAATTGACATGATCTAGTATACCAAAATATTAAAGCTGGTTACCAAGCTTTCATTTGGTATGTTTGGTGTTCTAAAAATCGCTATACTTTAAGAGATATAAGCAAATACGTACTCTCCCCCAAAAATTGATCTTTTGATATGAGAATATACGATTACCATTTGGTAATTGTTAGTGTTACCTGGATAGAAGAAAAAAAGAAGGGAGAGAAGTGAGGCAAAATACTCTCTCCCTTCTTTTTTCTTTATCTTTCTATCAGCTAATAGTAACAACAGTTACCAAGTGGTAATTGTATATTCTCATATCAAAAGATCAATTTTTGGGGAGAGTACGTGCAAAGATGTATTTGCTTATATCTCTTAAGTATAGCGATTTTTAGAACACCAAACATATATGTATATATATATATATATATATATAATAAGAATCATTTTTTACACAATAAAATCTAATCGAGGTTAAGCTTACAGACTTAGTCTTATGCATAATATTATGTACATTTCATTTAAAATTGAATCGTTTCAATTTAAAATGAGAGATATTGCATTACTTCACTAAATATTCCTGCAGGATGGCATTTTATTATTATTATTCTAATTTTATCTACCTATATATCCCCCCACCCCACCTTTTATGTGTTTTTGAAAAGTACGCAACCAATATAAAATCAATTTCATTTTATGAGATACATTCAAAGTTGACAAGGGAGAGAGGAAGGGAACAAAGAAATGTGTCGGGTGTGCTCCTAGATCACTCAAAATACTATTTCCTCCCCTCCTTTTCATTATTATTGAAGAACCTTGTAACTTTATATGTTCATTTATTTTTGTCTTTGATATATACGAGGCTGTTTCGGATAAATATGCGGGAAAAAATAATCATAAAAAATAATTCCAATTTTAAGGAAAACAACTTTAAGAAATATTTCCACATGACTTCCGCCGATTCGAATACATTTCTCCCACCTCTCAACCCACTTCCTGAAGGCCTCACGGAACCTGTCTTCCGGGATAGCCCTCCCGAGCCGGGTCCACTCTTTCTGGACGCTCTTGTCGACGGTCTCCACGCCCTCAAGCATCGTCTTCATGACGGGGAAGTAGAAAGAAGTCTGCGGGGGCAAGGTCAGGAGAGTAGGGTGGAAAATCGATGACCTTGATCCCCTTCTTGGCTAAGAACTCCTTCGTACTATTTGTCGTGTAGCACAGAGCATTGTCGAAGTGGAATTACCAGTCTCTTTTGGCCATTTCAGGTTGCTTCTTCTTGAATTTCTTTAAAAACATGCTCATGGCATCCTTAAACAGTTTGCGGTGACGGAGGTCCTCATCGGGAGATAGTGCTGGAAGATCACGCCGCAGTTGTCGAAGAAGCTGAGAACCATCTGTTTCTTCCTTGATTCTTGACGCTTGAACTTCAGGGGCGGGTTGGAGCCCTTCGGGAGCCATTGAGATGACCCTCCTTTGGACTCAGGAGTGAAGAAAGACACAGAGGTTTCATTCATTGTCACAATCTTGCCCAGAAACCCCAATCCGAGCTCAAAATTGAGTTTTAAGAAGGCTTTTGTGCACCTCACTCTCTTCATTTTGTGATCCTCTGTGAGCATCTTGGGGATCCATCTTGCTGACTTGATTGAGAGCCCAAGATCGTCATGGAGGACGTGGAAAATGGTGTTGATCGACGTCTCGAACTTGATAGCCAGTTCCTCCATTGTCACCCGACAGTCGGCCTCCACGTACACCCTCACAGCCTCAATAAAGTCGTCGGTACGGACCTTCCTCATCCCGTTCGTGCTCCTCTTGTCTGAAGAGTCCTTCCTGGCCTTAACTAATGCTGAAATGCGGTAGATTTGGCTTTGGGAGATGCTGTTGACATCAAAGGCCGTGTCGACCATGGTTTTGATCTCCTTGAGAGTCTTATTGGCCTTGGTTAAGTCCTCGACAAACTTGTGGATGCGCGACATTTCTCTTTTTTGAGAAAATTTGACCCAATGTTACGAAATAACAAAAACAAAAGCTTGATTTTCTTAACAAACAAAGTTCTAAATGGTTTTAATACATAAGAAAGAAAGAAATTCAATTTGTTGAGCTTTAATTTAAGCTTATGATTTAGAAGATTAATGCAATATTTTGCAAGATATAAACTGATTCGCATCATTATCCGAAACTACCTCGTATATATATTTATATATATATATATATGTATATATACATACCGTACCGATTGTCAATCGGTAGGTATTCGGTAGTTTCTACCGAATATCGTATAATCGGTTCGATATTTGAAATCTACTGTCGGTAGTATCGAATACTGATTAACATTCGGTAGTTGCAGCTTTGATATATATATATATATATATATATACCGTACCGATTGTCAATCGGTACGGTATTCTGTAGTTTCTACCGAATATCGTAAAATCGGTTCAATATTTGAAATCTACTGTCGGTAGTATCGAATATCGATTAACATTCGGTAGTTGCAGCTCTGATATATATACATATATGTTAATATAAAGAATAAAAATAAGGTCAATCTTAATAAAAACTCAACAAACACCTACATAAGAGTTACAAGCATTCATACTATCATATATTTTTTACTGAGCAGCCTACTTTGTATAATCATGTATATATATTTTTTTGCAATCACCCAAAAAACAAACTTTGTTTGAGAAGTGTCCCTTTTATTTTTATGTAACGCTTTCTTTAAAGATGCATTTCGCACCTGTTTACGTTAGAAATAAATAAAACGTGTAGGGAATGAGTTGGCCAAACAAGTTATTTGTGTATAAATATATTTTATGAGAAGAGGGATAAATGTGAGTAAATGGGCATTTTAGATCCTCATAAATATATCAAATAAAATTGGTTTTCCATCTTTTTGAATGTATTTGTTTCAAAATCTTTATTTACATGAATTAATTGTGTTTAAATACATAAATATACTTTGTAGTCTTAAATTGGAACTTCACAAAGATTAAACCAATTTTCTTTTCTAACATCAAATAAAAACTGAATGCACAACAATAAAACAAATAATAATCATGAGTAAAATTTAAATACCCTTAATATTTTTAAAAGATGCTTTGATTTTGATGGGAAGTACTTAATTTCATTCGCGGCGACGGTCCAGGAGTTGTCCAGAAGCGAGGGTATTTGTAGGAAAAAGGCTCCGTATCTTGCCGCCGCCGAGAGAATTAAGTTCCTCAAATCTGATGCATTCGTTTGCAGTTGACTTTTTTTTGCTATAAGTGCTTTTGCATTTTATGATTGTATATATACTCACTTTAAAAGTAGTTTGTTTGGTTTTTTTCCTTTATTGGGAAAGTCAAACAATACAATGTATTTAAAAAAAATTGGGACACTTGTCCAATCCCCTAACATTAAGAAGTAAAAGGACTATAAAATGGATACCGCAGAGCAATCAGGAAAAACATGCAACGTCTGGACATATAATTTGCCACAGTCCTTGCAATGATTTCTAAAAATGATACAATTAGAGAAATCTGTAATTGGGCAGTAAATTTTTCCCATCATGAATCCCTGACGTGGAACGCATAATTATTTTCCTCCAATCATCAGGAAGTTCCAGTAAATCCATGTAAAAGTCTACTAATTTGTTGACCTCTTCCTTGATTAATTATAATAATATTGAAAATTACCTTTTTCTTTATTTTTATGTTCTTAAAAAAGCATTTCTGTTGGTTTGGAATATATCGTTTTAAGAATGTTCAATTAGTTTCCTTTTTGTAACTATATAAATAAGCCCTTTTTATTAGTCACTGAACATTTTGCCATGTACTTCCCGATACTTAATAGATAAGGAACAACCGCAATTCGGACGAGTTTGAAGATGCGTCCAGAAATACCATCAGGGCGAGAGAGGCTTTATTGTTCTTCAGAATGTTTTTATACATTTAAGAATATTACCACTGTAAACAAGCATGGGTTTACGTTTCCTTTTTGAAAAATTAAGCGATTTGTCACCTTGAATTTCTGAAAAATACTAAAGAAAATATTGCAATACATATCAACTGGTGTCTTTAAAACTGTACCATCATTAACAGTCCATTTGACTTGGAGGTCGGTTTTTTGGAGGCACATATATCTTAAATTAGGATTGTATTACCATTCCTTTTCCTTTCAATTTTGGCCTCCGCGATTCTGGTAATTCTGTATTTGTTTATAAGATCACAGTATACAAAAATAGAAGCACATTTCATGGCACTTTCAATGTCAATTTGAATTTTTGATTAGTTCTTTTTGTGGTTTGCAATAAACTTGTGAAGGGTCTTTTTGATAATATAGACATTAGAAGATCCATTTGGCAATACCTGGTGGCTCTTGTATTAAGATATATGCCAAGACTTCTTGAGAATCGATCTTCGTAGATAATTTAATCAAGCATTTTTGAGGCTTTCTAGCGTGTAATATATATTTTTGTTTTATATGGACCATATTGTGGCCGGATCAGGCCTATAGTAGCTATTTCAATATAACGCGCAATAGTGATGAGAATATTAGTTCCAAGTCGATTCTCAATTATCTTTTTCCATAGCTCACAGAAGCAGAATACTTCGGGAGAGAAAATTTTGTGAGGACAACCAAACATAATTTATATATCAGATCTTTGGTGGCACCAGAGTTGGGTTAATCGATCAGAAGTTTATCTATGTCTACGTTAAGACCACCAACCAACAATAAAGGAAGATAGTGAAATCTCTCACCGTCGATATTTACCTGAAAAAATAATATAGGGCTTAGAGGTAGAAATAATCTTGAAGAATTACATATTCTTATTTTTAATTGATATTATACTTTGTCATCATATTTTTTTTGAAAAACATATTAACTACACTTCCGAAAGATGGCGACAACAAAAAAAATAATGGCATTAAGTGTTATAATATGTCGCTTTGGCAATTACAATTATCTATGACCATTTGTAAGAAAGGGGACCAACAATTATCAGTTTTATTGTTACCTAAATGTGGCGTCACCAAAAAATAAAAAGCATGAATGAAATATACATTTATTAACCCTATCATTCTTTTTTTTTCCACGACATTAAAAAATATATTCAATTACAATGATATAAGAAGCGAGTGAGAAAGGAGTTAACAATAAAATAATTGTGGGGGTATTAATCGATTCCAAAAAAACAGGTAAGTGCTGTAATATTATAAAAATATATTAGACAGTTAATTTAAAGAAAAAGAAAATCTTAAAACTGGAATACGTTTCTAACAATGTTAATATCAACATTAAATATAAAACTAGAGGCATGTATACACTCAGAGAGTGCAAACCTCCGCCGTCACGGGGTCCTTATGAGCCTTCCGAGGCGGATTTTTCACGACTGGGCGGCGTAGAGGGACGGGGGAGGGTTCCCCTGGACGGAAATTTTGAGAGGAAGACGCTCCGGCACCCAATTTCACAGCACAGCGACATCTATTGGCAGAGTAGGCTAACTTGAAATATTTATTAGTATTTAGCTCATTTGGCATCTTAAAGAAGCACTCAGAGATGGCAAAATTTAATCACTTGTTTCTTTTGGCATTTCCAACAACTCCACAAAGTTTCATCCGAATCTGTTCCGTACTTTTTGAGTTATCCTGCTGACAAACCAACCAACCAACAAACCAACGCCAGTGAAAATAATACCTCCTTCGGTGGAGGTAAAAACGACCGGAAAAGAAGATCGGATAAGGGTTTATAAGAGATAATCAAGTTGATTTAATAAAAGGGGGAGGGGAATAATGTAAACAATAAAAGAAGTAAGATAAAGTTCACTTTGGAACATGGACTTGAACAAGGGCTTCCATCTCTCTGTAAATGGTTGAAGCGATATGTGTTGGCATGGGACGGTTCCTGCTTCTCGTGGCGTAAATCATACTTATTGAATATATTGTATTATATTGACTTAAAACTTTAGTCCGTAAATATGTTATAGTATATACACAAATATATATATATATATATAAAGTGTAGTAAAAAGAAATCCATTATTTTTCCAATAGATGGCTTTAGTAATCTGTATCTCGCTTTGTATAAGTGTGATCGAGTTACACTAGATGGTGTTGGAAAGATAAGATTTCGTACTAAAAAAAAACTTCTCATCCAGTTTATGATTGCTTGATTCAGTATTGTTTGAGCACGCGTCAAAGATGGGCATCAGCAAAGAGAAAATACACCATATTTTACAGTTTTTCTTGGATAAAAGCGAAAATGCAAGCTAGGCGAATAAAGATGTGAATAGTGTTTATAGTCCTGATACTATAACAGTCAATCACGCAAAATTTTGGTTTCGTCGATTCCGTTCTGGTAATTTTGATGTCAAAGATGCACCACGCTCTGGAAGACCAAATGTGAAAATACCGCTAAAATAATGGAAATCGCCGAGTCGTACCGTCATGTAAGCACTATTTCGATTGCACAGGAGCTAAACATTGCACAAAACCGTTTGGAACCACTTAAATATGTCTGGATACAAAAAGAAGCTCGATGTATGGGTGCCACACGAGTTAACACAAGAAAACCTCATAGACCGAATTTCCATCTGCGAATCACTGCTGAATCGCAACAAAATCGATCCATTTCTGAAAAGGATGGTTACTGGTGATGAAAAGTGGGTCACCTACGTCAACGTCAAGCGAAAACGTGCGTAGTCGAATCCCGGTGAGCCGGTGTAAACGGTGGCCAAACCGGGATTGACGGTCAGGAAGGTTTTGCTGTGTGTTTGGTGGGATTGGCAGGGAATCATCTACTATGAGCTGCTCCCCCTCGACCAAACTTTTAATGCGGACATGTACTGTCAACAATTGGACCGTCTGAAGGAAGCAATCGCCAAGAAGCGGCCAGCTTTGGTCAATAGGAGAAGAATTGTGTTCCATCAGGAAAACGCCAGGCCACACACATCGTTAATGACTCGCCACAAGCTCCGGGAACTTGGTTGTGAGGTTTTCATGCATCCACCTTAAAGTCCGAACCTGGCACCTAGTGATTACTACCTGTTCCTGTCTATGTGAATGCTTTTGCTGGTGAAAAACTCGCCTCAAGAGAAGCTTGTGAAAATTGAATGTCCCACTTTTTGCCAATAGGGACGAGGGTTTCTATGAGAGAGGCATTATAAAATTACTTTCAAGATGGCAACAAGTTATCGAACAAAACGGTGCATATTTGACCTAAATTGGATCATTATAACTATGTTTAATAAAACCTTCAATTTAATGCAAAAATAAAGTTTCTTTTTACTACACCTATTATATATATGTTTAGATGATACATAAACTATTTTAAATATATCGTATATTATAGTTTTTAATAAAAATTTAAACAAGAGGTAAAACCATAAAACAACATAGGGGTAGTTATTTAAAATATTTAAATATTTTGTATAATTTAAAATATTCTTTTGATTTCGATGAATAAAATTTGATGACGTTCTCTACATGGACCTACAAATCCTGGGTGAATGACATTATATTTCGTTGAAGCCGTTTTTTCCATAATGAATTCTTTATTTTGCATTGTGCTGCCCTTTTCTCCCATTATTTAAATCCCAAGTATCTTTAAATAAATAACCTTTATTTGGCCTTTTTCTAATTACAAATCAATTAAATTGGTTCGGATTCTTTTTTAAATAATATTTTTGTTTAAGACAATAGTTATGTTTAACAAATCAAAAATTTGAAGGGGTTCTTCTATGGACTTTTGGATGTCATCCACGGTTCCATAGTATTCCAATAGCATTATTTTTCTTCGTATGCATCCATTTTGTGTTCAAAAAAAAAAACATCACATTTATGTCTTTTGTTGATTTGTTTGCCTAAAGAGTGGATCGAAGGCCAAAATGAAAAAAAACCTGAAGCTATGGGATCGCCTTGTCTACAGCCTCTGTTATTTAAAAACACATATTTCGATCCAGTATTGCATTGCATACCAATTGAAATCATTCTTATGTAGTTCCAATAAAAGCTATAGATGAACATTGCTTAATGATGTGTTCATGTAATAAGCTGTCAAAAGCCATACAACATGACCAATAATATTTTTTTTTTGTGCCATAATTAGCATTTAAAACTCCTCTAAATGGCCGCCAAAATTGTTTAAAAAAAAAACAATTTAACCTTGGGAATATACCAAAGAAACTAGTAATTAATTTATTAAGTAATTAACTGTTATTTTTCACGAAAAGTAATCAATTAAAATAACGTCACTTGGGTTTTTCTTTTCCTTAAAACGTAATAAATTCGATCACTGACTACTCAAGCGATATCGCTTGAGTAGTCAGTAATCGAATGTAATCATCGGTGATGTTGGTGGATGAAGAGGGTGAGGAGGTGATACCTCTAGAGAAAACCGGAGGTCTCTAGCTGCCTTAGTTCATAAGTTATCACGGATTCAATCTATCGACTCCAGAGAGCACCTCAATGGGTAGGACTAGCGGGGTGGGGGATTCCGGTAATGGATTGGCAAGATTCCTAAGAATATTTCGGAGACCGGAGTGAAATGAGGCCGCCCAGTTTCTCAGGAACGGAAGGTCGCAGAAGGGCGAAACTGGTGTTTTTTGAAGGAGATGAGAGGCGAAGGTTTTAGAGGCCGGAGGCCGTGGAGGATCTCCAAAAGCTCGGCAACTGACAGGGCTAGAGGACTGGGAGTGGGCAGAGTCGATTGCTTACCCAAAGCTCTACAAATCAGAGGCCGATTATAATCAGTATTTCAAAGAAAATAAAAGTGCTATTTTTTTTCTATGATTCGTTTATATCTTACTTATTACATCAATATTAAGAAATTATAATGGTTCCATGAGTTACTCAATCGAATATTTTCTTCCGATTTTTTAAGATGTGATGTTTGTCCAATTATTATTCTTAAGGTCGGAGTAAAGAACCCACGGAGTAGACAACGACGAAGAAACATTTCTATCATGCTATCGGAGGCACTTCCTGGAGAGGAGTACGGGAGGGAATCATTTCTCAGAAGAAAATCAGTTCGGCTGGAACACTTGTGTCAAGACGATGTGAGAGGGTCGGTGTTGAAAATAGAGATTTGGACCCGAGGGTCATTATGGCTAATCCCCTAACAACACAGGCTGAAAAATGGCTCAGATACAGAGTCGCCACATCCTCCATATTCACAAACAAGTCCTCGGACTCGTCTAAGTGCTCCTTTTGCCAACTTGAAGTAGAAACGTCAGAACATTTGTTCTTAATTGCTCCTTCGTCCACCTTTAGTGCGCCAAGTAAACGAAGAGCTATTGTCAGAACTGGGGGTTTATCCGTCCAAAAAGGATTGGCTCATCGTGACGTCTTCAAAATATCCGTCAAAATTCAAAGTGGAGGCCTGCATTGCAAAAGTGCAGAGAGTGATCTACGCTTGCAGATCGCAAGGTAGACACATCCCTACAGGCATCGTTACCTGCGTTAGGAGAGTTTTAAATGTCTGGAATAAAATTTTATGATTAATGCTATCGTTTCTGTTTTTTATCTGATTTTAAATTTTTCGCGTTTGAAATTTAGATAAAAGTGTTTTAGTATTTTATTTTATGACATACAAAAGGTTGTGATTCCAAATTACAATTTTAGTGTTCACTATTTGATGTTTGAAGTTTATATCACCCTCCCCCTCCCTTACTCACATTTTTTATACCAATGTACAAATAAGCCCCCGCGAAACCAAGTCTACATAACAACTGTACAAAATCTGTTAATTTAATGTGCATAATGTTATACCAAATTGAAATATAGAATTGCCTAGTGGCTACAAAAAAAAAAAAAAAAAAATTTATAATAATCGTGAGGCTATCATTTAAGTAAATAATTTCATTAGAAGACAAAAAAAAGGTATCAGTGATGACAGTTTTTTAACAACTTTTTTTCATCTTTATTGTATTTATTTGTTTCTGAATAAAAATTAGCTCCGATAGAAAATATATTTCAAAATATCTTGTTATGGATGTTCCAAGTGTTGTTTACTTTATTTATGTCAAAGTTATAATTGACAAATATAATATTTTGAAAAATAGATTTTTCCTGATTAAAAAAAAAATATAATGATTTGAAATAGCATTATCTAAAACAGCAATATTTATAAAGCTTCTTTGTTAAAAGATAGAAAACTAAAAGCAGAGTATTCTGTCCCCTCCCTTTTATTATCATTTCATGCAAAATAAGATGCTGAGTAAATCCAGAGTAATCGCCTCCTCTCATTTCATTATGGCTCTAAGTACGTACAGCATCACTCTCCTAAAAAAGAAAAGAAAAACCTCATAAAAATAAATTAGTGACTCTGCACACACCCCTTTTGCCTCTTACTCCAAACCACCATAATTTATAACAACAACTTTTTCAATTTTGAACATTTTTCAGGATATAAATTTCTCATGTCAAGTGTAAATCTTTGGTGTTCTTAAAGACTGTGAAAGGAGCCTACAAACATAAATAACCCTTCTCTCAGATAATGATGATGCATATAAATTTTATGGCTCATAGTGTATGTGAGCTATATTTATATGTATATATATATATA
>CP045893.1:8426817-8445463 GCA_013387185.1 Caligus rogercresseyi
ATATATCATTGTAATAATCAAAATAATCTTAACATATATTTTTTATTAAGCGTCATCTTCTTATAACATTTCTAATCTAAAGTTTTATCTACTCCAATTTAAAAAGAAAGTTATGTCAACACGACAAAAGTTATATCTACATCACATCACGAACTAACCCAAAAAATAAGAAAATGAAGTTTTCCCGGGTAAATATCATCGAAGCAATAAAAAACATTACTCAATATGAGATAAGGGAAGGGTGAATGTGCACCATCCACTTCCTATCTTCCACACCCTTTCATTTTATCACCATTTTGTGTGGAGTGAATTTCATCAGCAAATCAAATCTTTATTTTCTTTTGAGAAAGTTTGTGACACAATGTACCATAGGTTATTCTTATTGAAAAAGTTTTGGTTTTCATAATAAGATTTGTACTCTTTACATTACTTTACAGTGATTGCATATATCTGCATGCTGTAGTGTGGTACTTCGGTAAAAAATGATATTCATTTCTACTTATATAATAGAAATATTAACTTCAAAACTAATCCATAAAAACATTATGTTTTTGACAATATCTTTAATTAAGGGATCAAGCTTTCTGGTATAAGGAGGGGTTATGGAGAATGTAAATGTATAATTAATGACTTTGCTTTCAAAGCTACATTTTAATATAATTTCCCTGGCGTTAAAGTGCAGCGTTAAAAATGGGCTTTCACATTTTCTTATATGACCTAAATATGAGAGCCTTTAAAAATCGATTTACAACTTCAGAACTACCTGTTGTCGAAAGCAATATAATCTGTGTTACGAAGCTATTATATTTTGGAGTTATTAACAAATGATTGAAAAATGTGAATGGCGAAATCATTCAAATATATTATAAATTATAATAATTTATGCATAAAAATACCAATGGACCTATTTAAAGAAATGTGAAGCATATTGTTCAATGCGATTGATTTTTTTCATTTAAATAAATAAAGGTATTTACAGGACTTCGAGTTCGACGAGTTTTTAAAACAGGAAAATCTACTTGAAATTGGTGAAGGTATTTTTCCCCATATGCTCAATATAAAACCATATTTTGGATATGGGCTTGCAAATTGTTTATTAAAAAATGTAATACATCCGTAAAAAATTATTTTACACTATTCATCAATCAAATGATAGGAATTCAATTTTTTTTTACATTTTCATATAATTATATTGTTGTATAAAAGAATAACGTAATATAAATCCCTTGGGATAACTTCAAGCTTACAAATTACAGATAATCTTTCAAAAATGTAAATTACAATCGTTATAAATATAAAGTGAGTGCGATAGGCATGTGTGTTAAGGAGTTATCAACTCTCAATGTGGGGGCGCTGGTTTGAATAACAAGAGGGATGGTATACCTCATTGATAAGATCTTAGGTTTTATAGACTAATTTCAAAGTTATATTGCTTATTTATACCAGTCGGATGCAATTCTGTCGAACCAATTACACAAAAAATAATATAACAAGTAATATATAAATATATATATATACTTATTTTTATTAGGAAATCATATTTGAAGTTTTGAATACCATTACTCATATGAAATTATTTCTCACATCTTATCTAAGTATACCTTTGAAATTTTGTAATTGAACTAACAAATGAAAAATAGGGTTAGAAAGATAAGGAACTATTTTCTAATTCGAGTGAAAAACATCGAAAGAAAACGTAATATAATATGTATATATTTTACCTTCTAAGCTATTTGTAAAAGTACATATTCGCAAACATTTAAATATTAGATATTTAGTAAACATTATAAAATATATAGTATATGAAGTAATATTTAGTATATTTAAAAGACTACTTTCGTTTTCTTTCCTAAAGTGTCTCTAGAAGGAAAAAAACAATAAATAGCTTAACAAGTAATCAAATTTTAATAATATGTGGAAGGAATCGATTTTTTTTCTTTAATTTTTATGTTGAGAGTAACTTTCAAGTAATATATTGTGGGTAAGCTTTTTATACTTTGATCCTGAGATATATTAATATTATTCAGGATCAAGATCTCCATTTATCCACAAAGATTTTACGCAATGCTTCCACAGTCTCAACAATAGTACCTTTTAAAGCCTACTTAAAGAGACGTGGGATACAAAGACGTATAAGCGATTGTGTCGCCGCTGTGAATAATAGATTTTTAACGTCCTCAGAGAAATGGTTCAAATACCGACTTTTGACCGGCTCCCTGGAGGTGGCAGGCCAGTTTTTCAAAGACGATCGAAAGAACTGTTTCTTTTGTAAAACACAACCCGAGACCACGGATCATCTCCTTTGGAACTGCCCTGCATTAGCAGAGACTTACCAAGCCCTTCAAATCTCACTAGAAAACCTCTTCAAGACCAAAACTTCTGAGGAAGACTTTCTGACATTCACAAAGAATGCCAAATGTGACGCCGTCATAACTAAAGTTCACTACATATGATATAAAATGCGAACAGTTAAAAACGACGACCTTTCTGTATCATCCCAATCGCCTCTTTATATTCAAATTTTATTAGAGATATAATTTATTATTATTTTTATGATATGTTTGTTTTCAATTATTTTATTGTTTTCTTATATTTTCGTTTAAATAATTGTTATTTATTGATCGTTTTTCACTAAGTATGTGCACAACCTTTTTGTATATCGTTGGTTGATCTGTCGAAATATATGCCCACTGGACCAAGAAAAAAAATATATGTTGCATTCAATATGTAAATCCAAAGTTATATACCACCGTAAAACTTAAAGCAGATTGCATATGGTTCTTTATATCAATATTGATGAGTTTAATTTTGTCCCCCCCCCCCAAAAAAAAATGTCCTTTTTACCATTAAATACTAATATAGAAAAATAATTTCTATTGAGAAAATAATTTTCTGCTTTATTTGAACTTTTAGGATTCCTTCTATAAAATATGTCCGTGAAGCATATGGTCTGAATGAGTGTGGCTTGGTCAGCCTTACTTACCCAAGGGAAAAGAAAAACTCCATCGCCACATCAAAGCTGTAAGTACAATGCATTAAAAAATGAATTTATATGCATAAAATTCTCTCTCTCTCTCTCTCTCTCTCTCTCTATATATATATATATATATATATATATACAGGGTGCGGAGCTACAATGGGGAAAAATATATCTTCTAATATTTTAATAACAAAACCATTTGGCAAGAATTCTTTTTCACAAAAGTGGTTCAAGGGCAGGGGCGTGCACAGCCATTCAGAGTTAGTGGTGCTCAGATTTTAAAAAGGGCATTTTAATCGGGCGCGAAGCACGCCCGCAATAGTTCGTCCGCGCGCAGTGTGGACGAAAAAAATTGGGTTTTGGCTGTTTGGAGTGGGTTTAACGGGTCGGTTTCTTGGTCTGGAATGGTTCATCAAGTGCAGCTAGACATGGCATGGCATCTCAGATTCATCTATTAAATAACATTTAAAACTCCTTACCTTTGCATAATTTTGTCTTTAGATATTCTTGTAGATGTGGAAACATTTTTCATTCAACATAATATTTTAAATAAGTATTACTATGCAATGAACCAACCTGTGTCCCTCACTTTGCATGCAACCCCGTCAGCTTGTCCCTTTTTGCATGGTAAAAGTAAAAGGTGTGAGTCACATGACACACTGGTTGTGACGTCGTCAATCACTTTATTAACAAAATATGATAAGCAAAAGTTTTCCTCTGTTCTATTTTCATATTTTTATAACAATGTCAGCCTTGTTTCGTGCAACCTTGCAAATTATCATTATAGACAAATACTTAACGAAAATAAGTTTTACATATATATTTATGTAATATACTAAATAGCCACTTGGTAAATAGCAAACAGCTAGCATTTATTCCACAGAAAACCTAAAATTAGCAAGGATTTGCAACCATGTTACTTACAACCCTTTCACTTTTACTTGCAACCCTGTTACTGTATGCAATGGTAAAGAATACAAAAAATAAATAAACTTAATGCCTGAGCTGAGAAAATAAATGTTTTTATTATTACAAATATGTAACCAAAAACTGTGAAATCCAAAAATGCAAAAGAAAAAAACAAATATATAGGGGTTGCTATTGTGTCTTTTTCCTCCTGGTCCTAGAGAAGCAACTCCTAGGTGCCATCTCCTTGTAGATTCTGATTACCTCTCTGTGGTTTATTTCTAGATCTTGCTCAATGGAAATCAGCATAAGATCTGAGAGACGTTCTTCTCCACACAGACTTCTTAGTTTGTTTTTGATGAGGCTGAGCTTTGAGAGCTACAGAAGCGGTTGTCACTGGCAGTGTCGCATAGATTTTAATCATTTTGGAAAAGGCTGGAAAGCTGCGCTGGCCGTTGTTTTCCCTCAAAATCTCAAATATTTCTTTTAGGTCTTTTGAAGGAAAGCTGGCGTGGAAGACCTTCAGCTCTGCCAACAGCCGGTCCTCGTCTTCTCCATAAAAATCACAGAGGGTATGCACAGCTTCCTTTGCTTCTGGGTTGAGCTGGCGAGTCCATTCGGCATGTACAGTTAAGGAATGGAAGGACCTGATAATTTTATCAGTGGGAGTAGCTTTGTCCTGGTCCCCCTTGAACCTCCTGTTAAGCTCGCCAATCATGCTTTGCAGAAAGGTGTAGTAGACAGTGCACCTGAAATATGCTTCCACAGACTCAAACTGGTGACCCACTTGAGACACTGCTGGGTTGTCTAACAAACGCTTTGGCACTTTCCTTGTTCTCTGCTGACCAGGCACCACAGTAGGTACTTCAATGCCGAGGCTCTTTGCCTTCTCTGTTGCAAGACCAAATATTTCTGTAAACCTCTCCTCAGACCTCATGATGTTCAACGTGTGAAGCAAACCGTCAATCACTTTGTAGGCAGTGGAGGGGTTCAGGCCTTCTTTCTGCAGGTCATTTGATGCCACAGCAGTTTGGAAAAATACTGGGTTGGTGATTTCCAGGCAGAGAAGGAATACAAAGTCAATTGCATGTCTCAGCATCTCAGCATCACCTCGGGCCAGGTCAGGTGGATCTTCCTTGTCAATGATGTCACCAAGAAGCTTGAAAATAGCATTCATATTACTCTTCAGGGCCTTCAGTGCTGCCTCCCTGCATGCCCATCTGGTATCGGACAGCTTCTGGAGCTCCAAAACACGCTCACCAGGATACAGAGTCTTCTGCCATTTCACCAAGGCTACATGGCGCTTTGTTGAGGCAGAGCAAAAAGTATGTAATTTCTCCACTATGTCAAAAAAGGTGACAAAATGCTTGTTTTACTTTGAAGCCTCCACCAAGACCAGATTTAGGCAGTGTGCCTTGCAGTGCACATAGAGGGCTTTTTCATTGTGTGCACGCAATCTGGCTTGAAGACCTTTATACATGCCACTCATGTTTGCTGCTCCATCGTAGCCTTGGCCATAAACATTCTTAATCTCAAGGCCATTCTTCTGCAGAAGTGAGAGCAATGTCTTCTCCAGCTCCTGGCCTGTAGTTGTGTCAACTGTGCAAACGTCAATGAATCTCTCTTTGATGTGCATCTCATGAAAATAACGCACCACAAATGACACCTGTTCTTGGCAAGGAACTGAGAGTCAGAAAGACACGATGTAGACAAATTTTGGGTCATAATAAATACATTTATATATAAAATTATACAAAATTGAGCTATGTCATGATGTCCATGTGCCACAAAACAAACAATTAAAAAAACACATCAGTCAAAAAAGGGCACATTTCTCCAGAGGGCAAAAGGGCAGGTGCTCTAGCACCCCTAGCTTTTATCTGTGCACGTGCCTGTTCAAGGGGATCCATTTTTGAATTTTACTCAAGCCATCCCCCTTCAGCCTCGATGACCGCCTCCAGCCTGGACCGGAACCTCGTGCAGGCGTTGACAAGGTGCTCCCTGTTCATTCTTGCCACTGCCTCCACAATGGTGGCCTTCAGCGAGACAAAGCTGATGTGAGATCACTTGTTGGATTCCCTCTCCAAGACGCCCCACACGTAGTAGTTCAACGGGTAGCAGTCCGGCGAGCTAGGGGGCCATATCTCCTTCGACCAGAACATGGGCAAATTGTCCAAGAGCCAATTTGGCCTTTGAGACCTCAGACAGCATTTGTCTGACCTTGAGCACGTAGGTCTTGCTCCGGGTATCCTCATATACGGCGGTCTGATGGTTTTCTCGTCCACGTTCATCTTGGCGGCCAGGTTCCTCATAGAGGTGCCGGGATCGTCGTTGATCCTCTCCTGGAGCTCGTGGAGAAACTCTGGAGTCCTCTTTTTGCTTCTGGACTGGTCTTGAGTCCTCCTCTAGAGTGTTGCATTGCCTTTGGACTCATTCAAAGTCTTGTGCCACTCGATAGACAGTGGTTTTGGGAACTCGATAATTTCTTTGGGCGCGCGGGTCCGCTCGGGAGGGCGACCAAAATGGCTGCACGGCGGTCTTGTTCTGATGGCATTTAAAAAAAAATCTAAAAGATGAGAACCAACTGAAGCCAAAACAGTTGTTTTTAAAGTAATCGGACTAAGGGTTTCCATGTTATGGTCTTTCAAACTTTGTCCAATTGTAGCTCCTCACAGTGTATTTCAACGTTTAAGCGTATTCTTTACTTTGCAAAATTGCAGTTCATTGTTTAAACTTATGAAAAAAATCGTTCGTCATGAAAATATATATTAAAGTTTTCAAAAACATGAGAACAATATGAAACATAAATTACATAGTTGGAGCAAAGTTAGTTACTTTACCCTAAATTTGGGAATTTTTTCGCATGGATATTTAGAAGGTTGCGTAAAATACTTAAATAGTCATTTCATTTAAAATTAATGCTTCGGGAGTTATAAAAAAGCATAACGAATAAGACAAACTAAGCTTTATACCTGAAAAGTAATCTTTTTGAATATTTTATGTATTTGTTATATATTCGAATAATAAATGTTTTGTAATAATAAATTTTTAAATACTAAAAGTAGTTTCCAATAAAAATATCCATATATTTACTTTTTAAATAGATGATTATAATACTTGATATTTGTTGTGTTGAAAAAAAAAGTCTTTCATTTGTATATTGACATACAAAAGGGTTATAAGAACATTTTGTCTTCTCTTTTTCACACTATGTTCATAAATTAATTAAAATATTTTCTGCTCTTATTGAATCAGACGTTTACACAACCTTCGACTTGTATTTCAAACGACTGCAATAAATAAGGATTAGCTTCAAGCAAGTGTCCCTCTGTTTTGTCTTTCTTTTTCATCACATGAACAGGAAAATATAAAATTTCAAGCACAAATAGTGCTGGCATGTTATAGTGTTAATATTTTTCTTTATTCTGATAACTTCTTATGCAATCATTTCTTGAAGGCGTGATAATTTCCAAAAGTTATAATATGAAATAAGCCGTAATTCAATTAATTTCATTAAAAACATTAAGATAATACATAGAACATTATTGTACAAATTATAATTTCTCATGAGTTGAATAGAACCTTTTGCTCCTTTTTGAAACTAAATTGGTTGTTTATATATATTGCAATTTCTCTCTCGCTGTATATATATGTATATAAGTACATATCAATATTTATATGAAAAAGCAATTCCAAACACCTTTTGTAGTTGTTGAAGTTTCCCAAATCACATAACTTTAAGTATCAACGTTTATTCTAGAAGGAAAGTATTCATACCTATATTCACATATATACATATATATATATAAAACATAATTTAACACCCGAGAACAACAAAAAAGTTTCCTTGGCAAGATTATTGATACTTTTATTATAATAGCGTACATGGGCATATTCATGTAACTACATGAAAACCCCCTTTATATAAAAAAGTTACCTCCTTCAAGTAGAAAATAAAGAAAAAACTTTTTGTAGCAAGCCATATCAAAAGTATGAGTCGTCTTCATATTTTTCCTATACTTTCATCAAGTACAAGAAATGTCTGATTGAAAAAGTACATATAAAACTTGTTTGAAATTATAAACCTAAATATGAATGTGATATTTCAATTCATTGAATTGATTAGATACATTTTTTTGTATCGATTAAAAAATTACGTTACAGATAGATATATAATATTCAAGTAATAATATCTTTTATTCATACAACAGCCATCAGACCCAAAAAAAAATCATTTATATTAGAAACCAAGAATATCAAATTGAAATTATTTCTCATAAATTTTTTCAGATTTAATCTTTTACTGAAAATTCTGTTATTCGGTTGTATGTATTATAAAAGTGAACTTTAGAATGTTAAATATTATATCCCACAATTATGAAAAATATTCTGATAGTTTTTAGATCATAAAATTGACAATACTGCAATATATTTATTCAATATAATAAAAAACATATTTATATGTACTCCAATTATTGGAGAAATGAAGATCACTGGTTGGATACCCTTTTCGATAAACGCTACATTTCCATTGAATAGAGTTAATTTTCTTCTTTTATTGCATTTAAGAGTTTTATATATGTGAGATTTTTCTGAATATTGCTATATTTTATTATCTTTTGTATTTAATAACTATTGTATTTTTGTATAAATTTCAAGAATGTTAAATGTTGTAGATTTTTAAGGTCTTAAGAAGGAAATTAATTTTAAAAACTAAAACGTTTATTTATGTTATTCCTGAAAATTTCCCTTTTTAATCATTTTACATTATATGATGTATTATTTTTATTTAATAAAGACCGTGCCTATGAAAAAAAACTTTATATTTTTAATAGTTTGTAAGAATAACAATTTATAAACTCGGCCTTTGTTATATTCGACGTCTTCGACGATACTGAGGCACGTTACTTTTTCTAAGTAGACTCCATGACGCGTTATATTCCAACTCCCATATTTCTTAGAGACAAATTATTCTTTATCATCACTTTTTCTTCATCCCTGAGCAACGGTAACTTAAAAAAATCACTTTTCTTCCATAGTCTGACGTTCCGGATGATCACGTCATTCCCATCGGCCTACCCAACATGTACACCATTATCAAAATAATTTCTCGTCAAAATGGAAACCTGTAGAGGGGCCAGAACAACAGGGCGAAATTTGCATCAAGTCCCCTCAAAACATGATTGGATACATAGGAACGGATCCAAGCTCGGTGAGTCTAAGATTACATTTACTTTTAATTGTAAATCAAGTTTACATAATATAGTCATATAATAGCTTAATATTGGTACATTAAAAACAAGAGTTAAGTCTTTGTTCTATATTACACATGTATCTTTGCAATCAAGGATTATGCTGTGATAATAAATAAATGTAATATGAAAATCACGAAAAATATTTGCCAGATAGTATCGAATATTAAAGGATTCATATATCTGTATTAGTAAATTAGTTACATCTTATATATATTAGTAAAAATTGCATCCCTAATTGACATTTCAAAGCGATGCACCCTAAAATTAAGTAACTCTGCAATTGTTTGAACAAAAAACGAAATACTCATTATCTTTGTATGCTATACCCATAATATATATTATATATTTTTTTTTTTTTTGGGGGGGGGGGGGGGGCATTAACCTTCTGTTGACGATTATGATGTTATTCATTACTCAGTCAAGGGAACTTTTTCTATCTGAATATATTCATGTTCCAAAGTAATAAAAAGAATGCTAAAAACTATTGTATTCGAATCTTAAAATATTACAGTTTAATGTTATATAAATGTAAATGCATATATATATACATATAATAAATATAAATACATATATTTATATATACTTAGTAGATAAAGTACATTTATGCATATTTCTAAATTTCCTTTGTTCCCTTGAAATAAGATAAAATCCGAATTTGTTTAAATTCTCTCTAACAAGTATTTTATTTAAATATTTGCATATATATATTTATATACCGATATAATTATTACATATATATATAGAAATATATATATATATAGTTTGGCACTTAGATTTGACCCCCTCACTGGAACTGAATTTGGTATTAGCCGGTAGTGATACTTTCTAGGAGCTATATTTATTATTAAATATTTGTTTACATATTTTTAAGCATTTAAATGATTTAAAATGAAATCCTCGAGATATAAACGTTACTCCCCGATCTCTCCCTCATTTTTTTGCCGTAATGGCGGACAACCAAAATGAGTTTTTTCTTCCTCCTCGCTGAGTTGGCAGTTGGAGTTATGGCCTTTCCAACTTGTAAAGATGCCTGTTGAGGGCCGATATGATCGGTGACCACTCCAACGATTATGCAGATTTGGGCTCGTTTATACAGAAAAAATGTTGCTCCGGTGATAGGGATTTGGTTCGAAGAGTTTAGACTGGCGCAAGTGATCGTAGTACGCCAAGCGCCCAACCATTTCTTTAAGGTCGCTAGTCTAAGGGGATTTTTTTATATGACTAATGGATATAGAACAAAATATGTGTTCCCTTCCTAGCACCGTCTTTGGCAAAGCGTCTGCATACTTGTTCCCAGAATTATTGTGTGTCTCTTTACCTATCCGACTGTGATCGTGCATGTAGACATGCTTATAGTGTTTTTCAAGCGAAAATTTGAGCTGACACAAGGTCACATGGTCTCATGTCCAGACTATTGATGGCAGATAGGCTGTCCGATAAGATTAACAATCCTTGCCTCTCTAGTTTATCTCCTAGGAAATTACTGGAGATATTCTTATAGCCTCCACCTCGGCTTGGTAACTGTGTTTGTTCTCTTGAGCCTCAAGGTCCTTTGATCAAGCACAATATCACCTCAGTCAGAGCCCAATCAGCACCTGTCTGACTATCGATTTTTGAGCCGTCAGTGTAACCTACGAGATCGAAGTCAGGAATGTACCATACGTTTTTGATTTCATAGCCCAGAGTTTCAGACCAGAAAGGTACACTAGAAGAGGAGTTGGGACATCATTGACTTTTAATATTTGTCAATATATTGTTGGTGTCCTCTACCATTTCATGGGTTTTCATTTTAGTCTGAATCCTGACCAGACATGCACGTTCCATTATATAGAGTACTTTAATTGTTGCCGTTGGCGTAGATTTAATAATCTACAGTAAGCAGTAATGCTTATAAGACAGAGTTGCTGTAGTTTACTGAGCTCCCTTTTTTAGATATTCATTCTTTTAAGTTTTGGTGCAAAAACAATAGCACCGTAGTTCACAATAGACCTTACTACGCTAAGTAAATATATTTGGACTTAAGTGGGCTAAGTCCCCAATCCGATCCAACAAAAGCTCTGTGGGCAAAAAGGTTCCTTTTGGCCTTTGAAATTACATATTCTAAAGACTTTTTCTCTTCAAATTATCATCAATTATTAAACTGAGATATATGAAAGTACGACCTCTTTCGATTTGAGTCCATAGTTTGCAGGGAAACTTAGTGTTTTTTCTTCGTTTGGAAAAAACATTTATTTAGTCTTGCTAATGCTAAAGATGGTATCTCTCTTGCTTGCCCAATCTGTCAGTGTTATTCAGAGCACCTGCCATTAAACTGGTAAGAGTTTGCCGATCAGTACCTCTTACCCATAGAACCAGATCATCTGGATAAGCACCATATTAATTGGTTTTTTGAGTTGGTCTATCCACACTGGCTAAGTTCCATGCTAGAGTAGATAAATTCCCCTTTGAGGACACCCTATGGTCGGAATTACAGATACATTCTCAAGCTTATAATATATATATATATATCTATATATTATATATATATATATTAATAAGGATATTTAGTATAATTTTATTACCTCTTCCAATTGTATTTTTACTTAGAGTTCAAAAATGTATATATCTTGATATGTATTTTTTCAAATAAATGGATAATTGACATTTTAATTTCAATTGCTATATCTCTATGTATATACGACGTATGACAGAGCAGCAAAAACATGTCATACATTATTTTTTAAGCTCAATAATATCCCCCAATAAAAATACGTCTTCATGCTGAATTGCAATTTGATCAATCTAGTGTTTAAGCTGCTACATCCAATGCCATGACTTTTAGGGTATTATTAAATGATAGTGGCATTCATTTTTTCTTTCTCCCTTTTTATTTAAACTTTGATCGCTCTTATAAATGTAGTTATTTAAGATACATACCAACAGGTAGATATCCAAATTCTTGAAAAGAGTAGTTCTTTAAAATAATTTCATGAAAAAAAATACATTTGTTTATCAAAAACTGGAAATCCAACGTTCAATTGACCTTTTCTAGCCCATTGTGGCCATAAAGACAATTATTTTTGACCAATATAATTTCCAGATAGAAATACATCTCTGTGCCAAATTTCAACTGAATCCATCAAGTGGTTTGGCTGTAACGTACAAAATTGTCGCGTTTTTTGTTCGTTCGTAGAGTATTATTATATAGATAATTTATAACATAAACATTTGTACATTATTACTAATTGGAGGACTGTTCAAAAATATTTGGCGTATGAATTCATAAGCTACAATATTGTATAATAAATACCTGTTTGGTTTGACGAGGTATGTCATAATGAGGGAACCACATGTTTAAAGTGGCTATATGTTCGAAGGGATGAGCTAAAAATGTTAATTGTTAATCCTGCCTTGAATCATAGACTCGATGACTGAATTGTACCCAAAAAAAAAAAAAATGTAGTAAATATATTTTTATTCTTCGTAATTGTGTCTTTTGTTTATTTCTCCCCTACTGATAGACTTTTGATGGAGATCAATACTTCCACACTGGAGATCTGGGCTACTACGACTCACAGGCATTGTATACTTTGTGGAGCAAATCTCCAACCTCATTCCTTCTGGATGTATGAAGTATCTCCCTCAATTCTGGAGTCCCGTCTCCTTTGTTCCAACAACATCGTGGATGCTGCCGTTGTGGGTATTCCAGACAAGGAAAACGGACAAGTAAGTCAAAAAATGCTTATATTTTTCCTCCTCTTTATCAAATAAACAAATAATAATATTTCTAATAATAATTTAAGTCTTCTTCCTCTCATACTTCTAATATTTTGATATGAAAAATAACCAGAAGTTAAGGAATAGAAAAAAAAAACATCTTAGCAAACTTACTTGGATGAGAAATATAACTGATTAGCTGTCAAAAGCATTCTTTCTCCTCCAGCGTATATTTTTCCTCTCTTTCTAAATAAACAAAAAAAAATCATATGTACACATAAATATATGTGTATGTTTGATATTGTTCATATCTTCAGAGAAATCCCTTTTTCAGTTGAGTCTTATTGAAATTATTATTATGACTGTTATCTGTCAACAGTACGGATAAGTGTAAATAATGGACCAAAAGCTGTTGATATACTTTTGTTCTTCCAATTCTTTACACCCAACTTGTTGTTCGTATTGTGATGTTGATTACAAATAACTAATTTCTACACCCTTATAAATTAATTATTCATTCTTCTTAGAATTTTATAAAAAGAACTAGAAAGGTATGATGGCATAGTCATGGTGAATTATTTTGAAATATACATCTTGTTTTAGCTTTATTTACGTTTGCTGGTTTAGTATATCATTTATTAATGTATTTATTTCATTTTCTTCAACAAAAATAGTCAGTTTTTTATTATTGAAATAATAAATAAATAATATTTTATTGTTTCATTTTTAAAATATGTTTAAGTCAGTAATGATTTATGACTTAATACTTATAAGGTTATTATTATAATACCTCAAAAATTAAGGAAGCTTATTGGTGGCCTATTGTGGATATTATTTTATACATTTATATTATATTAATTTTAGTATATGATAAAAAGCAACTCAATTACTTTACCTATATACGTTATAAAAACAGTATCCATAAAAATTGTAGAATAATGTTTTCTAAAGTATTAAAATGGTATAAATTCATTTATTTAATTTTTTTATGGATAATAATTTTATTGGTCTAAGGTAATATAGATAGATTATACAAGTATTTAATATTTTTCCATACGAAAGCATCTTATTATCACTAGATACTAACATATCTAACCAGTTATTTTGCCGATTTTTCTTTAAAAAAATACGGTCCTTCTTCACTGTGAAAAAAGGGGAATGCTTAGTCATTTATGTTCTGTATGATGGCTAAATGTTCCTTTTTCATTTAAAAAAATATTTTGGAAAAAGAAGATGCTTATTATAAATATGACCCGTGTTCTTCTACACTTTTTATAGTGTGTTTAGATCGTTTGATCGAAAGGATTCAATTGGACATAAAAACATTGATGAGGGTTCAGCTATACCTCATCATACAAGCGTCTTTGATGCAAATGATATGACGGTGATCTTTACTGGAAGTCCATTGCAAACCTTATCATCTTTTAAGCAAACCTGAAGATTCTTAAAGTGTCCTCCATTTATCTGGTCTTTGTGTAACGCAGGCAACCCGAAATAATAAGCGGATATGGTGGCTAAATTAAAAAAGGATGGTCATTTTAAAACTTAGGATCGTGAATTGGAAACAATTTTACGGCTACGATTCTACAAGACTTATAGGGAAAAAGGGCTTCTTCTCTAGACTCCCACTTGACATATCAATGAAAAGACTTCACAATCCTCTACGATACGGAGGTCTATCTGCCATATATTTTGAAAATTTTATGGAAATCTTTAAATACATACTGGGTTCGAAATATATGACAGAGAAGGAACCACTGAGTCCTTATCTCTCACAAATTTCTGGAGGAAAATATACGGAGAGGGCATATTTCGGACTGAGGGGTGTTGCAAAGATTATCGGAGTTTTCTGGACGATTGGAGAAGATTAAAAGGAGCCACCAGCACAATTAAGTCGTCTGAAGAGAGCCTTAGAGGGAGCATCCTACAAGAGGCGCCATGAATTTAAAAGAAATACATACACTCAGAGTTGACTTTGCTGCAGAAACGGCAGATTCCCCCTTGCTCCTAAACAAAATGGCTTTCAAGCAATTCCAGGCTATTTTGGCTTGTACGAGTCTGTAGACAGACCTACAGTTCCAATCAGAATGCCTCTGGCTGAAACCCTTCCTCCAAGCTGCGGAAAATTGTTTAACCCCAGCAACGGAACCTTTCATTAACTATTTCAAAAGACATTCTATAAATATTCCAGTAGCTAAAGCTATACATGAGTGATATGTTGTCGTCATCAAAGAAATGGTTTAAATACCTTGTTCGCTCTGGTACACTCGAAGTGCGAGACAAATTTTTACGGAGGATCAAAGTAAATGTTACTTTTGCCGTACAGAGAATGAGTCCAGTCACCACTTTTTATATGACTTCACATATCTTGGCCTTTTATATATTTTTCCATCTTTTAATCAACAATTTTATTTTTTATCAACCTAGAGAAGCATTTTTATAGCCTTATATGTTCAACCCGATGAACGTTTTACTAATTCTATAATGACTAAAACACAGTATGTATTATTTACAAGGAGAAGTGCATTATGCAACAATATTTCGAGGATTTTATCAATGGTTTAAACTCCGCTTTAAAGAGTTAAAGGACACATGTCGTAAGAATTAAATTTAATCAAATGTTCTTTCAAGTTTTTTAATACTCTGACCAATGTTTGATTTATTATTTGAACTATAAATAAAGCCTGTTGGCCAAGAAAAAAACATTTTTTAACCCGTAGGGCGACCAGTGTGGCCAAAATCGTAAAATCATAGAAGGACTGCAAAATAAATATACTTTGTTGTATTTGTAAAATCATATATGCACTTTGCATACTGTACAAACTTATTCTTATTGTATAATATTCGCCAATAACGTAACTATTATATTATATTGGTATGTTCTGTGTCCATGATATGTATTCATTTTTATTATTTTTAAGTTAAGAAACTATAATTAAATATTTTGTTAAAAATAAATAAATAAATAGCCAAGCACTTGAATATATATATTTACAATAATTAAAAATGAAAATAACAATTTCAATCTCTATTACACAAGATAAAACAATTACAACAAGTATTTTCATTTAAAAGCGAAGGTACTCACAGACTAAATACAGTTCTTCTATGCTATGTAAAAAGGGAAAAACGCAGCCATTTATGTTGTTATGTGTGATGAGTACAGTTGTTTTTTAATTCAAATATATTTTGGGTTAGAAAAACCACAAAAGCTGCCTTATTTTAAAGCTTATGTAGAGTTTTATGTAAATTTTGACAGTGTGGCCAAATCCTAAGAACACACAAGGGTTAAGCTTCAACTCAAGAGAGGTGTTTTAAGTTTAAAGAAAAACTTTTAAATTACTAATAAATCCTATTTTTTACCCTAAAATAAATTTTGTTTGTTAATTTTCCTACTTAAAAGATATGAAAGATAATTACAAAAATATTTTGTCCTTCTTTTATTTTGTATGGGGCCTTTCTTTAAATAAAATATTTATATTTAGAACATCATTATTAATAAAACTTAATATACAATACACAAACATTCTAGTAGTTAAAACGGATTTTTTCCGTAAAATTAAAGCAGTAAAAACGAAACAAACATTACACAGTGACAAAAAAATAATACAGTTAAATTAATCACACAAATGTCTTTTAACAGAATCTATATTTATATATGTAAGAGTTTTTAAGGTCATTCACTGTTTTCTCCGAGAATGAGGGGAAGTAGCGAACCTCCACTGCGAATCATTACGTCCTGGAATCTTTTTATCCAGCGCAGAATAACGAGCAGAAGCGAAAATTTGAATAGATCTTAATTCCTCCGTTTTCGATAGTTTTCCCCGACGCAAGGTGCTCCGCTACGTAACTTCTAGAGCTTGATAGAGCAAGCTCTATTGCTCTTGTTTTCTCCGACGTAGATCGCAGGTTAGATGTGAGACCGAAAAGAAAAATGGGGGAAATATTTTTGTCGTCGATTCGACTAATGTTGAGGCTGATAAAGTCCCTCACGATTTTAAGAATAGGACATTGCGAAGAGGCATGAATGATTGAGAAAAGGCATGAATAATTGAGGTTAAGGCATGAATAATTAACTTTTATTTCTGGGGAGGGCTCAAAGTAAAACTTAAGCTGGTTGTTCCATAAATAATGAGGTCGACCAATCAAAACTCAAAATTTTCATCAGATCAACAAAAACATTCTCAATCAGTACACATAATCCCCTCCGACTGCAATGACGTCGTGGCAGTGTCCCCGGAGCTTCCTGAGTTGTCGTAGAGCTCGTCTTCACTGACCCTCCTCATTGCCCGCTGAACGGCGAGTGTAGCCTCCTCGTGGCCCCCAAACTCGTCCTCCCGGAGCAGGTGCTTCAACTTCCGGAACAAGAACCTGTCACACAGGTTCAGGTCGGGTTAGTAGGGTGACTGTTTCACCGGTTCCACGTCCCTCCGGGTCAGGAACTCCCTGGTATCGGTGGCAGTGTGGGGACGTGCATTGTCCCACATGAGGAGACAATCTTTCAGCCGGATCTTGTCCTTTTTCAGCTGAGAAAGCGCTTCCCAGTCGTCCTCAGGTACTCTATCATGGTGTTCCGGTCGGTTGTGGTCCCGGCAGGTTGTGCAGTGATCGCTACCCGCCTCGGCTTGCAGGTGAACCCCATCAGAATCATCGTCTTCCTCGCTGTCTGTTTCACACGGGGGTCGAGAACCGAGCCCCCGTGGGCTCCGCCCAGACTTGCCTCCGCTCCGCCGAATCCCAGTAGAACCAGGACTCGTCCTGGACTAACAGATGAGACCCCAGAAAGTCCTCCCTGTGGTCCTGGAACAGCTTCAGGAGGTCCTGACAGCACTTCACTCGCTGCGTCTTGTTGGCTTCAGAGAGCTGGTGAGGGACGAGCACGCTGAGGAGGTTTCGGAGCCCTAGATCCTCCGTCAGAAGCCTGAAAACAGTTGTAGATGGTAGGGACACCTCTGCAGCAACTTGTCGAGTGGTCATCCGGGGTTATCCTCAACCAGGCGCTTCACACGGGCCACATTCTCCTCTGTCCTCGTCTCCCGGGGACGTCCAGGACGGGTCTTCTTCTCCAGGGCAAAAACACCCTTATCGAACTCAGTGCGTCATCTCTGGAGGGTGGAAAGGCCAGAGCAGGAGTCAGGGAAGGTAGAGAGCAGGTCCCCATGGATCTCGTTGACTGTCCTGGCGAGCTTGATCCGGATCAAGAAGTAGGAGCGAAAGTTGGGTGTCACCATTTTCAGCGGCGAGTAGAATGAGTGATAGAAATGACGCAATTACTCACCTATATGTATACTAACCTGAGTGGCGTCATATAGTCTGTTCCCATGCAAAAATATGCGATAAGAATGCTCCTTTGAAATTTTTGAGATAACGTGTGAACTTTTCGAGAAAGCTAACCTACCTCATTATTTATGGAACAACCTAATATATAGACTAGCAGATAAAATCAACAAGGTTGATTGGATAATCTGCAAAAAAGTCAATCCCGTCAGAGTCAAAATCACAACAAATATAAGAAGAATATTAAATATGAAAAAGTAATCAAAAATACGTAAAATAATTGATAAAATTAAAAGCAACAAAGTTCAAACGGTATGGAAATAAAATATTTTGTTATTTTTAACATATTTAAGGAAAAAGTAATGACTACCAATACTAATAGTAGAATATAAAAAGTACCTAAATCTTCATCGAAGAGGCAGTTTTTTTGTTCAGTACACTAAGGTTTCACGGTATTCGGTATACATATGTACATCTAAGTCGTTTAGGTTTTGAAGTATTACGTTTCTTCCCTCCATTTAAAAAGTTATAT
>CP045893.1:8445563-8483889 GCA_013387185.1 Caligus rogercresseyi
AGAGGGACTCGTGTAGATCTCATTTTATAAATAAATACTGAGTTTTTGAGAAAATACAATTCGGATTTCATTATTATCAATTCATTTTATAAAATTGTAAAAACTATTTCTTAGACCGACCGAACTCTCTATTCTTCAAATTAACCCATTTTATCGTCCTCTCTAGTTTTTCATTTGCTGTAAAATTATTTAATTCATTAAAAACATCTCCGCGGCACACTATTTTTCCCATAGAAGTATTTCTTAACAAATAACCTTTTATTTACAATAACTGGTTCCTGTCAGTTCATTTTTTTGCAATAATAAGACCTCCACCCCCTCTTTCTTGACTGCACTGCACCTATTCCAAAAAGGACAACTGTTATGGGCTAAATCTAACACAGTATGTGTTCTATTACCCTCTTCCCTCTACAAGGAATGTCCCACCTTTTTCAAATACAGGCCCTTTAATGCTATGAGAGTATGTCTTTTCAGAAACTTTCAAGATACAACAGACCTAACCACCGAACCTTTTTGGAGTCAACTACAAATACTTGATTCAGAAATAAGTTAGTGACACTAATTCCTAAAACATTAACTTGTATCAGTACATATATATTTTAATTTATATTCTTTGATTTTGAATGCTAGTTTAAGTGTACGCGGATTCCAGGTGACTTCTCGAGATAGGTTCAACGTGTGGCGCAGAAAGATTCATACAAAGGTTGCCAAACCCCAGTTCATTTGTCTCTTAGGTATGAAACCTACTAAAATCGTTTTTTAAATATTTTTTATTGCTACTATTTCAAAATACATTTTCAGAACGGATACATGCCTAAAATATTATATTTATTCACTAATGTTGACCTAGCAACGATTTCTTCTACAAGATTAAAGATCCGACATTTTAAAAAATCTTCGTCCTCTTACAATGCAAAATTTACAAAATCTACATTTTACTTCGTGGCCAATCGGAAGGAAAAGTTTTAATTAATATATTTCGTACATCACAATACGGATTTTTGAAAGAACAAACTCATGGATATTGTTGTTTTTTTACACTTCAGACAATTTATGAATATGATTTGAACACATCATTTATGGCTATTGAGTTTAACAATGCTATCGACACTATTTTATCATTCAGACTCGCATAGACTTCGGAGATTTCATGATTCGGATGGTTAGTGTGTAGATAAATGAATACATCTATCGTAGTTGTAGACTGGAGAAAAAGATCACAAGCAATTTATAGCTCTGAGATCAGACACTCTCTTTGACCAAGTATTTATTAATATAATGCAAACACACGTACACAAGAAATAGTATAAATATGAAAAATGTGTCATTAAGCATTATAATACAATGAATACCAGGATGAAAAATGATTGAAATTGGAATAGGAGTAAGTACTATTATTAACGTAAATGCTGACATTTTCAGAGCAAACTAACGCCACGCCATCTGGCGGGAATTAATGAAGAGAGTCTGGAATACTTTTGGTCTTGTGCGTAGATGATTTACTAAAAAAAACCATCTCGATACAGAAATTCGTGGGCTTTGTTTGTCTGAAGAGATACTAAATGTTTCTTCATCGCTAACAACCTCACAATATATTATATTCGGAAGTCCGCTTCAAACCCTCATTTAAATTAAACAGATTTTTAAAATTTTAGACAAATTTCACGTTGTTTGGGGTTAAAGATGAGCATCGAGAAGACGGAACTGATAAGCCCTTATAAGGAATAATAGAAAAAAACTGACCACCGTTAAAACTCTCAGGTGATTTAATTTAAATATACATGAATTAGGTCAAAGAGCTCAATAATGAACTGTGAATTTACGTTAACCAAATAAACATAAAAGTAATTTCTTCAAGAATCTAAATTGAATGTATGGAATCGAATTCGTCCCAAGCGTTATACATCTACTTCGAGTTATCTTTTTTAACCAAGTTACAATGGATCGAATGACATCTATCGAAACGTCGTTACCTTTACTTGAACATATCTCTTAATACTATTCATAACCCTGTTGTAATAGTTGGAATATTGGTGTCATAAATTTAAAGATTTTATGGCAATATCTCAATAGCTATTGGATGCAAAAATTAGGGGATAAAAATCACTTTTAAATCACATTCATATTTATCATTTTTTTTAAAGCCAGCGAATATATCAATGGCGTATCAAAATTGGACAAATATTTCAAAGCACTCGGGTCGCATACATCAATTCTCTAATTGTTGTAGAAATATAATCGAAAAATATGAGGCGTTCCTAGGATGGGGAAACCCTGTTGTCGAGAGTTTAAGCCCTCGGCCTCCAAGAACCCGATCAATAGCTGTCGACGTTCTAAACTCCTCCTCTCTAATTAACCAACTTGCTTTTAAGTTCTTGTTAAGGCATCTTAGAAAGCCAATCGCCATCCAACGACCACTTTTACGTGGTTACGTGGGATCGCAAGGAGTACACACGTGAATGCATTGCAGAGGTGATAAACAATCTTTCAACGCCAGCTGAAAATGGTTCAAGTATCGTCGTGCTGGTTCGTTGAAAGTGGCGATAAAATTCTTCAACGACACACGTAAAACTGTTCCTTTTACAAAGAGCGCATGAAGAGACCACCAACTATTTACAATGGAAGTGTCCAAGCTTAAAAAACACATACGAAACTCTACGTGGTATTATCGAAGACGATTTCATTCAACTGTTAGTCAACAGGAGTTTATTATAGTTTCTCCTAATGCTAAATGCGACGCCGTTATTACCAAGATCCGATTCATACAATTTATACAATGCGTACGTTAAGGACGCCAATTTATCAGGAATTTTACCATTTCATAATCAAATACCTTGATAAATTTACTAAATTTCTTAGATTTTAAAATAATTTTCTGTCTTTTTACAATAATTGTTAAAGAAAATAATTAAATGAAGTCTTGGTTTATATTATTATAAAAAGAATTGAACTTTTTTGTATACGATGACATTTTGTTGATATATTATATGCTCATGTGGCAATAAAAAATATTTGATTGGTGTATTTTATTAAATATTGAGACCCTTATATTTTGATATAACTTGCTTTTTATGTAAAGACATATTCCACATAATATATATCTTTATTTATTCTTGCTCAATTGTTTGTACCATTCCAAAAATTTAAGCATACCTTAGGGAAACAAAATAACTTTTTTTTGTAGAGTACGAACACATACACTTTAAAGATCCTCTATCAACTTAATCTTCATGATGTATTTCTCCATCTTTTTTGACAAACATTAAATGACATTAGGAGTAAAGAATTTGCATATTTGCAAGAACACCCACCGTTCTAACAATTTCTATAATAAAAACTTCAACTGTTCTTGGCATAAACCCCCTTTATTAAAGAAAACCGAAGTATAAGAGTAAGTCCCCCCCCCCCCCCCCCTTCAGAATAGTTTCAAGTTGAATATGCTTCTTCTTATATAGTTATCTATTTCAGTTACGTTTACATAAGCAGATTATTTAAAATATTCAAAAACATACATACAACATACAATTTTCTCTTCTAAGAACATGAAAGGAATACATTTATTTTTTCCTATTATAAAATTTGGCAAGTAACTTATTGGAATCAGTCGCCTGTCTTGATACTCATCTTAGGTTCATTTCAAAAGTATGCCACCCTTCCCCCCACCTGACATCCAAAAAAATATTTTTTGTCTCTTTTTCCGTTCATAGTAGACTACTCTATTCTTTTAAATGTCTCTTTGACATGCTAGGAATAGCGTAAGGAATGAAATAAAATTGACAATTTAATTAATGTGAAAATATAACTCATTTTTCAGAAAAAAGTCTACATAGGTTCCTAAGCCCACAATTCAATGTCAATGTGTCCAGAACACATGGAACTGCTGAGAGTTGAATGCATATTTGACATTTTTTTAAAATATTAAGACTTTACTTGCTTAGAGTAGTTATATATACAATACATAAATAACATTATAGTTTAAATTAAACTCTAAACATAAGTCAAACAACAGTTAAATAAACAATCATTAGAAAAGAAAAACCACTTTACATTACAACAGATTAAAGGAAACGCAATAACTAAAGAAATTAAAAAAAGAATACAGAAATAACATTGGCTTATACTTTAAAAATCTTTGGTATCTTTTATATTGGCGGGTTAGTCTTCGAAGAAATTTCAGGCTCCATTGCGCACCATAAGGGTAAAACTTTATTAATTCGCCGGCGTAAGTCAATTGGGTCTCCGAAGTACAGGGAATCTTCATTGCTAACACGGAATAGCGTGCAGAGGTAGAAATAAAATTTGCTCAAATGGAGTGTTGATCCAGGGGATGAGAAGTAGCCAGTTGTTCCGCCAAAAGACTTCGGATGCTTGTTGAATTGTTTTGATTAAATTAAATGGCAATTGCACACTTGACGGTGTTCGTTAAGAATTTTTTTAAATGGTATTTAAAATGTTTAACTTTTTTGCCTATTTAGTTCGATAGAATTGCATCTGTGTGTGTGTGTTTATAATAAGTATATTAGCGTGTAAATTAATCCATCGAACAGAGGATCTTCTTATCAATGAGGTTGACCAAAACTTATCTTTCCTTTTCGGAAGTGGAACCTGCACCCCCAACATGGATAGTTGAACACGCCTGGGTGCACTGAGCTATTGCATACCCTTAATTTTTTAAGATTATGCACAATAATTTCATCGGGACATTAGTTATTATGGTAACAATATATAGGACTAGAAATGTAATAGTATATTGACAATTTATTTCTGGATTTAAAGCCACCATTTCTATACAAGGAATTATAATGTGCATTAATTTTTTTTGATCAGCAAGGTCTATATTCTATTTTAAATATATACAACGCATAATTATATATAAATAACAGATAATAAAAAGGAAAATAGTGTTTCAAAAAACATAAATAAATAATCTTGTTTATAATTATTTTCCTTTTAAAGACCACAAATTCTTCTAAAAAGTAAATAGACATTCATATTAAAATATCAAAGATTAAAGATAAAATTCCATATAATACAAATGATGAAACAATAAAAACATAATCAATTTTCATTCATATCTTCTTGAACTTTTTCAACTGTTTAATGATTATTCTGAGCGATTTCGTATATTTTGGTGATAGGGATGGAAAATACTTCACGACTTCGGCTGCGTGGTTCCAGAGCAAATTTTGCGGTTTTGGAGAAAAGAGAAAAGGCGCGTATCGAGCGGCGGCGGTGGCGAATATTATCATTCCTCTTAGTTCATTGTCCTCGATCAGTTTCCTTCTGTAAGCTGCTTAGCTATGTATGCCTTGCAAGTGCTCATAGATGAACTAAATGCTTTTTCCTCTTCTTTATAGCCTTCTCCTTTGGACGGGAAACCAAAGAGATAGGCACTTCTATATCTATCTTCATAATAGGAAATAAGCCAGAATTCAAATGAATGAACCTTTTGATAATTGCCAAATTTTACTTTATGGATTTCAAATCCATGGTATGTACCTAAATTTATGCATATAAACATTATTGATTTAAAGACATACTCAAAATATAATATATATCGCCCATTCAACTCATATTTTATTTCATAAAGCATAGTTAGTTAAATTTATTACTGTTTACAATAGACAAACATATACAGATATACATAAACTAAAGTAAAGAACACAACCACACATTGGGGTATCTGTGTTACTACAGTAAAAGTAAGTAATCATATTTATATATTAAAAAATTTCATTATAACATTTTCATCTTTGTACATTTTAAAAACTAGATTATTTTTGTTTCCTCATCCTCCTCTTGCGAACTAGGTGCCTTTCGTAGAACCAAGCGGGGCATTTGTAGATTAAATGATGAGCAGTCTGTGGTTCTTCCAAACGAGATCACATATTTCACTCGTGTTTTTCCATTACTCAAATGAGAGAGAAATGGTCCATGTCCGGTATAGGCTTGGACAAGATTTGGGCATCTTGATGTCGGTGTTTGATGGGTTTTGGCTTCGGGTTTTAAGCATGGAGCGTGTATGCTTCATCTTTGGTCATTTCTATATCGGTGACACCATTTGTTTGTAAAAGAAATCGTTAAGTGTTTTCTTTATATAACTTGGAGGAACACCGACATTTTTCCGGATTTTGCTCACACTTCCATTTTTTGCTAGATGATCTGCAAATTCATTTCCCGTTATGTCATTATGACCTTTGCACCATTCAATGTGAATATTTTTCTTCTTTTTTCCTTCAATCAGGACCTTCTTACAGTTCTTCACTACCTCGCTAGTTGTAAGTGGGTTGAGAAGAGCTGCAATCGCTGATTGGGAGTCTGATCTAATTATAATATTTTTGGAGAATTTCTTTGATTAAGGAGATCTTCTACAGATCTTGTAATTGCCACAACTTCTGCTTGAAATACTGATGCCTCTGTGTTCACGATACCATTGAGTGGTGTAATGATATGTCACCCCTAGTAATTGCCCATCCAGACCAGTATTACTTTTATCATCTTTTGAACCATCCGTGTAGATAATTGTATCGGGATTGGAGATTTCAAGGTTGTCCACCCAAATGAATTGTCCCTTAATGAGTCACTTTCATGGTTTGTGATGGCTTCCTCCAAAATTTTGTCGCTAGAGAACCTATGTCCACGACGTTGGAAGGATGCCAATACCATCCCAGGTGTTCCGCAGAAAATGCCTTGTTCTCCATCTTGATGTGTTGCTTGCACTTGGACATATATATCTAGAGGAGTTATACCCAGTACTGCTTCCATCCCTGCAGTCGGTGTGAGCGAAGTGTATGGGTTATTGACAGAAGTGCTTTTCTTTGAACTGAATTTAGGATTTTAATCCCGTTTTTCTTTGAGTAATATAATGTCCCCAAGTAAGGCACCCATATGTGATGACTGGGTCATAAAGCATACAAATGTCTAAATGAACTAAACTAACAATAAACAAATACGTATTTCGCTAACAAAATCTTGCAATTAAAAATATTATAATAACGATTAAGATCCTTTACAACCATATTTGAAATAGAAATATCACATTCACATTTTATTATTTGTTAATTGAAAGCTTGATTGTTGTAGTTTTAATATCTTATGTGATACACTAGTTTTCAAATTATTAATTACAAAGGTTAATCTTCTTGCTGAAGATTTACATTTGAATATATTTATTTCTTTTAATTATCATCATTACATAATGTTATCAAACGTCAAAGAAAGTCTTTTCAAAATATATACATTAAAAAATAGTGAGATAACCACTGATTAAATAGTTATTATTATATCCAATCCAATGATGATTCAAACTCATAAGAAGTGTTGATGACCAGTTATACAACTCTTCATCGTCAACGACTGCAGCGAAAGTCATGAAAGTTTGATAATATTTAAGCAAATTTTAATTTATGATCGCTTGTCAAAGTATATTCTTACAACTTTATATTTGTCTAAACTTAAATCCTCTTATTATATGGACAAGAATAGAATTACTACGACTAAATTCAATATTTTTTTTCAGAAAATAATTGACATCGAGTAAATTTAATATAAAAATCTAAGTAATTTTTTTATACTATTTTACAATTGAAGATTTACAATCCGAGTATAGGATAAAACATTAGCTGTAAAAAAATATGTGGTGAGGTGAAAGAAAACGTTTTTTTAAAGTAAAATTACATAAACACTTATGTAATATATAGATATTATCTAAAGCCCAAAATGATATTTTAATTTGTGAAAGTTCGTTATTTTTTATAGAAAAATATTTTCATAACTCTATAATGTAACACATGTAGATTTCGTAGATCTAATATGAAGTACCTATACCATTCTAGGAAAACTTAATCTTAATTAACATAACGTTTATTGATACTCTGGCAAAGAGGCTAATGTATGTACATTGTATTTAAAAACACCAATGTTTTTAGCAAGCATCACAAGGATCGTTAAATTGATGTGTCTTCCATGGAAGCTGGCAGTATTGGAATTGGGATACCAATTAATAGTTTACTCGTATTCTATTTTTTTACATTAATTCTAAATGTTAATCCTTTAGTATTAATAACATTTAGCGTTATAAAAACATGAATAACTATAAAATAGTAGAAGAATAGTTTATCTGTTTGGCAAGAGTGATGTATTCATTCACACAGTCAAACTACTTACCTAACCATTGCTTTTTCGATGAAGGCTATACGTGCAACATGCCTATTTGTGAGAGCGAGAAAGATTTAACCCATTAACCTAGTTTGCAAAAATACAAGAGTATATATATTCATATGTATATATATATTCCTGAATCATTTATTTCTACAGATAAGTATGTGCGCAAATAAATTATTTGTTCATTTGAGGAAACTCTTATACGTGCTTATACCATAATATATATAACATATAAAAATAGGTCAATAGGCCCATGGATCGAGAGAAAATAGCAAATTAATTCCATTATTTGAAATGGCTATTCGAGCTTTGGTATTATATTGTATGGGGAAAAAGATGATACACCTGGGAGTGAGCTCGAAGTAGAGATTTATTTTTAGAATAATTGTAAAGTCTAAATGGTGTCAATGGAATGCATAGTTATAGAGTTATAACTGAATAATGAGATCACCAGAGCAATAAAATAGCTTTACTCACAAGTATGAGTATATTCTACTCAAAGAAGTAGGGATTTTTGCTCTATCAGTTAAAACAATATTTTTTTGTGCCTACTTGGTTAGATGGAATTCTATCATTTTTTTGCCTATTTGGTTCTTTGTTATTACTCCGTTTCTATATTAATAAGAAGTGTTTGAGCATACTTATATCAATTTTCCTTAAAATTTTCAATTATGTGGTCAAACTTTGACCATTTGTAAGGGTCATGTTGTTTTATCGATTTATTTGTTTGAAGTAGGTAGGATGCTGTTGTATAAGAAATGTTTGAATTCACAATGAGGAACATAATTATTTCAAAGAGACCAAATGTACCCCGTCAACTAAAAATTATGCTTATGATGTTTTTATTGAAGCTATTAACAGTCAATAATATACTGTATAAATCAACAAATTAATATTCCTGATATTTGTGATTATTCTTACTTTGTAACAGATCCGGAGCTTGAAACTATGTAAATCATTAATTTCAAAACAAGTCACAAAGGCACAACCTTTTTTGGACGATTTTTAAGTGGTATTTTTGGAATCTCCGTAAAAATAGGACTCAAATGAGGAATTTCAGCTTGGGGCAAACAAAGACTTTATTTGTAAGAAAGTGTTATCTATTCTTGTTGGTTTACCTTTTGTATAGAAACTAAATGAAAATATATCACCTATAGTTTATATGCCTAACGGTTGTTGCATTAAATTGGAGTTTCCGTTACCCTATGAGAAGCTCAGAAGCATATACTCCTTGGGTAAAATTGGATATATATATATACGTATATACATAGATACATGTGCACTTTTGTTAGTTTATATCTGTTAGAGTATTATTCAAATTATATTTAAGAGTACCAAATTAAATAATAAATTTTTTTCATATTATATTTAAGATTATATAGTTAGATTTGTGAGAAAAATGTTATAAATATAAAAAGTGGTGTTTTTATTGTTTTAATTTAATCAAAATATATAAAACCATGAATTTTTTTCCTATCAATTGGATTTTTTAAATATATAATAATTCATATAATTTGATTTAAAAATATATTCGATACTTTATGAATAAATTAATTTATATTTACTATAGGAGGATACTTTTTTTGTATCAGTATTAGAAGATAATTTAAAGTTTAACTTCGTTTAAATTTATATTTTTTCACTTTAGGGATCTTATAAATGATGACGGAAAAGCTCTTCCGATGAAAGTGACTTATGACTGGGCCGAAGATGTCATCTTTATGCCGTTTACATCTACCAGCTCCGGAGCAAAGGGATTCAACACACGAATAAGTCCCTAATGGCTCAATTCTTTTCTCCAGATGGCGCAGCTAATCATTGGTAAGATTTATTTATACATGTTAAAAATATATAACACTAAGGTTTCTAATAATTTATTTTTCTATAAATCAAGAGAGTTTATTTTTTATAGTTTTTTGAGCGTCGATTTTTTTTCGGTTAAAAAACATTTTATTCGGATAACTACCAATTTTTAAACAGTGTAAAATAAAATACACTAAAATTATATAAAGAAAACAGAGTAAAACTATTCAGGGCAATTGCGAAAATACATAAATGAACATTGTAGTTCATATTTACTGCCCTGAAGAATAACCTGATATAAAAGGACAAATCATTTATTACATTGGTTTAAAAATTCACGATGTCTTCTTAAATCCTCTTGATAGTTTTCATGTAGAGCTTCGATCTTTCAGGCACATATTTAATTATATCGCCAGCCCATTTCCACGTTGGCGCTCCTAAATCCGTTATTTTCATGGTTTTATGAATCTGAGGTTGTTATTTTCGTTACTCTTTCCGTCATACCTGTCATAACAACATTAATTCTAGATTTTTTTAGTGGGTCGGACCCTTATATCTCTCTGTTCATAAACTACGAAGTAAAAAAAAGTGTTGCCTTTCCGACTCGAATATTGTTTATTTTGATTGATTTGATCGAAAAAACACCTAGTGATATTTTCAAACTGTAATATAATTATGCTATACTTTTAGTAGTTGTTCCGTTTATGAATATAAATGTTCATAGTTGATGTATTAATATATCACTACATATACTCGCTCTAAGAATTCAACAAAAAATTCAGCTTAATAAGGGCAACGTTTAAACTTATTTAACATGAATATATTGCAAATTTATTTTTTGGTTAAGATGTTTATTTATTAGACATTTATTAGTTTATTATTTCCGCCGAAGGATGTATTGTTTTCACTGGCGTTGGTTTTGTTGGTTGGTTTGTTTGTCAGCAGATAACTCAAAAGTGCGGAACGGATTCGATGAAACTATGTGGAGTTGTTGGAAATCTCAAAAGGAACAAGTGATTAAAATTGGCATCTTTGAGTGTTTCTTTAATATGCAAAATGAGCTAAATACTAATAAATATTTCAAGTTAGCCTACTCAGGCAATAGATGCCGCTGTTCTGTGCTCTCAAAGAGGAGAGCACAGCACAGCGACATCTATTGGCAAATGACAAAAAGACCAAGTGATTCATTTGGTGGGGATCGGCGGATGTTTGCACTCTCTGAGTCCTTTAGTTTATTATTTGGTTTTAAATTCTTCAATAAGTCATCTCATCATGAAAGCAGAGTATTCTATTTTAACGGTTTGACATTTGTTAAATTACTTAGTCCATAAAACTAAGTGCATTTCATTTTATAAATATATTGTCGCTCTCCTCCTTCTCTCTCTCTCTCTAAGAAATGTATATATTTTCCCAATTCCCAATAGATTACTTTGTGCTGAATTAATTAATCCATGTCTACTCTTAATTGTTTTTCATCGTCCTATTCCATATCCAAGAGCTAAAAGGACACATTCGTAATGATATTGCTCTAAGTCAACAATTTCCCGATTATCAATTGCCATTAATAATACAATATATAGTTTATGTGAGATGGATTTTTTTGGTGTACATATTTTCACATAGTACATTCAAATATGTCGAAATAAAATATTTGAAAGGAAATGTGTTTTTTTTTGCTTTTATGGTTCGATAGAATTTCAGCTTCCGACAGGATATAATTAAGCATTATAGAATTAAAATTAGTCTATCGAACCTAGGATCTTATCAATGAGGTAGTCAAAGATGGGCACTATTTAAGAATTTGCTCCTTTTCCAGGGACTCCTTTATTCACTTTAAAAGTCCATAGTGATCCACAAAGTTTCATCCGAATCCGTTCCACACTTTTTGAGTTATCCTGCTGACAAACAAACCACCAACCAACAAATCAACGTCAGTGAAAACAATACCTCCTTCGGTGGAGGTAATAAATGGTTGGATGTGACTCACTCATAATAAAACGACAAATATGAACTCATATGTGTCTTGGAGGAAGTAAAGTAGTTCATTTGAATAAACATAAATCAATGTCTATTGCATAGGAGCCCCGATATATAATAAAAACTAGTAGTCTTATCTTTTTGATTTCGAGTTGACGAAGAATGAATTTGTGAAATAAAAAATGTCAGAAACATTTTTCTTATGTTTGTTTTATTCTTTGAAGTAATTTTGCTCAGAAACCTTACCAAAAATCAAATCAAACTCTTATTATGGGAATAAAGTTCATTGGTCTTGATCAAAAGCTATATATCTTTTCTATCTAATATTTGAATTCAAGAGCTAATATCAATTCATTCAAATTACTTATTAAATCTGCGAATTATTTATATTAGATCGGCAATAAAACTAGACTACTTTAAGTATATACTTCTTCATGTAATCCGATTATTAAAGAAATATAAATGGATTTCTTGCCAGCCTTTGTTTATATTTCGTTAAAAAGATCATATATGGTTACATATATATATATATACATCATATATATCCGTGTTTTCATAATATTGGATTGATTCTTATAAATGAAAAAAATTGATATACTGATGAATATTTCCGAAAGGCATTTGTATCGTTAAATCAGACTTTTTATATTGAGAAATTTGCATTGTTTTTAACTAGCCCACAATAAAAAAATGTCCAATTCGTCTATATATTTTATACTTCAAATACCATTTGACATGTTTGAAAAAATATATATTTTTTGGCAATATTGACAATTATAAGACACTACGAACTAACAATTTATAAGCTTTGAATTAATACTACCTCTTTAACTAAATTATTCCAACAGTTCTATAAAACATTGAAATACACTTTTCATTTCCTTGTGAATAGATTTTCTTTGCAATAGTTATTTTTTAAATTAGCTAAACTATTGCACAACATTATGATTCTTGTAGCTGCTTCACATCTAAATCCTTTGATATTTGTATATTTTATACTTTTGAAGTCGGTGGCAATTGTACAGGAAACTTTATTCATATCTACTTTTTAATATCACTTTTGGGTCACGATGTCCTTTTTCCCTCTGCTAGCAATTTGTGACACAAGTACATACATTGAATCACACTATGTTTCGTTTTTACATAGTTGAGTAATAATAAAAATATTTATCAGGAAACGACTGGGAGACTTTTTTTAACCGGGACCCGGGCCGGGACTTACATTTTTTTAAGCCGGGCCTGGCCAAAACCGGGCCGGGACTTTAATATATTTTCGTTCTTTCGTCATTCTGAAAGTAACGACGTTTTTAAGAAAAGATTGTCCTTTTATTTTTTTTAATTAAAAAAAAATTATCAAAAAGTATGACGTTTTTTTAGAAATATCTTAAAATTTTTAAAAATTCGGTTCTAAAAAAACGTCTTCAAGTTAATAAATCGACTTATTTGAAAATAGTATGATAAATTTAGCAGTTAACTTACAATCATAACTAAAGTGCAAAGTATTTGTACTTTCTTAATTTAGTGATGATAATAATAAATAATCAAAAAAAGTTTTCAACCTTTTATAATTCGATTAATTCTTGACGGATCCATGGTCTTGGATCTAATCAAAAATGTTATTATTTTTTCCCTGACTTTATTAATAAATCATAAAGACAAAGTTATTCACCAAAGTCCATATTGTCTCCATCATAGTACTCTCCATCGACTACAACGCACTTATAACAGGTTATGCCTTTCGAAAGAAGAAATACATGGAGCACAACATTAGTTATAGTTCATAAAAAACAACCGTGAGCATCGCCTTCTTTTTTGACTGAAAAATACTTATTTTTCGGTCTTGGTTCATTCGGAGCAAGCCTTTCACTTGCTTGATATCTGGACTGCGTATCATACTCATAAGCCCACGTCTCGTTTCCCAACGAGGAACGTAGAGTCGAGTCAGCTTTGGAAATCATGTCTTTGACGATATCAACACGGTCTCTAGCTGCTGTAGTAGTTGTTGTTGTTTTGCATAAAATTCAGTCTTTCGATCCAGATTTTTTTCCCACTTCTTCCCATTTCAGATCTGTTGATGGTTTGCTAGTGTTCATAGGCGCAATGGACATGCGTCTGTTTTAAACCGTATATGCAACCCGCGACCTGTAGTTAGCTTTAAAACAGTGTCACTCATTTTTTCATCAAAAGTTTTTTCAAACACTAATGCCATTTTTAACCCAAATTGAATGTAAGTTCGTTGATCTTGTTTTCTATTGAGTAAAAATTCAGAAAAAAGCAATGGCGCTGGAAATTAAAGGGGAATATGATGAACCACAGTTGTACCAATCTAACCAAAAGAAAACAATTCAAATCGGTACATAAATGTGCCACGCGCAAAAAAAGTTGGGAACTTTTAAGTATATGTTACATATTGAACCAATATCAGACACATAAACAAAATTAATATCAAGTAAAACAATTAAGAAGTATTTCAAAACTATTTTTGAATATAACATAATATTAGTTTCGTGATTTTACTTTTGTTTTATGCGTTTGATATTGAATTAATGTATATTTTATTATGAAGTTGTCAATATTGCTATATATGCCAATTGGGTTAATAATAAAAAATGAGACACGGAAGAGGTTTTGCAGTACAAAGAACCTTATATTTTTCGTTAGTAGCTAATGATTTGTTTGGTGATATCTTTTCATTATAAAATCAAAATCTATATTTTTAGTTTACTGTTATTGTACGATTGACGTACATATATTTATAAGGAAAATTAAATTAAATATAATAAAATGTACATTTCACTACAAGATTAAATTTCTTATCTTAATATAATGAAATTGAAGAACGGAATCATTTTTTCTTCATCATAAGACCGTTATTGCTTTCAAACTCTTCGTTACAAAATTTAACATAGTTTTAGTAAAAAGTGAAAGTTATGATTTACATATAAAATTTTACGCTTTAGTGTAAAATTTGTCTGTAACACAACATATTTTAGAAATATAAAAAAATATCACGAAACAATTTTGAAATATATAGACAATTTGAAAATGAATAAAGCAATTTTAAAATATTGATTTTCCTAATAACATCTAAAACAATCACCCATGAAGTATTACAAAGGAAAGATAAATCTATAATTGCTCATTTTTTTTTCTTGTATTTCTTATATATTGAAGAAAAAATGAGTGTCGTTGTCAGGTTAGGTGATGCCGTATAAAAATAGTGCAGTTGCGTAGAACCTTTTGTAATACTCAATGTTATGATGGCTTAACTACCAATGTAGATGTTTTTCTGATCGATTTAGCTTCCTCAAAATGGAGTTTGGTGTAAGACAGGGTTTCATACTTGGTCCCCTATTCTTCATCTTCTTAACAGCTGATCTGCCCTGCGAGCAGCTGTAAATTCTGAAGCATAGCTGCTAGTTCCATTGTATGCTGACGATAGTTCCATCGCCGTTTCATATGTATCCTTGGGTGCAACGTTGAAAGCGTTCTAAAATGTCAATTAACTGTATCTAAACGTAGGGGACCCCAAAATTTACGCCTGGGCGTTTCAAGTTTACCTGCAGCATAACTTTCTGGGGCCATAGTTACATTTGGCGATCCACATGGCAAAAATTTTCTGATCTCAAAAAGGATAAAGTCATTTACTAGCTTCCACAATAATAAAAATCGGACCATTGCTAAACGAAATGAACGACAGTGCGCTTGTAATTGAGCAATTCAAGACGTCTTTCTGGGTAGCAAGAATGCCAAAAATATCGTTTAAAACCATCTAAACTAGGTTCGCAGCGCATCGACAGGAGGGACCAGCACATAAGCTATCAACGATCTCTCACCAGAGGCTTACACCATCACTGTTCGGAGTGTAGCAATGACCATTGCTTGAATGAATCCATTTCTCTCGTCAGAGTTTTCTCTAATATAATTGTATTCATTAAATTGTATAATATATATATATATATGGGGTTAGTTAGAAATTTATTACTGTTTACAATAGACAAACATATACAGATATACATAAACTAAAGTAAAGAACACAACCACACATTGAGGTATCTGTGTTACGACAGTAAAAGTAAAGTAATCATATTTATATATTAAAAATTTCATTATAACATTTTTCATCTTTGTACATTTTAAAAACTTGATTATTTTTGTTTCCTCATCCTCCTCTTGCGAAACTAGGTGCCTTTCGTAAGATAAAGCGGGGCATTTGTAGATTAAATGATGAGCAGTCTGTGGTTCTTCCAAACAGAGATCACATATTTCACTCGTGTTTTTCCATTTACTCAAATGAGAGAGAAATGGTCCATGTCCGGTATAGGCTTGGACAAGAAGTTGGGCATCTTGATGTCGGTGTTTGATGGGTTTTGGCTTCGGGGTTTTAAGCATGGAGCGTGTATGCTTCATCTTTTGGTCATTTCTATATCGGTGACACCATTTGTTGTAAAATAAATCGTTAAGTGTTTTCTTTATATAACTTGGAGGAATACCGACATTTTTCCGGATTTTGCTCACACTTCCATTTTTTGCTAGATGATCCGCAAATTCATTTCCTGTTATGTCATTATGACCTTTGCACCATTCAATGTGAATATTTTTCTTCTTTTTTCCTTCAATCAGGACCTTCTTACAGTTCTTCACTACCTCGCTAGTTGTAAGTGGGTTGAGAAGAGCTGCAATCGCTGATTGGGAGTCTGATCTAATTATAATATTTTTGGAGAATTTTTCTTGATTAAGGAGATCTTCTACAGATTTTGTAATTGCCACAACTTCTGCTTGAAATACTGATGCCTCTGTGTTCAGCGATACCATTGAGTGGTGTAATGATATGTTACCCCTAGTAATTGCCCATCCAGACCCAGTATTACTTTTATCATCTTTTGAACCATCCGTGTAGATAATTGTATCGGGATTGGGGATTTCAAGGTTGTCCACCCAAATGAATTGTCCCTTAATGAAGTCACTTTCATGGTTTGTGATGGCTTCCTCCAAAATTTTGTCGCTAGAGAACCTATGTCCACGACGTGTTGGAAGGATGCCAATACCATCCCAGGTGTTCCGCAGAAAATGCCTTGTTCTCCATCTTGATTGTGTTGCTTGCACTTGGACATATATATCTAGAGGAGTATACCCAGTACTGCTTCCATCCTGCAGTCGGTGTTGAGCGAAGTGTATGGGTTATTGACAGAAGTGCTTTTCTTTGAACTGAATTTAGGATTTTAATCCCGTTTTTCTTTGAAGTAATAGAATGTCCCCAAGTAAGGCACCCATATGTGATGACTGGTCTGACCATTGCTTCATATAGCCATAGGACTTTATCCGGAGTTAAGCCCCATTTTTGGCCTATGATTGCCTTAGACATGTTCCATATACGAGCACACTTTGCTGCCTTTTCTTGAGATGTTCTGTCCAGGTTAGTCCTTGATCAAAGGTTAAGCCTAGATATTCATTCGTGGTGAATATTCAATACTTTACCATCTATTTTTAAGCATGGGAAGTATTTAGACCGTAGTTTGTATGCTTTAGAGAATACTATGGCGTTTGATTTGATTGGATTAAAGGTAAGGCTATTTCTTCTTCCCCACTCAACAACCGTGTGATTGCCTCTTGCATTGCATTAGCAAGTGTGGTGGGATATATATATATATATACTTTGTATTAATATATATATACATTTTTATAACATTATAGTCTTTAAAATAACTTATTTTCATTAGCTCTAAATAACTCATTAAACACAAATATATAATCTTAATGAGTCATAAGAGATTCAAACTTGTTCACATACAAGTATACCTACTTGCAGCATAGCGTTTTAACAGGTTTATATTTGTTGCACAAACAGTATGTTTTCTAAATCTATAAAAGAAGTCATTTTGACTTCTCCGTCTTCTAGTATAAATTGTCATAACTTTTCACTGAGTTAAAATATTTATTAGATATTTCATAAAAAACCTTTATATTGTGAAATAAATAAAAGTCATAAAATTTGAAGCATATCGGACAGCTAAAATTTTAGATTTTAGCTTCTAAAATCGAAAAAAACAGTCAAATTGACTTCACCGTCTTTCTAGTGTTAAACAGGACCGAAAATGGAAGAAAAAAATTATACTTTTCCCATTACAGGAAATAAATGATAGTTTCTTGTCTACTTCATCGCGTTTTTCTATCTGTAAACATCAATTCGTATCCTTTTTTTCGCAAATCAGTGTAATCACTGTATGATCATTGAAGGTAGTAGTGCATTTATGTACAACAAAGTAGTCAAAGAATTACTTTTCTCCGTGATGCATAAAGAGGGAATGCATCTTTACTCTCTGCATGATAAACTTTTGTAAAAAGAGTATCAATCAAAGTGTAGTTTATGGGTATAACAATACTAATGTTGTTGCATTGTGTAATTTCTTAGACCAGCTATTAAGCTTTGTACATATGGAATAAAACAGTATCCATATATGTGATGTATTTTCTTAATAAGTGCACGGACATATGTTTACAAAATACGAAAAACAAGCGGTTGCTATTCTATGAAAGATGCTCTACATTTTTTTTAGATAATTTTATATTAATTCCGTAAAAATACGTTTTTTTCAGTTAAAAACATTTTATTTGGTTAACTACAAAGATAATAGATAATACAGATGCGCAGAACGCAATGTTTAGATTCCTCTGATTAGAAAAGAAAAATTGAAACGTCACACATGGCGTCACATTATCGATTTGTTATGATTTATGGAATAAAATATCTACATTCTCTTTCTTTTCTCTCATTATCTTTCTGTCTGTTTGATAGAAAGGACTACTACTTTTAAATCTCCTTTATTATTTAGAATGTTATATGAAAGTATATATAAATAAGATAAAAAAGAGTTGTTGGGGGCGCAGGTTCGAATACTCCCGAGAGGGGAGGGTCATTTTTGGTCTACCTCATTGATAAGATCCTAGGTTCGATAGACTAGTTTTAATGCTATAATGCTTATTTATATCCAGTCGGATGCAATTCTGTCGAACCGTATAAAAAAACATTGTAAAAAAAATATACTAAAATTATATAGAAACAGACTAAAACTATTCAGGGCAGTTACGAAAATACATGCGTTTTTTGAACATTCAATAATTCTTTAAAATCCCGTTAGGAATAAATCTAACTACTGTATTGATATCCTTAGCTTTATTAAATTTAACCAATGAAATATAAAGGAACAGAGAGACAAAAAAATATTGTTTTTTGGATGACGTAAGAAAATGCGTATCCGTTGATATGCACCAGTAACCCAGAGCAATAGTTGTTAATCATCTACGACTAATAAATTATTCCACAAGCTTATGGCGAAATACGCATTTTCTGAAGCGTTTTGCCATTATTTAAGGGTGAATATAAAAATTTATAGTTGTTTTATCTGTCATTTTTGATATACTATATATCGTCTTGAGAATAAGCTTAAAACTCTATTACACTTGGTTGGCGCCTTCATAACTCGTTCTAGACTTACGGAAAGTTAAGGTTTTCATTATTGACCATTAAATAAGAGTTGAGTGGGTTTGATTTCTTCGAATCTGATATTACAACAAAATTCCTTGCATCGTTTAAAATTTTGAATTCTACTGAAATCCATTTTTTTAAATGAACATTATATATAATCAACAAAACTCTTCCTATAAAAATGAAAGAAAATTATCTACGAAAAAATAATTTTATTTTAGTTCGTTATTTGGATCAATGTACTTGAATTTTCGTCTCCTCACCTATTATATTTGTCTGCAATTATATGCGTAGATGATCTCACTTTTCAAGATTTTTTTAAATATTAGCTCGAGTTATGCTTAAAGGTAAATTTGAAAATATATCAAATGTTAAAGATTTATAATTTACAAATTTAGACTTTTTAACGATTTGTTGGTGTATTTATATTATAATAAGTGCACATATTATTTGGTGTTTTTAAAATCTATCAATAGCTACAAAAAGAAAAAATAAACTTGCTAACTGAATGATTTGGAATAAAAATTCCAATTAAATTATCTTCACCAAATTATATTCAATGAATTACCATATTGCACAATAACAACATTTAAAAGTGACAATAAGGTTTTTTATCATGTCTATTGCATGTGTGAATTCATTTAAATTCCAACTTTCATATAATATTTAGTTTAACCACTGATATTTCTGAAATACGTTTCTTTGCTTATAAATTATTCACAATTAAATTAAGGCATTGCATGTCTCGAGGAAACTTTTCGGCATTTTACGTGAAAAAGTTATTTTAATATAGCATTTATTTTTTTATCAAATATTGAGAACTTTATTAGAATTACAAGCCTTGCTTTTTGTTTCAACCATTAGAAAAGTTTTTTTGTTCGATTCAAGGTTTTAGTACACAAAATGAATAGTTGTTAAACAAATAAAGTATAAAAATGTAGCATCAATTAGGAAGGAACCCAAAGACATTTATATTTTTCTAGATTTATAACCTTACAATAATAGAATTAATTACCATCCTACATCTACAAGCATAATATAAATTGGTATTTTTTTTTCTTCTTTTAGACCTTAAAACCTCACATTTTAAAGTATATAAAGCAACAATTGAACGAATAAAAAACAAAAACAAAGTAATCGATTTTTTGGCAAAACGTTCAAAAAATTTAAAAGATACATCAAAGCTGACAAAAACCACTGGTTTTTTAAGGTCTTTTTGAACTTGTAGATACTTATGGGAAGAACCCTTGCAAGACTAGATGAAGATGCGGGGAATATACCTCACTAAGTCGGATCCATAGTTCCAAGTAGGACCATTAATTGGTGTTTGGTATCTTCATATGCAGTGTACCTTTTTTCTTCCTTGAGTCAGGAGTTGAGCAATAAGTGTCTTGCAATGGTCTTTGTTTCATGTTGATCTTGTAGCCCTTTGCCGCCGAAAAGAATGTGCCCCTTCAAGTCCTTCTGCATACACACAATGTACAGTCACACAAAGTATGATAAATGCAATTGAATAGTTTGTCACAATCCTTACAATGGACTTAATTAAATAGTCGATATTTGAAGTTGAGCAATTAATTTATACCCATCGTGGAACAAATTATTTTCCCCCCACTCACATGATCAGTTTAGAAATTCCATATGTTTTCGTTTAATTGCCATATCATCTTTTTATTTTGGAGACTTTTCAGGGAATTATAAATGCCATGGAGTTGATAGAGTATGCCGCTCTACGTAAAGGAAGTAAGATTTTCCAGTTTTGAAGACGAATATATTTTGAAGCTCCTTGGTCCATCAAACGAAACAAACAAAACGGTATTCGATCGTATTTTTTTTATTACAACATGCCACTGTGGCACAAGAGTCAAAAAAAGGTGGTCTGATCCATAAAACGCTGCTCAATCTTTCGAGTATTAAGCAATTTATCTATTAATAAGTCAGACCCGAACAGAAATGCCTTGCAGATAACTAGAATTGGATATCTCATTCCACCGCTCAATTTACTACTTCTTAAAACTTAAGATAAATATTTTATATTGAAACAAGTCTTCTCACAATTCAGACCTGAGTTTTCTTCAGAGTGCAACATATTTATCAGGACACGACCGGGTACCCGGCCCGGCTTGAAAAAATTAAGTCCTTGTCCGGCCCGGCTCGAAAAAATTAAGTCCTTGTCCGGCCCGGCTCCCGGCGAAAAAGTGTCACGATCGTTTTCCTGATATATATGGTAGACAAGTTTTGGCAAGCCTTTTTACCCTATTCTTTTATTAGATTTTTTATTATGGTAGACAAAGACGCGGCTGTATATAAAATTTCGGGAATCAGGTAAACAAATTGTTTAAGTTAAAAACTCTCCATGCTTAAGTGAACCTAAGATCTTGAGTGCGTTAAGTCTTTCAAAGTTTAACAGGGATGATTTAATGAAATACCAATAGCTCCTTTTGTGCAATGGTCACCAGATTTAATTTTGTAGACTTTGTAAACGAATGCTTCCTCAATGATTTTATTTTAATAATGAAAAGTTCATAACGAACTCCTTCCCTTTAAAGGACGGTCGGGCCTCAATAAAAGTGGACTGTAGCTATAATCTTGGGGGAGTCATCAGTCCCCCTACAACATATATATTCCAAGGCATTCCAAAGTGAACTATATACAAAAATATTATAACAAAAAGGAAGAATAAAACACGTGAAAATACAACAAATATAAGAAACCATATTAACAAGAATACAATAAGACAAAGGGGACCATAGAGATACATAGAGATAGAAAAGTGAGGGATATTTTGGGCGTGTGAAAGGGAGAATGTGTGAATGGTGCAAATGGAGTTCAGGCTCTTGTTATCACTATTCTCTTTTCTTCTTTTGAGGAAAAACAGAGATTCAAATATAAAATAAATAGCTTCCGTTCCGGCTGACTTGGTCTACTTCATAAATGAAATAAATATTCCTCAAAAGAGGAAAAGAATAGTGATAACAAGGAGCTTGAACTCAATTGAACCCTTCACACATTCTCCCTTTCACACGCCCAAAATATCCCTCGATTTTCTATCTCTAGAGATACAAAGATAAAGAGAGCAGCTTATTCCCTTCAATAGCAGAGAAACATCGTCGTTCAGCTGTATTCTGTGTGTCCACTATAAACAAAGTAATATGTACTACGTCATCGTAAGCTGATCATAGAGATAGAATCTATCTCTATGATACAAATTACTTTGTTTATTTCGAACATACAGAAACAAAGAAACGCTGTTTCTCTGTTATTGAATGGAATCAGCTCTCTATCTCTATGAAGGGGACGCTTATGAATACCATAACAAAATTATATATCATTTATAATTTCCAGATAACGTAAAGGCGAAGCCGCTCTTTCGCTTACACTTTGTTGAGATATCCCATTTAAAAGGAATTCATGGAGTGGAATTAGACTTCAATATAATTGATATTTTAAAATTAAAAGATAAAATATTTGCTGACTCTCTTTTGAAAAAATGAGACGCTATACAGTCGTCCTTCGCAACGTCGCGACGGCCCAGATCCACTACACGACCATCGCGATATATATGAGGGTCGCGATGTTGATATTTATTGAAATTTGACATCACCCGGCGTTTAAACCTACCGCCATTTTGCCTTGTTGTCGATCGTGCGTCTGAATACATGTACGCGGCCGGACCTTTTTCGAGGGCCGCCATCTTGCTTTTTCGAAGATTAACCAGTTTTCAACCTTAAAAATTGTGCCATTGAGTTCATATAGGGACGTTTTGCCGTGAAAAAATGGGAGCCAAGCCGTCGTCGCGTAGTAAAAGAACTGCGAGATGTCGAGGGGCGAAGGTGCGAGGGCCGACTGTAAATATCATCATTAGTCCACAAAAAATAACTTTGATATACATAAATGGCATTCCCCTCGACGAAGAATAGCAATTCCAACTCATAATCATATTAAACGCTTTCCCAAACCACAGGGGTAGGAGGAGCTGTCAGCCTTTCCTGGGTCTGGAATCTTCCTCAATCTATAAGGTACACGCACTGAGAATGCAGCAGCCATGGCTTTAGCATTAATGACTCGACCCCTCAAGACACTGATTCTTATTTGTATTGACATTATTTTATGTTCATTTATTATCATATTTTTTATTTATTAACTACATCTACCTTTTTTGTACTAGTTATGACGGTAGAATTTATTTAAGTAATAAATATAATTATGACATTTTAAACTAATAAGTAAACAGGGATCCAAGACAAAAACCTAATTCACAAAATCTGTCATTTGGTGAAAATTAGTCTCCCTTATTTAATAACTTTTTTCTATATGATTTACAGTACAAAATGACAAAAGTTATAATAAAATATATTCTATCGGCTTAATTAGTTGCTTTTTGTAATAATTTTCTATTGTAACCAACGTAGATAATAATAAAGTTATACTCATATAGAAATACCAAATTTACCTTGATTCTTGTTTACTTATTACATTATGTATATCATTTGTTTTCAACATTCTACTCAATATATATTTTGTTTCTTTTATATAAAAAATACTGATTAAATCTCTTATTTTGATTTACTTTAGGTTTGACCAATTGATTGGAGACTCGGTGCACTGCGCAAATTTTTTTTTCCACATGACAGGATTTACAACTTTGCCTTGGCTAGTATATATGGAATTTCCATCTATACTCTCTCCGAATTCTCTGAGCAAGGCTTCCTCGATGCACTTGTGGACACGAAAACAGCCTCTCTTTCATGCTATGCCTGGCAGGTAAGAAGTTTTACTTTTTACAATTATTCATAATATTAATTTTTAGATATGAGATTTAAAAAAAACCCTGTTTTTTAGTTCAAATGTTATAAGTAAAAAAATTGCTTGTGGATTGCAATGCCGTTGTTAATAAGAATGACCCTTTTATTCCTTAAAAACATATAGAGCTCGAGGACTTTATCTTTTAATAAAAAAATCATTTAAAAGTATTGTATTCTTTATATTAAAAAAATGAAAAAAAAAGGTATTTGTTTTGGTTGCAATCTTTTAGATTACATCAAACATTTTTGTGATTACAATATCAATATTAGCTCTTGGCTAAATAATTAATTATTGATTTCCATATATTCGTAATGCATTCAAGGTATTTATCTTTTGTAATATATATATAAAACTACCAAAGTATATATTCACGCATTGTATAAGTTATCTTTCATTATCTTATGTTATGTAAAATAAAAGGAAGGTTTCTTAACAAAATAATGTTTCAAATAAAGCAATTTTACAATACATATATTTGTACAGTTATATCCAAATAAAATAATCAATACCTTTTTGTTGAGAATATATATTTTTGTTGGTTCTGACATGATAACTTTTCAGCATATTAAGTTTAATAGTTAACGCTTTCATGGCATTCGTCGCCTTTTAAGGTCCACAGTTGTAAATTACATCATTTCAATTATCACATAAAAGTATTGTAGTGCTTCTGAATGAATCTTGAGCCTTGATTTCTATTCGAATGTTAGAATGAAAAATTGACCACAATATTTTTTATGCGATATTGGAAGAATTTCTTTAAAAACATTTTTATGATAAGCAAATAGGTTTTAAAAATTATCAACTTTGGATCGTTGATAAAAACAAACAAATACAAATTACACTTTAGGACATTAACTTACTCTTACAATTCTTTTTGATAAACTAATCAACTTTATTATAACGTAAATTACGTATTGTTCTTATTTCGAAAATAAAGTTAATTAAGAATTTGGGAAAGGTTTAAGCAATCAGTTAATAAACATTCTTGATCATTCAATGGATGTAGGTACAATGATTGGTATATTTAAAAAAAATCCTGAGTTCCACCTTATTTTTTTAGATCCGAATCCTCTCACAATCTCCACTTGTGTCGAAATATGATCTGAGCTCTCTTAAAACCCTAATTACTGGATGCGGCCTACTTAGCTCAACCATTCGCAGTGAAGTACAAGAGAGGTAAGAGCTTTTTTCCTTATCGAATCACTTTATCTCCACTTATAAAATACCTCTGTGATTGCTTTAACGCATTTATGGTTATTTTTAAGCAATCATTAATTAAGAATATATATATATATATCAGGAAACGACCAAGACACCTTTTTTCGCCGGACCCGTTCCGGGACTTAAATTTTTGAAGCCGGGCCAAAACCGGGCCAGGACTTAATATAAATTTTCTTTCTTTTCTGAAGTGGCGACATTTTTTTTTAGAAAAGAATTTCCGAAAAAAAGTAAAGGTGTTTTTTTAAAGAGTATTAAATGACAAACGAACAAAATATTGATGTCCTGGCCCTGTGTATAAAAAACCGGGACACCGGGCCGGGACACTCAAAAACTGCCGGGACCCGGGCTGGACCGGGAACCCGGTCGTTTCCTGATATATATATTCAAACTTTTGAAAGAATCTTATGTAGACTCAGCATCGATAATTAATCTTTCATTCCCATGTACATATTTGAATATTACTAGAGACATTCAGTTTAAAGAGCTACACCCTTTATATTTAAAAAATCGTCCATGAGAGAAAATAAATTATTTATTCTGAGATCTAAAAAGATATATAAGTAATTCGCTCGTGTAATAATCAATTAATTCGCCGACTACCAGATTACCGAATATAGCAGTATTCAATTTGAATATAGTTATTTGAAAAAATAAAAACTTTCTCATGATTTTATATTTAATAATCTATGGGTCCAACCAACACAATGTATCTAAACTATTATTATTTTTAGATACGTTATTGCAGAAAGGTTCTTTAAAGCATATCAAGCTGGTCATTAAAAACCGTATCAATGATAAATGACTTTAAAAGAAAAACAAGGTGAAGCAATTCTAAAAGTTTTGAAACTGTTAAATGGTATAATTTACAGTTCCTAAAAGGGCTTGTAGGTTCCTAAAAAGGAGTGAAAATGCTATTTTTTAGTTTGAAGAAGCTTTATTTCATATTTATGATGTACATCCGTCTTATAACTTATATTTACGCATATTTACATTTATCGTGTCAACTGACACAATATTTCCAGCTTTTTTTTCTTTTCAAGAGATAGCACACATCTGTATGCCTGCCTTTGTGTTTGATTTATTGCCACATTAAATTGATATTGGGGTCCTACTTCTATGTTGTAGTTTATTTTCCTTTATGGAATTGATTTATATCTGCAATAAGTATTTATTCTATATATACTATTCACATATTACATTAAAGATCTGTCTTGAATTTAGCTGCATTATTTATATATTAGACATCATTTTATAAAATACTTAAAAGGGTTGAATGGCATGATCCCTGATGTCTTTTGTGTTCCTTTGTAGTCTTTATATGTTTCGTATGAGGCATCACACTGGTTAAGTAATTATGGGCAAGGTCATGTGATGAAATTAAGCATGCTGTCGGAAGTTATTTTTTCCTATTGGCCCATTTCTTTTAGTTCTTTGAAATCTCATTTTGTCTATTGTGGTCATATATAGTAATCTTAAATAAAATAAATATATATGAGTACAACCCAAAGCAAATACGCAATAAAAACATAAATATATATAAAGTATTAAAATTTTATTACATTTTTTGATACTTATATTAGATTATAAGACAAATATTTTGACAATGTATTGGAATTCGATGACTTAAATATTCATATTGACTTCTAGAAAGTTTGTTCTTCGGGGGTTTATAGTTGGAGCTCAAATATTAAAAATACCATAAAAGAACCTGCTTTTGATGTTGCTTTAAAACCATTTACGAAAGAATGGCATAATGCAAACCTGTTTTTTTTCGGTTCAGGTCAGTTAAACTAATATTTGCTTATCCAATACAAGTTATAATATTACTCAGTGAAAACAGTTACACTCAATATATACCAAGTAACAAAAAGTTACCAAAAAATTCTATAAATATCTTGCAGAGAAATATAGGTCATTATTGTTTTAAGCTATGATTTTATTTTTTATACAATCATTATGACAAATAAAAGCAAAAATATACAACATAATTAAGACTATTATTGAGAAGAATAAGAAATACAAGATAAATGATACTCCCAAGAATAGAGTCACGTTTATGCCTGAAAAACATCATACACATTAGCTAGTGGTTTAAAACTGAAAGATAGGAAAATATACAACGATGAAAAAATATTTTAATTCGTGGTTGCAATGGTGTCTGAGGAAGTTAAATAGTGAAATTATTGTAATATATATTTATATGGTGTTGTTTTGGATATATTTTACACCAGTGCAAAAAAATTAAACTTGCATATGTTTCTTTATATTGTTACTAATCATTTGCTTTGTATTTTATGTGTAAATCTTGTTTTTTAGATTAACATAATAAATGAACTCATTAATGAAGAAAGAAAAAAAATGCCCGTAAGATTTTGTAAGCTGCACAAAAATTATTAGAACTTAGGAATAATCTAAAGATTTTAAGATTATTTGTATTTTATTACTTTATCGATTTAAAAATTTATTGGGAACCCCTTGAAAAATATTTTGTATCTCCTTACTTTACAATTTTTTAAAAAAATAAATATTCAATATATATTTCAATACAATTTTTCAAATACATCCAATTACAATGACTTGTGATATGTTAAAAAAGGTATAATACAAATGAGGGTGAGTATTAAAAGATTGATAGGGAAACAGGTAAATTCATTATTAAAAGATAACAATAATAAAACCAAAAGCCTGCAAAGCTGTATCAACTCTTAAAAATAATGATTTATGTGACATCGTGTTTTGTATATAACTTTCCTTGTTTGTTGACTATGTTGTTGCAGATCTAAGAGTTTCTATGCTTGGACCACGTATTTTCGTATCCCTGCTGGGATAATTTTATTAAAAACTTGGCATCAAGTCCTTCTAAATATTTAAAAAAAATTCCATTTGAACCATTCTAACTATTTTAATTATATCATAATCAATAATTTCAAACCCAAAATTATATTTACTTTTATTATATACAGGGCGTATACGTATAATCCGGACTAATTAAAACAATTTTTTTTCAAATCTCCTTTATTATTTAGAATGTTATATAAAAAGTATATAAATAAAATAAACATTATAGTTTATAATAAAATATCTAAATAAAAGGCGTTACAATAAAAACATCACAAGAGCTGATTAATTAAATGTTTCATTATTCTTTTAAAAATTTTAAAATATCTCTCCGACTTTGAAGGGTAAAACTTGATGATGTTTCCAGCACTTATCCATGAATCAAATTTTGAAATGTTGATAACTTATTCATTTATCAATATTTTTGAATATTTTTTGGTAAATGAAAGGCACACATATATAGGTATTTAATTTTGTAATATAGCCCCCATCAGCGGCGACGACCATCTCGAGGCGGTGCCTGAAGCGGCCGCAGGTCTTGGCGACGACGTCCTTCTTCATATTGGCGAACTCCTCCACGATGGCGGCCCTGAGGGAGTCGAGAGTGTTGTGAGCGTGCTTGTTGGTCTTGTTCTCGACCATGCCCGAGAAGAAATAGTCGAGGGGGTTGTAGTCAGGGGAGGTGGGGGGTGCCACAAGTCCGGGCTCCAGTGGTAGGGGAGGTTTTCCAACAGCCACGCCTGGGTCTCCCTCGACTTGGCCTCTTCTTGTACGAACTGTAGCCCAGGTCCTTGTTGATGGTGCTGGCGATGGTCTGCTTGGAGCAGCCTATCTCGGCGGCCAACTTGGCGTAGGACTTGTTGCCGTCCTCGTTGACCTTCCTCTTCACCCCGGCGACAAACTCGTCGGTCCTGGTGGCCCCCAGGGACCGAGAACCTTTTGGCGATGAGCATCATTCTTTTTGAAAGAGTTCCAAGCCTTCCACTGGTCGTAAACGGTCGACTTGGGGTAGTTGAAGAACTCTATAACCTCCTTTGGACTCCTCCCGGCACGGGAGGAAGCGAACATCGCATGCCTTTTCTCCTTTTCCATGGCTAAATGTTGACCGATTTTCAATCTGTTTTTTTTTTGGCAGAGAGATAAGATGCAAGCGCAGTAACGTACATATGTGCGTTGCAATATCTCAAAATACAAAGACGACATAACCGATTAAAGTTAGTCCGGATTATACGTGTACTCCCTGTAGTAACATAAAAGTAGACTTTATATTTCTTCTTGAAATAACTAAAGTTGCTTAAAATTAAATTTGCGTGACAATAAGGTATATATTTTTCCTTATATTGATTAGTCATCTAATGATTAAATGTATACACTTGGTTTTCGTACTATTATAAACGAATTACTTCAAAGTAGAGAAAATACTTGGCACTGCGTTGTATATTTTTGAAACTTATTATCTCCGACTCCATCTCTTATTATCTCTGAGCTCTGCACATAAAATGTCATCTTTGTGAAAATATAAGAAAGTAACCCAAAGATACTTGAAAGATTCCAAAGTCACATTACTGTCCCTTGGAATGGATGTAGCCAGGTATCTTTGAGAACTTGCCCTGTGGAAATAGTGGACAGATTCTTTGAAACAGTTGGTTTTCTATCATGCATTGAGATTTACAATTTATTTGGTTTGATCCGAGATATTATTAAAATATCCTGAAGGTGTTTAACCTATTCGGCTCTGAAGTAGATTGCATAGGAGTTGGAAAACTGCAAATGCAATTTTCATGATTCATTTATAGGAAGGACTTTTTCAAAAGGGACGCTCACATTTTACAATTATCGGTTTTAAAAAACACACCACATTCGTTATTGTTTCCTTGACAGCTGTGCTCATAAATGGCAGCTTTTTCCTAATGGAGCAGTACGCACTAGAGCAACGCTTGCTAATCATAAAAAATTATTAATTTATTATAGGTATGTATATTCAGAGCGCTAATGCAAATTTATGGTCAACGTAATCAACTTGCAAAATCAAAAGATCAGTGTTAGGTGATTTTTTTAAATCCACATGCATGCTACATAATGTTACTGTGTCAGTAAGACAAAGACATGCACTAAAGTGTAAAAGTATGATTGCTCCATACGTATCAAATCAAGATGCCCCAAATTTGTATCTAACGTGCCGTTCTAAATCGATGGACATCTCTGTGACGTCGTTATGGCGAATTTAGCTAAAAGATATTGGCCTACACCGGTATAAAACCAACTTGACTCAAGAACTGAAACCGTTTGACCATTTCAAATGTCGAGAATGCGTAAAGTAGGTAGAATAAAATACGGAACTTATTTATTATTTATTATTGTATATATATATATATATATATATATATAAATATATATATATATATTATATATATATTATATATATATATATATGTGTGTGTGTGTGTGTTATGTATATATATATGTTTGTTTATATGTATATATATGTGTGTATATATATATATATATATATATATATATTATGTGTATATATATATCGATATATGTATATTATATATCGTATATATGTATATACATCCTATATATATATTATATATTCCTCTTGCCAAATCCTATAATATTTTCCCTTAACAATATTATTTGAAGTGATTGATTCTTCTGATCGTGTCGTGAGCCTAAGAAATGTTTTTACTAAGTACATACTAAAAAGACACAAATATGCGCTGACCCAGCAAAATATTATGGCCTTTTCTTATTTGACTTTTTTATAGTATCATTAAATGATAAAAATATATGAGGAGTCATGAAGATAAATTATTTTCTTCCGTAGAGGCGTCATGATTGCTTCAAAAAACATAAACAATAAACTTCAATCAAAAGATGCCTAGGACATATATTGAATATTTTACATAAAAATATATATATATACATAATACTTGGCGACACCAACACTTGCTATGCATTATTAGATTTTTTCTGATTAAACTAGTGAATCAAATTATCATTTAAATTACAATGCTCATTTATGTAGCACCAACTTACCATAAATTTTTTTAAACTTTATAGTTCATAATAAAGAATTGTTTATAAAAAATAAATATATTTCCATAAGCCTATTATTAATTTTTTTTAAATTCTTTGATATAAGGCAGAAAATAATACAAGAGTATCCTAGCCCCTCCACTTGACCAAAAAACAACTTTAGTCAAAAATGTTTATTCATAATTTGGAACATTGGAAAGCAAAAATATGGATACAATTTCTTTTAATTGAAAGAATCTGCTTTAGCTCTGAAGGATGTTGGCTGCAACAGTTATGAGTCATCATGTAAACAGACATGTCATCATTTTAAATAATAACGATTGAAGACTATTATTAGTATTGATGTATGAAATCTGATTAGAAATAATATATACATATAATAAAGGTATATATGAATAAGGGAATATATATATATATGTATATATATATATATATATATATATATATGTGTGTGTGTGTATATATATATATATATATATCATTATTTATATATTATCATATCAGATCTTGCACAAAAAGTTTTTTGAGGTGTTATTTTTTTGTCATCAAATCTTTATTAAGATGAAGTTATTGTGTAAAAATTTATAAATAGACATTGTAATCTAAAATTAAAACTTCATAAAAAATTAAAACAATTTTACATTTCTAACATCAAATAAAAACTGAATGCACAACAATAAAACAATAATAAGGATTAGTAAAATTTCAATAATTTCTTCATTATTTTTAAAAGATGCTTTGATTTTGACGGAAGTACTTAATTTCATTCGCGGCGACGGTCCAGGAGTTGTCCAGAAGCGACGGTATCCTTAGGAAAGGGCTCCATATCTTGCCGCCGCTGAGAGAATTATGGCTCTAAGTTCCTCGGATTTGATGCATTCGTTTGCAGTTTACTTTTTGCAATAAGTGCTTTTGCATTTATGATTGTATTTATAATCGCTTTTAAAGTATCTGATCGTTGTTTTCCTTATAGGAAAGCCAAACAATACAATGGCTTTCAAAATATTATTGGGATAATTGTGTGATCCCCTAACATTAAGAAGTAAAAAAGACTTTAAAATTGACACTGCATGGCAATCAGCAAAAGCATGCAACGTATTGACATATAATTTGCCACAGTCCTTGCAATGATTTCTAAAAATATACAATTAGAGGAAATCTGTAATTGGGCAGTAAATTTTTTCCCATCATGAATCCCTGTCGTGGAACGCATAATTCTTTTCCTCCAATCATCAGGAAGCTCCAGTAAATCTATATCTAATTTATTGACCTCTTCCTTGCGATTAGGAGGCTTCATCTTGAGATGCCAGGGACAAGGAACTTATGCGTTTTAGCAGCTCTTTGAAGAGGGTTTTAATCTCCCATCCCACATAAATCGAAAAACATTGTAGATCTAAAATCATAAGCACCATGAGCTAGTGATAAATCCTTTAGAAAAGGTAGGACGCCCAAATTTCTAAAGGAGATTGGTTTGCTTGTATTTTGATGAATTATGCCCATTATATTTTATCCACTATATGCCGGACTAAACTTCCAAATTATACGCTATATTTTGATAAAGATTTTGTTGTCTTATTAGTTAAAATGGTTCCAAATAAAAGCCTTAAATACAGATTGCTATGGGTGATACCTCTTCTCCATTCCGTTTCTGGATTTTTGGTTAAGTAGATAAAAACTTTATGGAAATCTTTGGAATAATAAAGGATAAAAGGGTTAAACCTCCCCCATTAGAGATTTTGGTCTCTTTAGTGCAGTGAGATATCTGTTATGAAAAAGAGCAGAGAGCCATAAATGCTCCTCTTCAATTAACTTTTCTGCTATCAGGGGAGAAGCTGTTGCTCTATACAATACACTAGGGACAATTTGAGTATTGTATAAATCAATTCTCTTTTGTAAATTAAATTTTCCATGCGGAAATTCGATTTGGAATTGAATGAACATTATTTTCCAATCATCAACATGGATCCCTTCCGGTCCCCAGTCAACTCCTAAAATAGAGACTTTCCGTCTTACCGGCCAAGCCCCAATATTATGTCTTTCCTTTGCGTCCCATGCGCCAATTGGAAGAACAGACGTCTTCGATCGATTTAACTCTAATCCTGACCTTTTTCGGAATTTCTCAAAAAACCTCAAAAGAATTTCAACTCTTTGATGAAAAAATAATTATTGGCATCTCGCTCAGAGTATACCTGAAAGCTTTGAAGAGTATTTTAAGACGTCATCGGCATTTTTTAAAGAATAAATAAACGCTGTTTCGTCTTGACAGTAAATATGTTTATACCTATATAATAAATATATAATCTAATATAATAATATATAATTTCTTGACAGTAAATATGTTCTATAATGTTCATTCATGTTATTTATTTAAACTCAACTTTCAAGAGTATTTTTTATTTATTTATTTATAGTTGTCTGTATTTTAGTGTAGTTCTTTTTACACTGTTTTATAATATTGATAGCCGAATAAAAAAAAATTAATAACCGTAAAAAAACCAGTTATGGACTAATATTATTTTTACAGTGGATATCTGATATAAACAAAAAATCTGAATTTTCAAAATATTAAAAAAATGAACTACTAATCCATCTTAAAAACGAGAACTAATAAAAAACATAATTATTTTTAGAAAATGTGATTCAATCATTTTTTTTTAATGTAACAAAAACAATGATCAAGTGATTGTACAATTTTGCATTTTCTATTTACAAAAAATGTGAGTAGTTATCAGTGTTCTATTGTAGTATTTTAGTATGAATAAGTATATGTACATAGGAATTATTATTATTATTGTAACACAGATACCCCGTAGAGGGTTTTGTTCTCTACTTTAGTATTATATGTGCGTTGTCGTGTGTATGTCTATCGTGGATGATAATAATATATATAAACAAACAAACAATTCAGTGTACTCTTAAATGTATTTATTAAACATTCTAATTTTTTCAAAAAAATTTTTTGGGACAAAAGGCAATCTTTATTTATATTTTTTCATTTCCACAATTGCGGAGGCATTGGGACAAAGAAATACATCTAAAAAGAACATTTAAAATAAATACAATTATAGGCACACAAAATGACATTTAAAAAAGAATATTAATATTATTATGAATCAATGATAAACGTTTAGCTTTGCATGGCGAGGCGTCGAAACTACTGCTGTAGAACACGTCAGATTGGCGGGCTGTGCGATTGGCGAGCCTGCTCGTTGATGATCTCGTGAGAGGTGTAGCAGTAGGAGAGAGACAGTCGGAGCATTTCTTGAGCGTGAGTTGGACTCAGATTACCACTTGTTGAGCGTTCCGGAGCTTTCATCGTGCTGTAGGAGCTTCTTAGAGATTTTATATATGAATTTGCAGTCTCAGTTACGTCAATTATGTGTCTATTTACTTCAGGATATTCCAATAACGAGGTGTTTAACTTCCATAACTTCTTGCACTTATTTACTTAAGGAGGAGGGGCCCATTTTTGGTAATAGAGCGCGTGATGATCGGAGAGCGTTTTGTCGATAACTGTTATATCTTTTATACTTGATGGTTTGAAGCCTTTGAAAAGGAAAATATCTATTCTTGGGATGTGGGTCGGGACAGTTTATCAACTGGAAAAACGTATGATCATAGTTTTTACTACATAAGCTGCGTTATTAAAACCATAAGCTGTAATAACGGAGTGAAAGAGCTGCTGTTGCACGAGGAAAATAGTTTGACTGACTTGAACTGTCTCTTTGGCATTCAAGTTTTATGTTAAAATCGCTGCTCATAATTGTAGTGTTATGAGATAAAACAGAAGTGATTTTATCATTTTAAAAAATGAGGATCGTCTTTATTTCGGCGGTAAACACCATTCACGTCGAAGGTAGTATTTTAAAATTACATTGGAACTTTGAAGAGGTTTCCGTCCGAAGCTTATATACAATTATGGGGTTTAAATACATTTTGCTAAAATCGTGACCTCTCTTTTGGGTTAAGTAGGGTTTTATCAAAAGCTGTAAAAATACTGTAGCAGTCGGTAATACAAAAGTGTGTTCCAATGAACAACGAAGATCGGAGAGTATGATATATAGGGAAGGTCCAGGTAGTTCAGTAATCTGGAAATAACATATTTACTTTCTATTGTTATTAGGGAATTGCAGTTTTATGATATTGAGGGATTATGACTGTTTTTATATGAATTTATTTATCCAGAGAAATTACAATTAATATAATTAATAAATAAACATTGTAGTTTAGAATTAGTTCCCTAAATACAGGCCCGGCGGGAATGGGCAGGCCTGAGGGGGCAGGCCCGCCCACCGAGTGACGTAGACCCGCCCACCCACTGAGTGACGTGGTCCCGATGTTTTTTATGAATGTGCCAACTTGGCCCCCCCATAACAACTGTCGGTCTACCTAAATATAAAAGTTATTCATCAATATTAAAACAAAACACAATACAATTCTGCATGGCCATTTTGTTTTGATTTATTTTATTTTGTAGTTATTTTTTTTTACCGTTTTTATATTTTTTTTAAACTAGTTAAAAATGTACTAATGTGCCCCATGGCAAATATACTTATTACACATCAGACCATACAATAACGATAAAAATATTCTTTAAAAATAAATTCAAACTAGAGGCATGTATACACTCAGAGAGTGTAAACCTCCGCCGTCACGGGGTCCTTATGAGCCTTCCGAGGCGGATTTTTCACGACTGGGGCGGCGTAGAGGGACGAGGGAGGGTTCCCCTCGACAGAAATTTCGAGAGGAAGACGCTCCCGGCACCCAATTTCACAGCACAGGCATTGGAAGAGTAGGCTAACTTGAAATATTTATTAGTATTTAGCTCATTTGTATCTTGAATTCTGCACTCAGAGATGCCAAAATTAATCACTTGTTTCTTTTGGCATTTCCAACAACTCCACAAAGTTTCATCCGAATCTGTTTCGGTACTTTTGAGTTATCCTGCTGACAAACCAACCAACACAACCAACGCCAGTGAAAACAATACCTCCTTTGGCGGAGGTAAAAAAAGTAACAAATATTGTATAATAAATATGATACAACAAAGTTTGAAAATTCCCAAGATAAATCACTTCCGCAGAAGGGGTAAATTATAATATTATTTATTTAACTTCAATTTTTTTGTTAACCTTAATTATTATTTTTTAAGAAATTGAGATATTGCTTTGAGCAGGACAGATAAATAAAGACTGTAGCTCGATAGCAGTGCGTGTTAAGGCGTGTTCAACTCTCAATGTTGGGGGTGCAGGTTCGAATCCCGAGAGGGGATGGTCATTTTTGGTGTACCTCATTGATAAGATCCTAGGTTCGATTGACTAATTATAATGCTATAATGCTTATTTATATCCTATCGGATGCAATTCAATCGAACCATATAGGCAAAAAAAAAAAGCCAGTATACATCCAAGAAAAACAATTGACATCAGGGATCTTAAAGGATAAGGCTGAGTACCTAGCTGCAGTAGATATCAAAATAAATATCATACTTGGAAAAAAAATCGGCAATAGCTTGAGAAATATAACTTCGACAACTTAGAAGAGACATGTCCAAGGCACGCGATTTCGGAGGACTTTTATGGTTTGAATTAAAACCAAATAAAAGAATAGGAGGTACATTTTTCACATAGCCCCTTAATATTTAGAGAAACAAACTCTCCCAAGATGTTAAGAGCCTTGCAATTTGCAAATGCATGCAATATTTTGTTGTAAATCACTCCACAATCTTTGCAACAACCCGAACTGAGCTGTGAACCTCCATTCCTCATAAATTCCCAAAATTGAACTCAATATTCGTGGTCCCCACGATAATGGAAAGTCCAATTCTTTAGTAAATTTATCGCAAATTTAGTTAGCTTCTTCTTTAGAATTCGACAAAAATGGTATCTTCAAATGCCAAGGGTCTGGAACTTGATGAGAGATTGCCGCTCGCTTAAGGGGAAAGAAATCTTTCCAGAATTAAATACTGGCTCTCGATGAAGATCGTGGATTGATAAATCTCTCTATATAGAGCTCCAGCTCCTTTGGTGCAAGAAGGTTTCGGAAGAAAAATTTATCTTTATTGTTTAGCCGAACAATATCATTTGTGGAATTTATTATGTGGCTTGTTATTTGTAAAATCTGTTCCTAACATTAACCAACTAAAAGCAGGGCTTGTTGTAAAAACTAAACGCCATTTATCATGATGATGCGTTGAGATATCAATAAAAATCTTTTGAAAAATCTTGGGTAAAATTTGGACAACAAACTTAGACCTCCTCCTAAGTATGATCTTAGTCTTTTCAGAGTCTGCAGATAGCTCTGATGGAATAACTTGTTCAGCCAAAATTATTCTTTCATTATGGCTCGCTCCGCTAACCAAGGTATAGAAGTCGCTTGAAAATAATGGCGGGGACAAATGTAATTATAGAGGTCGATCCTCTTTTGGAGGTTATTATTTCTCCAGAGTGGGATCGATCAACTGATGAAATTTTTCACATTCAGCCAATTCGATTCCAATGCACCCGTTCCTTCCCAAGTAATTCCTAAAATTTGCACACTTTGTTTAACGGAGCAACCCGTGATGATCAAGTCATTTACAGGGTCCACTTGCCTAAGGGAATAATATAAGTTTTTGTTCGTTTAGCTTCAACCCAGACCACTTTTCAAAATTTTTGAAGGTGCCCAAAATTCTCCTCCATTTCTCCTGAATAATTGTTCTTCAGAATTCGCTTCTAATAAAATAGAAAACTTAACAGTCGTATCATTAATATACTGCCCCTAGGAATCATATGTGCTTAAAAACAAGAAATATTCGCCGGTTGAAATAGACACGTCAATTTATTATTTAAAATCTTTAATGATATTTAAGGCATATGTTTAAAACGGTATTTAGGTCCCAAATCGGATTCCTGGTGGTCAGTGACGGATATCTAATTTATAGCTTAAGAAAAATATTTAAATAAAAGAATTATTTAGCTACCTTAACTTGTAATGGATGCATATTTACGC
>CP045893.1:8483989-8513297 GCA_013387185.1 Caligus rogercresseyi
TTCAAATTGACATTGAAAGTGCCATGAAATGTGCTTCTATTTTTTGTATACTGTTGATCTTTAAAACAAATACAGAATTACCAGAATCGCGGAGGCCAAAATTGAAAGGAAATGAATGGTAATACCAATCCTAATTTAAGATATATGTGCCTCCAAAACGACCTCCAAGTCAAATGGACTGTTACTGATGGTACAGTTTTAAAGACACCCGTTGATATGTATTGCAATATTTTCTTTAGTATTTTTCAGAAATTCAAGGTGACAAAATCGCTTAATTTTTCAAAAAGGAAACGTAAACCCATGCTTGTTTACAGCTGGTAATATTCTTAAATGTATAAAAACATTCTGAAGAACAATAAAGCCTCTCTCGCCCTGATGGTATTTCTGGACGCATCTTCAAACTCGTTCCGAATTGCGGTTGTTCCTTATCTATTAAGTATCGGGAAGTACATGGCAAAATGTTCAGTGACTATAAAAAAGGGTTATTTATATAGTTACAAAAAAGGAAACTAATTGAACATTCTTAAAACGATATATTCCAAAACCAACAGAAATGCTTTTTTAAGAACATAAAAATAAAGAAAAAGGTAATTTTCAATATTATTATACTTAATCAAGGAAGAGTGTCAAATTAGTAGACTTTACATGGATTTACTGGAACTTCCTGATGATTGGAGGAAAATAATTATGCGTTCCACGTCAGGGATTCATGATGGGAAAAATTTACTGCCCAATTACAGATTCCTCTAATTGTATCATTTTTAGAAATCATTGCAAGGACTGTGGCAAATTATATGTCCAGACGTTGCATGTTTTTTCCTGATTGCTCTGCGGTATCCATTTTATAGTCCTTTTTACTTCTTAATGTTAGGGGATTGGACAACGTGTCCCAATTTTTTTAAAATACATTGTATTGTTTGACTTTCCCCAATAAAGGAAAAAAACCAAACAACTACTTTAAAGTGAGGGATACAATCATAAAATGCAAAGCACTTATAGCAAAAAAGTCAACTGCAAACGAATGCATCAGATTTGAGGACTTAATTCTCTCGGCGGCGGCAAGATACGGAGCCTTTTTCCTAAAATACCCTCGCTTCTGGACAACTCCTGGACCGTCGCCCGCGAATGAAATTAAGTACTTCCCATCAAATCAAAGCATCTTTTAAAAATATAAGGGTATTTAAATTTTATCATGATTTATTTGTTTTATTGTTGTGCATTCAGTTTTTATTTGATGTTAGAAAAGAAAATTGGTTTAATCTTTGTGAAGTTCCAATTTAAGACTACAAAGTATATTTATGTATTTAAATACACAATTAATTCATGTAAATAAAGATTTTGAAACAAATAATTCAAAAGATGGAAAAACCAATTTTATTTGTGTGAGATATATTTATGAGGATCTAAAATGCCCATTTACTCAATTTATCCCTCTTCTCATAAAATATATTTATACACAAATAACTTGTTTGGCCAACTCATTCCCTACACGTTTTATTATTTCTAACGTAAACAGGTGCGAAATGCATCTTTAAAGAAAGCGTTACATAAAAATAAAAGGGACACTTCTCAAACAAAGTTGTTTTTTGGGTGATTGCAAAAAAATATATATACTGATTATACAAAGTAGGCTGCTCAGTAAAAAATATATGATAGTATGAATGCTTGTAACTCTTATGTAGGTGTTTGTTGAGTTTTTATTAAGATTGACCTTATTTTTTATTCTTTATATAACATATATGTATATATATCAGAGCTGCAACTACCGAATGTTAATCGATATTCGATACTACCGACAGTAGATTTCAAATATTGAACCGATTTTACGATATTCGGTAGAAACTACAGAATACCGTACCGATTGACAATCGGTACGGTATATATATATATATATATCAAAGCTGCAACTACCGAATGTTAATCAGTATTCGATACTACCGACAGTAGATTTCAAATATCGAACCGATTATACGATATTCGTAGAAACTACCGAATACCTTACCGATTGACAATCGGTACGGTATGTATATATACATATATATATATACATAAAATATATACGAGGTAGTTTCGGATAATGATGCGAATCAGTTTATATCTTGCAAAATATTGCATTAATCTTCTAAATCATAAGCTTAAATTAAAGCTCAACAAATTGAATTTCTTTCTTTCTTATGTATTAAAACCATTTAGAACTTTGTTTGTTAAGAAAATCAGCTTTTGTTTTTGGTATATTCGTAACATTGGGTCAAATTTTCTCAAAAAAGAGAAATGTCGCGCATCCACAAGTTTGTCGAGGACTTAACCAAGGCCAATAAGACTCTCAAGGAGATCAAAACCATGGTCGACACGGCCTTTGATGTCAACAGCATCTCCCAAAGCCAATCTACCGCATTTCAGCATTAGTTAAGGCCAGGAAGGACTCTTCAGACAAGAGGAGCACGAACGGGATGAGGAAGGTCCGTACCGACGACTTTATTGAGGCTGTGAGGGTGTACGTGGAGGCCGACTGTCGGGTGACAATGGAGGAACTGGCTATCAGTTCGAGACGTCGATCAACACCATTTTCCACGTCCTCCATGACGATCTTGGGTCTCAATCAAGTCAGCAAGATGGATCCCCAAGATGCTCACAGAGGATCACAAAATGAAGAGAGTGAGGTGCACAAAAGCCTTCTTAAAACTCAATTTTGAGCTCGGATTGGGGTTTCTGGGCAAGATTGTGACAATGAATGAAACCTCTGTGTCTTTCTTCACTCCTGAGTCCCCAAGGGGTCATCTCAATGGCTCCCGAAGGGCTCCCCCCGCCCCTGAAGTTCAAGCGTCAAGAATCAAGGAAGAAACAGATGGTTCTCAGCTTCTTCGACAACTGCGGCGTGATCTTCCAGCACTATCTCCCGATGAGGACCTCCGTCACCGCCAAACATGTTAAGGATGCCATGAGCATGTTTTTAAGAAATCCAAGAAGCGCCCTGAAATGGCCAAAGAGACTGGTACTTCCACTTCGACAATGCTCTGTGCTACACGCAAATAGTACGAAGGAGTTCTTAGCCAAGAAGGGGATCAAGGTCATCGATTTTCCACCCTACTCTCCTGACCTTGCCCCCGCAGACTTCTTTCTACTTCCCCGTCATGAAGACGATGCTTGAGGGCGTGGAGACCGTCGACAAGAGCGTCCAGAAAGAGTGGACCCGGCTCGGGAGGGCTATCCCGGAAGACAGGTTCCGTGAGGCCTTCAGGAAGTGGGTTGAGAGGTGGGAGAAATGTATTCGAATCGGCGGAAGTCATGTGGAAAATATTTCTTAAAGTTGTTTTCCTTAAAATTGGAATTATTTTTTATGATTATTTTTTCCCCCGCATATTTATCCGAAACAGCCTCGTATATATCAAAGACAAAAATAATGAACATATAAAGTTACAAGGTTCTTCAATAATAATGAAAGGAGGGGAGGAAATAGTATTTTTGAGTGATCTAGGAGCACACCCGACACATTTCTTTGTTCCCTTCCTCTCTCCCTTGTCAACTTTGAATGTATCTCATAAAATGAAATTGATTTTATTGGTGTTCGTACTTTTCCAAAAACACCATAAAAGGTGGGGTGGGGGATATATAGGTAGATAAAATTAGAATATAATATAAAATGCCATCCTGCAGGAATATTTAGTGAAGTAATGCACTATCTCTCATTTTAAATTGAAACGATTCAATTTTAAATGAAATGTCCATAATATTATGCATAAGACTAAGTCTGTAAGCTTAACCTCGATTAATTTTATTGTGTAAAAAATGATTCTTATTTTATATATATATATATATATACATATATGTGTTTGGTGTTCTAAATCGCTATACTTTAAGCGATATAAGCAAATACATCTTTGCACGTACTCTCCCCCAAAAATTGATCTTTTGATATGAGAATTACAATTACCCCTTGGTAACTGTTGTTACTATTAGCTGATAGAAGATAAAGAAAAAAGAAGGGAGAGAGTATTTTGCCTCACTTCTCTCCCTTCTTTTTTCTTCTATCCAGGTAACCTAACATTACCAAATGGTAATCGTATATTCTCATACAAAAGATCAATTTTTGGGGGAGAGTACGTATTTGCTTCTATCTCTTAAAGTATAGCGATTTTTAGAACACCAAACATACCAAATGAAAGCTTGGTACACCCGCTTTAATATTTTGGTACACTAGATCATGTCAATTTAATAAGTAGAGAGTTATATGTACATTAAAAAAAAGCCTATTTCTCGCGTACAAAATGACGCATATAATGGATTATGTATGCGTCAGAGACCCAGTAAAATTTTGAGAGGATACCTTGACGCAAATCTAAGAAACATCATTTATTTTTTTCATAATCGATTTCTTATAGGTCAATACAGGCTCTGAATCATATGATGTAACCCAGATTGTACTGAATTCTGAATTGATAGAATCCACCAAGGTCATTTTGGATTTATCATTCAAGTTTTACTAAACTTAATAGTACTATTTTACTCTGAAGCGAACAAGTCATCTTCTACAGGTGAGTGAAGTTAATGATACAAAAAAGCTATGAAATAAGCTAACATACTCACGTCCCTTCCTTGCTTTGTTTTTACTGAAACTTTGTTTTATTAAAAAACATTAAACATGTCTGGTAGTAAATTAGATTTCCTTTAAATATAATAATCATTATGAAGTCTGTAACGTCCCCATTTTGAAGAAATTTACGGAAAACTATATTTTACAAAAAAATTAAAACTTTGACCTCGTTGCGCGACCTCGTAATGTGCCCGAGTTTGTTCAAACTTTGTATGTCGTCTTCTTTTATCACCAAGAAACAGAAAATGTACAATGTTGGTAACATTTCAAACATTTGAAAAAGAATAAGAAGAACAACCTAAGATATATATCTATATATATAATATAGATATATATAGATATATATATATAGCTATATATTATATATATATATATATATATATTATATATATATATATATATATTATAATATATATATATGCGATATATATATATATACGTCAAAAAAAATTATAAAATATTTAAACATTTACAAAAATACGGCAAACAATATAACATTCAAAACTATCTTATGTTAAATAAATTGAATTACATTTGAAAAATTATGTCATAATTTTAAAAATATATTTATTTCGTATAATATATAAATTCATTTTAAGTTCGTAATAATAATCTATTTAACAAACATATGTTTACTTTTATTTATTTAGTTTCAGTTTTAAACACGCCACACATAAATAATCCAAATTGATATGAAATACCTATCTCTTTAAATAAAACTGCTCTATTATTTTTAAGGAATATAATTATTAATTTTATAAGCAACTATATATTAAATGAAAGTCAGATTTGATTATATTTAGAGTTAGACTCTTTTCATTTTATAATACTGCAATAATAAACATAACATATTTTTCTTTTTTTGTGACTTACTATACTTTGCAAACATTTGACATCACTCAATTAGACGATTAGTTATTAAAAAATAATTTTTTCCAAGTTTATAAGATTAAAAAATAATGTTTTCAATCTTCAAAAATAAAGTTTAAGAGATAATCGTATAAACATAACTTTTTTATGTATGTATATGTATATATCTATATATATGTCGCTTCATTTCAATTTTCCATTTATAAAAACCTTCATGATAACAACTATATATTTTTCAAATACAAAATATCGTTATTGGAAAAACTTATGTAAAAGGGGGTTCGGTTTTTTTTTATGCAGAGGTTCTTGACATACTTTTAAAGTAGTATCCTCTTTTCAATAATTAAGATTAACTGATGACAAAAAGGGACTACTTTTAGTCAGCTTAGTAAAAATATTTGTGTCAGGACAAGAGAAATAAAACGGCTTTACATTACATTAATCCTTGGAACCCCATTAAAAAAACTTATATTGACAAGAATTCAATTCCTCTTTCATTCAATATTTTGGACTGATGATGAAATGTCCCCAGCACAGCGAAGAGCTATTTTCACAGGAACAAAAATTTTACCACGTTAAAACGCACGCCTTATAAACATGAGGGGGGGACAGTGACGCCACCATCAACAATCGTCAAATAATAGAGCAGTCCTACATATCATAGTTGGGAATACTTTTTTCTGGGTCATAAAGCATTCTGGGCCTAGACTTCAAACTTGTTGGAGCTCCCTCGATCGCCTTCCTTCCTCCATCCCTCCTTCTTTCTTCCGGGACTCGGGATAAATGCCTTGGATACCAAGAAACGAGCTCCTCCCTCCCTCCCATTAAGAGCACATTCCCCTCACCTCGCGTTCAAGAGTGGAGTCCTACCCATCGTCGGACTTCGTCAGTCAAAGGACTTCCTTCCCTATCTTCGTTAGAGAGCTCCCCGTCCCTCCTCTTCGTGAGTGGAGTCCTACCCATCGTCGGTCTTCGTCAGTCAAGGGACTTCCTTCCTCATCTTCGTTAGAAGCTCCAGTCCCTCTCTTCGTGAAGGGAGTCCTACACTCGTCGGACTTCGGGAGTAAGGGACGTCCTACCCATCGTCAGGGAAGGTTTCTCAGTCCCTGGGGTCTGATGATCAAGGCCCCTTCACCGAGATTCCTGTCCTTTTGGACGTTAGATACTCAAGAATCTACTAACGAAGATTAGGATGAGGGGAGTCCTATGCACTCCACGGAAGTCTTCATGGGGGTATCAGGACTCAATCCCGACGAATGAGGAGGGTCCATTCACGAATCGAGGGGCAGGACTCATTCGACGAGGAGGGACGAGGAACCTCTGATCGAGGAGCTCTCTGGAACGAAGAAGAGGGAGGGAAGCTCCTAACGAAGTCCGACGAGGGGTAGGACTCCATTCACGAAGAGGAGGGACGGGAGCTCTCTAACGAAGATGAGGACGGAATAGTCCTACGAAGTCCGACGAGGGGTAGGATCCTTCACGAGAGAAGGAGGGAGCTCTTCGAAACGATTGATAGATAACTCTCTAACGTCCGACGAGGGTAGGGCTCCATTCACGAAGAGGAGGGGACGGGAGTCTCTAACGAAGATGAGGGGAAGGAAGTCCTTTGACTGACGAAGTCGACGAGGGGTCGGGACTCCATTCACGAAGAGGAGGGACGGCGAGATCTCTAACGAAGACGAGGGAAGGTAGCTCCTGACGAACGTCCGACGAGGAGTAAGACTCCATTCACGAAGAGGAGGGACGGGAGCTCTCTAACGAAGACGAGTGATGGGTAGCTCTCTAACGAAGTCCGACGAGGGGTAGGGCTCCATTCACGAAGAGGAGGGACGGGGAGCTCTCTAACGAAGATGAGGGAAGGAAGTCCTTTGATGACGAAGACCGACGATGGGTAGGACTCCACTCACGAAGAGAGGGACGGGGAGCTCTCTAACGAAGATGAGGGAAGGAAGTCCTTTGATGACGAAGACGACGATGGGTAGGACTCCACTCACGAAGAGGAGGGACGGGGAGCTCTCTAACGAAGATGAGGGAAGGAAGTCCTTTGACTGACGAAGTCCGACGATGGGTAGGACTCCCACTTGAGTCGAGGTGAGGGGAATGTGTCTCTTAATGGGAGGGAGGGAGGAGACTCGTTCTTGGTATCCAAGCATTATCCGGAGTCCCGGGAAGAAGAAGGAGGGAGGAGGAAGGAAGGGATCGAGGGATCTCCAACAAGTTTGAAGTCTAGGCCAGAATGCTTTCATGACACCAAAAAAAAAGATTCCCAACTATGATCAGGGAGGCTCTATTATTTGACGATTGTTGTGGTGACGTCACTCTCCCCCCCCTCATGTTTTATTAAGCGTGCGTTTTAAACCGTGTAAAAATTTGTTCCTGTGAAAATAGCTCTATCGCTGTTGCGGGGACATTTCTATCATCAGTCCCAATATTTTTATACTGGAATATAATGTAACAAAGCGAGAGAGGCAGGATTATATATTTTATATATTGCTCAGTCCCATTCACAAACAAGTATAATCATAAGTACATAATTCATTCCTATCAATAATCCACAGATTACAAGAGCAATCTGCGGAAATCTTAAAAAACTTACATGTGATAAATGATAGTATATAGTGATAGTAAGATGACGTAATAATGCATTGAGTTGGTAAATGCCCCACTGGCAGTTGGTTTGAAAGCTGATTACACAATCATGATTGCATTAGGAGCCCAAGGACCAATTGAAAAATTGTTTGACGCCCATTACATTTGCATCCCATTGACAGTACAGATATATTCAAGACATTTAGCAATAAGAATTGGCATATAAAACTCAAAGCCCAGTAATTAATGGCATAGTTGTGACTTGTGAGACCTGCAGGTTCATTAGCGGTGGAATTGGGCTTTCAATATACTATAATCGTGGTTTCCCAATTCGAGTTACAAATGCTTACATGTCTGACCCTGCTACCGATATATACTACGAATAATGGAACTCAAACTGATGATGAAAGGGTGTCCAGTAATTTCATGGCGCGTAAATTTGTCACGGACTTTTTATAGCCGTTTTAGCCCGCGAGATTAGGTCTACAAAGTAAAAAAATAAATAGTGCGGAAAATGCTGTCTACAAAAAAGCTTCTCGACAAAAATACCGACGAGAAAAAGAGAGTGATGTAAATACTTCACAACAAGAAAGCTTTGCGACAAAAACACCCATGAGAAAAAGAAGAAGGAGGAAATTGACTGACTATATAAGACCAAGTGAGGTAAATACCCATGACAAAAATGGCTATATTAAGGTCTACGACGAATTTACGCTCGATTAAATTACAGTAAACTTTATGAAAGGTATGTGAGACAGTCATGAGATAGACTAGCTGCTTGAATAAACAGTGAAATGAACTGTCCTAGAATGCAAAAAAAAAAATAAGTTTTATACTGAAACATTTCTGTTTCTTATTTACTTACTCCATAACATCCTTGCGAGCAATTAAACATATGGGAATCCACACAAAATGTAATGATATATTATCAAAGTGGAAATATGGAATAAAGTTAAATTAGAAATTATTTCCTCGAACAAAATTCGGATTAAATATGAAAAAAACTTTGTACAGAAAAACTAATTAACATCTATGTTGAAAGATATAATGATATGCATAAATGTGATCTCTCGATTGAATTAAAGCTCTTGGAGGATTTAGTTCAAACTGAGTCAACCATTATATGTCTTTTGTTTTTTGTAAAATATTTTATAACAAAATACTATCTTATGCTAAAAATTATTATCCAACAAAAACAATAATAGTTTGTTATTTAGAAACTAGCTGGTACTTATATATACATGCGAAAAATCATTGAAATGTCTTAGAAAATTATATTGTCAACTCCTCCGAACCATCTCATTATAAATTTATGAATGCAACAAATGAATCAGAGGAGTTCAAAGATAAGAAGGGGCCGATCAAAACGTATTTCTTCAGAAATTGTAGTACTTCTTGTACATTTACTTTATTTAGTTATAAAGATTTTAGCTCCCATGTAAACTTCTACGGGCTGATACCATAGAGATATAAAGGTAAAGAGAGCTTATTCCCTTCAATAGCCGAGAAACATCGTCGTTCAGCTGTATTTTTGTGTCCAATATAAACAAAGTAATTTGACCTACGTCATCGTAAGCTGATCATAGATATAGAAAAGATTTGTTTATATTGGGCACATTGACGTATTCCTCTGAAGAATCCAAATAAGCCCTCAATGTCTTAATAGCTCTATGGCTGATACCGAGTCCCTGTGTAATAAAACTCATTTAGGAGTGATATAGATAATAAATAAATTCAAAAAACAAAGAAGTAACGTATCTGGACTATTAAACAACGAAATATCTTTAAAAGATCAAGGTAAAGCCGTGTTGATGTGAATCTAAAACAATTATTATTTAATACAAAAAAGATTACTAGCTTCTATTATCAAAATTTACATGTATGGAATACATACGATAGTCGTGCGTGTTAAGGCGTGTTCAACTCTCAATGGTGGGGGCGCAGGTTCGAATCCGAGAGGGGATGGTCATTTTTGGTCTACCTCATTGATAAGATCCTAGGTTCGATAGACTCATTTTAATGCTATAATGCTTATTTATATCCAGTCGGATGCAATTCTGTCGAACCATATAGGCAAAAAAACACAGGGATGGGCAAAAAAGGTGTTCTTCAAAGAAAAAAAGGAGAGAATCCCAAAACCAAGTGATGTCATTGAGATTTAAAAGGGGGAAAAATAGTGTAAACTTTTTATAAGATAAATGCTTTAACTTTTTTAGTCCTTAATATATCTTTTAAATTTAGGTTCTCTCACACCCTCTTACTCTTCAGTAGTGCCTTAGATAGTGCTACTTTTTCACTCTGATTCGACACATATGCACAAAAGCTCTTCTTCGTCTCAGAGTTCCTGCCAATTCAACAACTAATTGTCGAGCATGAGAAAAGTATATGCCATGTGTTTGACGTGAACGACAACCAATGCATGTTCCATTTGGTCTTGAGCTACTTTTCTGTTATGTACTTATGCTTGATTTTATGTGAGCCTCCCTTGCTAAAAGTCCTGACTTCGTCATAAAACATGCAAAACAATCATAAATGCTTCTTGATTGATGGCACTTCCAAATCAAATATATTCAGGGAAGGGAAAGGAAATGCTTGTCAAAAAAAACTTATCCGTGTGTCTAAAAAAATATAATTGCTTATATTGTGTATATATTTCCTTATTGTTTCCTTCCTCTCGTAATACGTTCATAGTAATTATCTTATGGATATGAAAAATAATAGGACTTAATGCATTTTTTTTTTGCTTTCGACAGTCGGATTGAGTTCATAAATAGTGAGATTGTAGAATAACAGTTTAACAAAAAAGTTGTTAATTAATCCAACCAGACAATTTGGAACTAAATCATTTAGTATCCTAAAACTAATGAACGGCACTTTATGGCTATGCCATTTTTGAATGACTTACAGAGCTGGAACCCATATTTATATTTGGAGGTTCGATACACACGGCTGATATTTTTCTATGGATTCCATTAAATTAAATAAAAAACACCAAATACTGTTACAGATTGCCTGATTTTATTCAATCGGTAGCGGTAGACTGAAAACAGTAGACGGGTAATATTTATTACCCGGCTGTTTTTTGAGTGTCCCGGGCCTGAACTTTTTTAGGAAATTCATTTCTAAAAAACGTCGTCACTTTTTTCCAGAGTTTTTTTTTCTAAAAAAAACGACGTCACTTTTTGGGAATCTCTTTTCTAAAAAAACGTCGTCACCTTTTTTTGGGAATTATTTTCTAATAAAACGTTGTCATTTTCAGAATGACGAAGGAACGAAAATATACTGAAGTCCCGATCCGGTTTTGGCCCGGCCCGGCTTGAAAATTTTAAGTCCCGTCCCGACCCGGGTCCTGTCGAAAAATGTCCCGGTCGTTTCCTGTTTCTTACTTTTTATTTACTTTTTATATACATAAAAACATTGACTTTAGCGATATACTGTTGCAAAAGGACTCATAATAGTCATTTTTTGCACTCTGCTGCTGTGATATCAATTCTCATGAGTAAAGGTTTATTTTTCTGATCAAGGGATGGGTGGGGAGACGTAAAGAAGTGAAAATGAGGAGGGTAAAGAGGGGCGCGAGTCGGTTAGAATAACACAGAGGCCACTTGTGATCCGCAGATCGTAGAATGTCTAGGTTTTGTTTAAATTTAACCTTTCTTAGTTTGACGTTTATCTTTTGGGGGGAAAATATTTTTTATGTATAAAAAGAATACGAACATATCTACATATTTTACTTCCTTTCTCTAGTTAATCTATATAAAAGAAATAAATTATAAGTGGAGTACTGTGCCAAACCTTGAGTATTTTGAGCAAATTAAGTATAAGATATATTACATGTCCAATAATTACAGCCGCTTTTTCCTGTAATGGTGTATCAAATAGATAAAAATGCAAAACTGAAGTTTTCACGCAAACAAACTGATTAGATTAACATTTACTGAAAAATTATTTTTGCAGATAAAATAATGACTAACTAAAGGAAAAATGAAGAGTAATTTTTAGTTCAATGTTATCTTTGCCATATTTAATGGGCAGATAATTTTTTTCCTACTCCTTTATTGTTTAGATGTTATATACAAAATAATAGATAAGTAAAATAAACATACTAGTTTATAATCTAAACAAGAGGTTAAAACAATAAACAAAATATGAAATGGTATCTATTTAAAATATTTCAATATTTTTTGAATAATTTTAAAATATTCTTTTGATTTGGATGGATAAATTTGATGTCGTTCCCCGCAGTGACCCATGAGTCCTCGGTGTCGGAGGGTATCTTGTATCGTGCGGCAGCAGAGAGCATCACAGATAGAAGAATAGATGGTTACAGATGCGTACAATAATATTTTAAATAATTTATAATAACATGATACATACTTATTTTGATAAAATATTTTCTCTATTTCACAGCATCTAAAAAATAATTTGAACTCAGATGGATTTTAATACAAACATTATCTGAAATATTAACATGAAGGATGATTTTTCGCAAATTCTCAAGAATATTTGTTTTCCTCCTTTTTATGTCGTAGAATCAGAGGACCAAATAAACATCAATTACTTTGAAGAATAATTGCTTTATTCAATGTATAACTATAGTTAATATTGGGATTGTGCATTCAAGGGATTGAGTTGATTACATCCAAAAAACATAATCATGTATTGCAATACAAATTATTAAAACGTCTTTTACAAAAATATGAATTTTTTAATTTAGGGGACGCAAAATACTGAATCTTGTTCGCACATCTGTAACCATAAACTTCATCTCTTAATGAAATTGAAAAGCAGATCACGAAGTTTGTAGGAAATTTATGCGCATAATTAACACACAATGTAGGGAAAAATAAAAACCCTAAGTTTGGATTAGGATTTGAAAGCAACCTATATACAACAAACTACAACATTGCCCTTTTATACATTACCATGCATGCAATTTATATGCGTGCCTTGTAATGAGACCTGCATTGAAAAATGTGCAAGAACCTTTCATTGTTTCTCAGTGGTTTATTTTTTTGCTCAAACTGAAATTCATGCACATTGCCTGGTGTGAATTATGAATTATAATTACCTCCGCCGAAGGAGGTTTGTTTTCACTGGCTTTGTTGGTTTGTTGGTTGTTGTTTGTCTTGGTTTGTTAGTTTGTTGGTTTGTCGCAGGATAACTCAAAAAGTACTGAACGGATTGGATGAAATTTTGAGAGTTGTTGGAAATGCCAAAAGGAAGAAGTGATTAAATTTTGCATCTTAGTGCAGAATTAAGGCGCCAAATGAGCAAAATACTAAATTTTTCAAGTTAGCCTACTCTGCCAATAGATGTCTCTGGCGTGAAATTGGGTGCCGGGAGCGTCTTCCTCTCGGAATTTCCGTCTAGGGGAACCCTCCCCCGTCTCTTACGCCTCCCCATTCGTGAAAAATCCGCCTCGGAAGGCTCATACGGCGGAGGTTTGCACTCTCTGAGTGTATATATGCCTCTAGTTATTAATGAATTATATATTTCATCCATTCGTAGAATAAATATAAAAACAAATCCTTCCATATTGATTGAAGTTATGATAAAGTTGAATCCCAACTGTATTAAATTATAAAAAAAATGCTTAATCAAATATAAACATCTATACGGAAAGAAAAATATATATTACTCAAATACACGTATGTCTCTAATCATGTTATTTTCGTACCTTTGAATAGTAATATTAATAAAGTAACCACTCATACTCAGAGAGGTAATGTATTTTTATTTTGTTTCATCATAAGTCATTCTAACTACATGACGAATAAAAAATAAAATTCAGGTACTTACTGAACGATATTTTTTGTAATATGGCGAAATTAGGGTTTGGCTATCTTAATAATTTTACTCCTAAAACATCAAACATTATGTGCAACATAAATTACATAATTATAATGTCTTCACAACGTAGAGGTGTAGCTTATGTATATATTTTATTAGAGTAACTTTAATGGTTCTAGGAAAAATCACCTGCTCATGTAGACATATATGATTGAATTGTTTATTGGACTGGTCATTTATTGTGGGGGCAAGGCTTCCAGGTGGCAAACTTTCGGTGGTGAACATCCCGGGCGCGAAAGTTCCGGTAGCAAATTGACCAGTGGCAAAAATTCCTAGGACTAGTTTTAATGTTGTATGTACAGGAAATGTAACGTTCCAATTCTTTATTTAATACGTTAAAGATATTCAATTAAATATCACCTACTCATTTTGCTTTATGATTGCAGATCGATTATATTAGAAGTAAAAATATATTTAATAAAAATATGAAATGATATTATCAGAGTTCATATATATTGTAAATCAAACTCTATGGATTTAAATTTAATAAGTCATTTGAAAAATATTTGCACCTACAATAACAATCGATTGACATAGATTCACATAACTTCTGAAAGTATTTTGTTTACTTAAAAAAAGGGATTTAAAATACTCTCCAAATTACCAATCTGTGATTACTAATTTGTCTAAAAAAGATAATATAATAATCGTGTTTTAGGTCCGTGTTAATGTGTTGTTGTACTTACTTGAGGTTTATAGTCAGCCAGGACGCTTCTAAGAACCTTCCAATTTTCGTCCCGTGGTATGTTTTGTACGAAATAAAGCCCTCCTCTAATCCTAAAAATAATAAGTTCAATTAGATTTACACATACAACGACAAAAAATGATCAAGCACACAATGGACAGAAGCACAGAGTCTGTCAAACTCAATTTCCTTTGCTCATAGTGGATTGATGGAGTAGGAAAAACAATTTACTCAAGAAGAGGTTAAGTAGGAAAAGAAAAGTGATCAATTTTTCTTTTCTTTGATTTGATGCCAAGATTATATCAAGATATAAAAAAGTTGACTTTTCATTCTTGGGAAAACGTATTAGTAAAATCCTAGAGGATTCTAGTCATTTTCTCAGCATTTAGATTATATGCGGCATGGAAGTAGTTAAAGTTTGTTATGAATATAATAACTCATCCGGTCAATTAGTTCGTTTAAATCCTTCTTGTGTCGTCATATATATATATTATATAATATATATATATATAATATATAATATTATTATTATATATATATAAGATTAAGGATATTTGATAAAAAGTATTTTAACCAAGGAAACTATTTATGCATAATGAATTATATATTTGTTTCACAATCAATTGCTTTTGAGGATTATGTGAAATACTTTCTTTCAATTATGAATATTATATGATTGATATGTCGTTACTTGCATAAAAAGAAGAAAGATTTAAATATTTCTGCCTTCAATTGATATCTTTATTTATTTCCTAATGAAACCTTCTTGAGTATGTGTAAGTATATAAAAATGGTTTTAAATGTAAACATCAAACACAGTCAATGCAGGACAATAACTAAATAGTTGCCTATTGGTATGATGGATTTGCATTCCCCTGAATATGAATAAGTGTGTTTACATTATATTGATTGGATCAAAACTTAAACACCACTAAAAGACCACTCTTCTAGTGAACTAATAAAGTTCTTTGTTTTTTAGTAATTTAGGTGCCGTAGGATAATTTTTTTTGAGTATATTAGAATGTCTAATATTTGGCTTCCATGTCATGGTCTCAAAATACAACTTTAACTATACGTTCGTATTTTGTTATGCCTTGAAATATTTTCATCATGTATAGTTAGTGGAATTTCATTGTACTTTTATACAATTTTTTCTCCATCGATTAGTTTCAAGAAGATCAAAAATATAGTTTGAGATCACAGATTGATAGATAAATGCTGTGATATTTTGTAACTTTACCAAAACATACACCTTATTTGTCATTGACATACTACAAAAGCAAAAAAAACCCGCTTAATTATCATAAATGAATCCAAAAAATGCATGCTTATACAAAAAGGTGATACCATTAAACGTCACTAACCTATAACTCTTTTGTAAAAAATTTCTTTGTTATAATGTAAAACCAAAATAACCACCACAAATCAAAAAAATGAGCACTTGATCTTTTTGACATTTGCCATAGATTTCGCTGTGCTGTACTCTCTTTTTGAGAGCACAGCACTGCGACATCTATTGGCAGAGTAGGTAACTTGAAATATTATTAGTATTTAGCTCATTTTGCATCTTAAAGAAGCACTCAGAAATGCCAAAATTTAATCATTTGTTCCTTTTGGCATTTCCAACAAATCCACAAAGTTTCATCCGAATCCGTTCCGCACTTTTTGAGTTATCCTGCTGACAAACAAACCAAACCAACCAACAAACCAACGCCAGTGCAAACAATACCCTTCGGTGGAGGTAATAAGATACATGATAATATATCACTTGAACGAGAACAATAATATTTTTTATCAACTTATTATAACTATTTCATTGAATATCTTCAGTGCATATTTTTTAGTATTTATTCAAATTGATAATATTAAATCGAATCAGTTAGGTTAAAAGGATTTATGATTTATGTCAAAATGATGATGAGACACAAAAAAAAAACGTCGTAAAATCAACGCCCAATGAGTTTATATTTAATAATAACAATTTAACTTTTCAGTTTCCACATAGTGCGGTCTAGATATTTTTTTTGTCTAGGGAACGTATTGCTTTTAGATGTATTTTAACCCATTAGAGCCGAAAGTTAAATAATGATCCCACAGCTTTGAAACTTCTCACACAATTCCAATATGATGCAAAGACTTCGAATGTTTAAAATTATTAATTATGATAATTACTTATTGAGAAATTAGCACGTAGAAAAATCTACGCTTCGGCACTAGCTTTGGAATATGGTCTTCTGAAGCCCAATACTTTTTTGGTAATGTACAAAAAATGTAGGAGAAAAGCCCATTAAAGAATACTTTCAATTCGTCCACAGTAAGATCCCTAAGGACATTTTTTTAGTGGTATATTCATTTGTTTCATCAATTATTTTTTTTTAAAGTCCTTCCACTTCGTTGTCTGATGTATCATTGCCTCCATCGAAAAGACAGTTAACTTCTGGTAGCCCCATTTACACATTCCCACTTTCATTGAGAAAACTCAATATTTCGGTCGTGATAATTCTAGAAAAATGATTGATTTTCAAAAGTTGGGTAAAAATTTATAAAATTGTTGAATTTGTGAAGGTGAAATGAAAAGGAAAAGTATAAATTTTAATTCAAAGCAATTTAGATTGAATGTAGACGCCATTTATCCAAACTATGATTTTTTGTGCTGTATTCCCGAAACGTAGATTTTTGACGTATCATTTTTAAAGAAAAAATATAGACTCTTATTTTCTAATTTGAGGTTTCGGTATATAATAAAAATACTTTAAAGAAATAAAATTAAAATAACTTATGAAAATGAGAACACTATCAAACACATATAGTACTGACCCGTCTGAAAATAATGAGGTACTTGCAACCATCGCAAATCAATTGCTTATTTTCAACTGAAAAAAATAACTTATGAGCATAACTTTTTTTGTTGTTTCTAAATACTCTAAAAACACATAAACACACATTTTGTGAATAATTTATGCATTTAGATGTACTGTATAGCTGTTTTACTGCTGCGTAGAAAAATCTACGTTACGGGCACTATGGGTGAAAAGCTAACTATATATGAAGGAATATGCATTTTATGACTAAAGCATGAAACTTTCTACATATCATCTACATACCCAAATGATTCATTTTAGAAGTGGAACCACTTCAGGAGGGACCTCTGAAACTGTCAGGGGAACACATTTACATGATCACAAATCCGTTTTTTTCAGCCTACTGGATATTCAGACATAAATCTAACATAATCATATACATTTTAATAAAGGTCCTACCACCTAGGTGTAAGAGACTTTTTGACCAGTTTTTTATGGAAAATTAATTAAAAATATTTCGGGTGGCGGCCATCTTGGATTTCAAGATGGCCGCCATGTAAAATCAATTTCTGCTGATATTTCGGCTTCCAAGCAACTTAGAAGGTCAATTTTGTGTCAAAATTGACATTATCTTGCCATTTTCTAGGCATTGAATAAGAACAATCAGATATCTAAAATATGATGTGAACAGACCCAAGGGAGTCCTGCTTACCAGCAACTAGAGCCAGGTTGTGGAGTTTTTTGTGCTGATTAGCATTTTGGACATAAGCTTCCATTTTTTTATTTCTGTGCAGTATAGATCAAAAAGGAGAGTTTGTGGATCACACTTATGTTAAATTGCATAAATAGGTGCAAGTAGACTGCCATTTCCACACCAGAGTAGGAACTATGAATTATATTTATTTTAATGTCTGAAGACATTGGAAAACACCCATACACAAACACAATAACGAAATAAAGTGTAAATGAGTTCTAGCATTGTCATTTTGGCATCTCTTAAACCCATCATATTAACAGTCCCCTGAGCATAAGCAAAGGGCAGTACACTTGAGGGCAGCCTTTTTACAGCTGCAGCGTGTAGTGCACCCTTTCCTTCAAGCCACAATGATAAGTTCATAGCAGCTCTGTGAAGCTTCTGGCAGGGTAGTCCACAGTGGCTGCCATCCCACTTCATCTTTCACCCAGCCCCAATCCGAAGGGCTTGGCAGCTGAGGGTCCATTCTAAGGCTTGCACCAACATTGCTTGATATGCGGCCCGCTTAAATTTGCTGGACTAGTGCGGCCTTTGTTGGGGCATGTTCTCCAGAGTCCTGGATTTGTGCGTGAAGAGCTGTTGTCTTGCTTCATTTACCTGTGAATGAACGAGAATACCATTGCAAAGCACATTGTATATCATAAGCACTGTAAATACATTGATTCATAATAATTTATATTATAAAAAATAATTATTACCTTTGTGGTTTCACTTGTTCTGTCATACATCAGTACACGAAACGCTCCAGCAGTGAATTGGTTCTGCTCACTCACATCTGCTTCCATCTTCAGGATGTCATTGAAAGCCTCGGTCACTTCGGGGAAAGCCTTCCAGGTCTCCCATGTGCCGTCTTCTTTCTCTTCCTGCAAATCCGATACTGTGTCACACCCCGTGAGTGCATGAAACAATGGAAAAGCAGCACAGGTGCTTGGATCCAGTTTGTTTGCTAATTCTGAACACTAATCTTATGAACATTTCATGTCATTAAGATTGACCCTTTTAAGTTGCTTGGAAGCCAAAATATTGCAGGCACTGATCTTACATGTCGGCCATCTTGAAATCCAGGATGGCCACCACCCCGAAAATAGTTTTAATTAATTTTCCAAGAAACTGGTCAAAAAAGTCTCTTACACCTAGGTGGTAGGAACCTTTATAAAATTTAATATAACTTATTTTAGATTATGTCTGAATATCCGTAGGCTGAAAAAAACGGATTTGTGTAATACAAATGTTTCCTCTGACAAGTTTCAGAGGTCCCTCCTGAAGTGGTTTCCACTCTAAAAGAATCATTGAGGTATGTAAGAGATATTTGGGACAGTTTCATGCTTTAGTCAAAAAATTGCACAATAGGTTTTGGTTAGCTGCCCACTATAATTGGTTAAAAGTATAAATTGAATATTTTACCTTAAAACAACATCAGAAGACAAATTTCAAACAACAGGTCAATTGAAAATATTTATAATAAAACATTAAAAAAGACAACTGAATAAAACAGAATAAAAGAAGGTATAAATAAAAATATTTTTTTAGCAGATTCATGAAAAATTTTAAGGTCCATTGCGAGCCATCAGTAAAAAAAATTCTCGCCCATGTTTTTTTTTTTGCCTTTTTGGGTCGATAGAATTGCATCCGATTGGATATAAATAAGCATTATAGCATTAAAATTAGTCTATCGAATCTAGGATCTTATCATTGAGGTAGACCAAATGACCATCCCCTCTCGGGATTCGAACCTGCGCCCCCAACATTGAGAGTTAATACGCCTTAGTGTACACGGCTATCGCGCTCCTTTTTATTGCCGATATTTGTCCTTTGATTATGCAAAAGCTCTTTATCTACATTACAAGAGCTATATTTTTTTTGGTATTCTGAGAAAAACTACTTCTAAAATAAACACGGATGGAGTAAATGAAATTAATATCAAACTCTTATATATTTTTAATTAAGAAACCATAAAGGAAAGTAATGCAGAAGTAAAAGTGAAAAAATAATATGATGTGGTTGGAATTCCCTCCACCACTCAAGACGTATAAATCACCCCCCCCCCCCCCTACCAAATAATAATAATAACAAAGAAAATACATTTTTCTCTACTTTATTTCACTCTTTCTCTCTTCACCCCAAAACCTATTGCTATTCTATAGAACAATATATAAATGTATTTTGTACAAATGCATGCTAAGGTGGGAGGGACGTTATGCTGTTTTGTATTAGCATGTACTGAACCAATTTATTTTTTCGTTCATCTCAAAACACTAATAATATATATTTTAATCGAAAGGAACTTGGAATATTGACTTATTTTATTTTTTGCACATTACACAAAAAAAATGGTCCATTTTGAAATATATAGATTATATATATGGTGCATATATATTAGGGCTGTTATATTTTTCAAATGTTGAAATGTTAGCAACATTGTGGATTTTCTGTCCTTGGTGATAAAAGAAGACGACATACAAAGTTAGAACAAATCGGTCAACATTCCAAAGTCGTGCAACGAGGTCAAAGTTTTAAATATAGTTTTCCGCAAGTTTCTTCAAAATGGTGGACGTTACAGACTTCAATAATAATTATTATTTAAAGGAATCTAATTTACTACCAGACGTATGTTTGATGTTTTTTTATACAACAAAGTTTTCAGTAAAAACAAAGAAAACAATGGAGTGTGTATTGTAAGCTTATTTCATAGCTTTTTTGAATCAATTAACTTCACTCACCTGTAGAAGATGACTTGTTCGCTTCAGAGTAAATAGTACTTTTAAGTTTATTAGACTTTAGATGATAAACCAAAAAATGACCTTGTTGCATTCTATCTATTCAGAATTCAGTACAATCTGAGTTACATCATATGATTCAGAGCCTGTATTGACCTATAAGAAATCGATTATGAAAAAAATAAATCATAATGTGTTTCTTAGATGTTCGTCAAGGTATCCTCTCAAAATTTTACTTTGTCTCTGACGCATACATAATCATTATATGCGTCATTTTGTACGCGAGATAGGCTTTTTTAATGTACATATAACTCTCTACTTATTAAATTGACATGATTAGTATACCAAAATATTAAAGCTGGTTAACCAAGCTTTCATTTGATATGTTTGGTGTTCTAAAAATCGCTATACTTTAAGAGATATAAGCAAATACGTACTCTCCCCAAAAATTGATCTTTTGAACATTTTAGAACACCAAACATATCAAATGAAAGCTTGGTTAACCAGCTTTAATATTTTGGTATACTAGATCATGTCAATTTAATAATAAAGAGTTATATGTAAATTAAAAAAAGCCTATCTCGCATACAAAATGACGCATATAATGGATTATGTATGCGTCAGAGACAAAGTAAATTTTTAGAGGATTCCTTGACGCAAATCTAAGAAACACATTATTTTTTTTTTTCATAATCGATTTATTATAGGTCATAAAGGCTCTGAATCATATGGTATAAAATCAGATTGTACTGAATTCTGAATAATAGAATGCAACCAAGGTCATTTTTGGATTTATCATCTAAAGTCTTAATAAACTTAAAAGTACTATTTTACTCTGAAGCGAACAAGTCATCTTCTACAGGTGAGTGAAGTTAATTGATACAAAAAAGCTATGAAATAAGCTTACAATACACACTCCATTTGTTCTTTGTTTTTACTGAAAACTTTTTTTTTTAAACATCAACATACGTCTGGTAGTATATTAGATTTCCTTTAAATTAATAATTATTATTGAAATCTGTAACGTCCACCATTTTGAAGGAATTTGCGAAAAACTATATTTTTACTAAATTTTTAAAACTTTGACCTCGTTGCGCGACCTCGTAATGTTGACCGATTTGTTCCAACTTTGTATGTCGTCTTTTTTTATCACCAAGAAACAGAAAATCCACAATTTGCTAGCATTTCAAACTTTGAAAAATAGAACAACCCTAATATATATATATATATATATATATATCTATATATATATATATATATATATATATATATATATATATATATATATATATATATATATATATATATATATATATATAATATATATATATATATTTATCTATATATATAAAGTTATAGAAGGAAACAAAAACAATTGAAATCGCTAGAATTGTACCAAATAAACACATTCAAATCGAAACAAAAGTCCATGAAGCAACGAGATCAAGATATACAACTCAAGTTCCTTTGCCTAAAATTTTTACTTCTCTGGTTAATTATATAATCAATAACACGAGTTTTTTTGTATTTTTGTGAATATATAATATATAATATCATGTACATAAAGTTTTACCTGGGTAACAAAAAAGATATACAACTCAATAATGAATCCACCTGCTATGGTTCTAATAGTTGTGGATTTGATCCAGAACCAAATTATTTTTATATGATCGGATGGCAAAGCATCTACCATCTCTCTCTCATAGACATAATAACTTTTCTTGGACGCTTAAAATTATGCTAACACGGAAACAATAGCAAATGAACCTTGAAAAAATAACACCCAAGTCAAGCAGATAATAAATCAGCTGATGGATTAATGCAGTTTCTAAAATGTTGGAGCTTTTGTCCACGTACCCTGATTGATGAAATATTGTCATGGATATATTATATTTATTTATGATAATAATATCATTTTTATATTTCTATAATCAACAATGGCAATTTTTTAACTAACGAACCTCTCATGATCTTGAAGACGACTCTCCATTAAGTTAGTAAGATTTTCCTCTGTCTCCTCGAATCCAGGCTTTAGAACCACGAATGCCCGAGGCACCTACGAAAGCAATTGCTATTAAAGTTAGTATTTTAATTGATATTTGTTTTGAATATATTTAATAATGATGTTTTTGTAATCAAGTTGGTTTAGTCAATATATAATTATTAAGCTACTGTAAATTGGTCTGAATTATTTATTTGATAGAATATAAAAAATAAGAATAAAATAAAAATATCACAAATAACCTGTAATGAAATATATGAATGCATAGATATTGCTACCGAATAGGACGGATAAAGTATATTAACGATATGAAATCAGACACAATCTTTTAAAAATAGATTTCGCACAAGCAATTGCGTATATATACATAAGTAAACAATGTAGTTTAAAGTTATTACCTATTGAAAATCTTCGATTGGACAGTCTATAAAATTTTGTACATATCAACAAAGAGGATACAAAAAAAGGTTATCATAAAACCGTAATACAATATACATTCTCGACGTCTAGCATATAAAATCAAAAAAAACAAAAAAATATAATAATAATTAATTTAGAGAAGAACTTCGAATGTTTCTTTAAATTTTTTGACGAATTGTAAAATGAACCTTTATGTTGGAGCGCTCTTAATGGAAAAATACTTTATTCAGTTGATGACAGGGAACCGAGTTAACCATTCTCCTTTGGCATCTTCAGATCAAAGGCTGTGTATCTAGCTGCTGCAGATAGTAAATTGTTCGTATTTCAAGTGGTTTTATTGGTATATATGATGAAAGTCTGTTGGCGATTAGAGCTTTTGAATTTATAATTGAAAAAGGTTTTTTTTGCCTATATGGTTCGATTGAATTGCTTCCAACAGGATATAAATAAGCATTATAGCATGTTAATTAGTCTATCGAACCTAGGATCTTATCAATGAGGTAGACTGAAAATGACCATCCCCTCTCGGGATTCGAATCGTCGCCCCTAACATTGAGAGTTGACACGCCTTAGCATGCACGGCTATCGCACCCCTTAGAAAAAAGTCTATAGCCTTTGATTAGATGATCTCCTTTTTCTTCCAGATAGACCAATTAAATGATGGCTTTAATTATATTATGAGAATCGTTGTCTAAGCCACGAGCGTCGTTCTTTATAAATGTTCTTAAAATATAGATTGCCTGACAAACGGTAAAAACATGCAATGAATCGTTGTACAGTTTACCACAGCCTTTCCAAGGTCGAATGAATTTAATACCCCGCCAGAAATCTAAGGCTAAGCTGTAAATTTCCTACTAAATACAATAATTTGTAGGAATTGAAAATTCTAAAATGCCAATTGTGGGGAAGATTAGCTCTCTAATGTACTCTTTACATATTCTTGTATTTCGTTGTTTAAAAGTGTAAATTCATTTGGATGTGCCACGGTATTAAAAAAATTAGTAGCTGATCTACTAAGAGCAAAATAAAACAACCATACAAAAAATACAAATATTTCCCTAAATCTTGAATACTATAAATATCACTACCAAAAGCCCTCGCTTCCAGATCCAGAAAAGAAGGAAGAAGAAATGCTTTTTTTAAATTATGCATAATGATATCTACTACGGAGTTATTTTTAAAAATTGGAGAGGCCTACCAGATTATTCTCTGAGCAGCTCCCCACTCTGAAGACACACAGGAAGTATTATCGTTAGTGAAAGTTGTCCCCATCACAAGTCTATGGAAAAGTGCTTAGATGTGGAAAGTCTTCTCCACTCCTGTTGAGGCTTTACAGACATGTCGGCGAAGATCTCTTCATATATTTTTTCTATTATACATGACAATAATGCGATCCTACCCCCAAGAATGTGTATATTTATATATATATTTATATATAGGTATATATATATATATACATATATGTATATATATAGGTATACATATATATAAGTATAATATATATAATATGCAAGTTATCGATTATTAGATTAATCGTCAGTTGTTTCATTTAGTCGACTTTTAATCGATTAATCGTTAACAGTGCCACGATAAAGGAACCAGTTTATCTTGTGGATCTGGGTTAGGTAAGATCATTTTTATTCCTATAGGAAAAAATATTTGACGTCACTAGGTTAAAATTCTCTAAAGAAGTTTTTTCTAGACTTTCAATCATAGAGATAAAAATATATATCTCTAAGCTTTCAAACAAAATCTTATTTCAATGACGTCTCTTTGTATTTTTCCATGTCCAAACGTGAGGAGTTATTTCAAAGAAAGAACTTATGATAATATAAAATAGAAGAACGGGTTTTAAAAATCGGTAAAGATGTTGAAGTTTCATTAACTTCAAATAAAGGGCGCGATCTGTCGATTAATTGCAACTAATAAACTTTAATCGTTGAAAATCATGTCGATTATTAATCGTTAGTCGATTAACTTTTTGCATCACTACTATTTATATATATTAGGGGGTATTGTAGAAACTTAATATTACGATATCAAACTTTCAACTATGCAAAAATTGCGTCATAAGAAACTAAAGGATCGTAGAAAAATAAATTTGTAAAAATTTGCATTTGTCAGCCATCAATGGTTAATACCGCAATTAGGTTAACAAAAAGAAAAAATGTGTAAGTAAAAATATTTATTTATGGATTCTAAGCTATAAAAACTCAAAGTCGTAGTTTAGAATGGCTCATGTCAATGCACATTCATTCATAGGTATTTAAAGCAGTTACGTTTTATGCCAATTTAACAAATTAACATTTTAACAAGCATATCAAATAGAACCAATTATTCCACTACTTCGACCCAAGGTAGTTAAAAGTAAGGTAGAGCCATTTTAACCAATGAAAGAAAAAAAAATACACCGCCACGCAACCTACCTCATGAGCATGACGTCACATATGGCAAAAGAGGGTATATTGTATAAGTAAAATATGTTAAATATAATCGAATTTAGCTTTAATTAGATCATAGAAGAATTAATTATCACAATTCTATTAGAAAATAGAAAATATTAATTTTGTGAGTAATCAGAAATTTTTGATGATTTAAAGTTGCTGAAATTATCCAAAATATTTCATGAAAAAGCAAACTCTTCAATCATTATATGTTAAAAAACATAAAAACAACGAAATAAATTATAACAAATACTATTTATAATCATATATTATTACAAAGACATATTTAGAAAAAAGTATATATTTATGAATTAATACAAAACAAAATATGGTTATAATCATATATATCATATAAATATTATTAGAAAAACATATAAACAAAAATATATAATTTATAAATTATTACAAACAAAATACTGTTTATAATAATATATTATATAATATTATTAGAAATACATATTTAGGAAAAATATATAATTTATTGGAGCATTTAATTAATCCACTGTTTCATTTTTCGCTTCTCTCTTAAACTTTTTCTATGTCTAGCTTTTGCTCTTGAAGGCGGGTTTTTTCAAATTTTATTTGGAGAAATACACGAATTTGAGCAAATTTATTTAGAGCTTCCAATGGAACTGACGGCACCTTAGACATTGATTTAGAAACTCTTTTTACAAGGTTGTCGTTCCTATCAATCCTTCCATTTACTATAAAATTATTTTAAAAAATTGTTCACATTTCCTCATAGCCTCTAAGAAATGCAAATTTGGTTTGTACAGCCCACCCTTCGAGATAAACCTCACCAGGAGCTAATCTGCAGCATTAGATTTGATGTGTGATCCACTAGGTGCGGATGAGATAATTTCGTTTTAATATTCTATCATTCCTTTTGGAAGATAGTTCCATGGACGTATATTCAGACAAGTTTGTTTCATTTTTTCATTTAATTAAGTGTCAGAACTACTCCTTTCTTGAGTTTCTTCTAATAGGAAGGTTAAGAAGCTCATGCATTAGATCTCTCTCATAGTCTTCTTCAGTGAAGTGCAGACTACACATAAAGGATGATGCAGGCTGAAATGTCGAATCTCCTCTTTTGCATGCGATGGTCCAAGCTTTTCTCTTTTTGATGTTGGTTGGAAACGAGTGGTACAATACATTGTGAGCATTGGGATCCATGAAGGACAAACAGCAACTTCACACTGTCTTTTTTCTTTTTATTATTATTAATTGAAGTCCTTTTTTGTAAGAGTACGATGCACTAATGATAATTTGAGTAGAGATGTTATATATAGTAAAAGTTATTTGTTTATGTTTTCTGCTAGACGTGACGTCACACGAAAAATATTTCGGACCTAAGTTTATACATTATGAAATGGCGGGGGTTGCTTCGACCATATTTATTTTAAATATTAGGCTAATATAAAGTTATGTGAATTCATTTTCTTTTTTGGTACAGGACTTTGATTTATATGAAAAATGACAAGGGGCCTTATGTATTTTCTTCCAGCTGCAAGGAGCTATAAATCAAATCATAGATGGTTAAAATACCAATGAATGAAATTTATTTTCTATTCTCCTCTTGCGGCATTTGATAGCTATATTGATATTTGTTTATCTTTGCGTTAAAGAAGGTCGTGTGAATCAAGAATACATCAATTTGATTTGCGTTGAAAAAAGATATCTGAATATAATTTTAAAATAAAACCTTGGTTTTCCTAAAATCACTTAATAAATTATATTTCTCTAAAAAAGGATTGTAAACCTCCATTTCTAATATTGTCGATTCCTTCGTTAAGGCATTTTTAATAGTTCACAATTGGGACAAAAAGGACCAGTCTTATTTTTTCTTATATGTATATATATATATATTACGATTTCGTGCAACTTTTATCATACATACTTATACATACAAATGAAACTATTTATCGCAGTTAATCCTTAAGTCCTCATAAATAATAATTGTTTTTATCTTCATGTGCATCTTAAGATAAAATAATATAATACGACGATTGCGAGTCAATTGATTCAATAACTTATTTTAACCTCATCTGCTGATGCAAAAGAAATACTTTTTATATTTTGTAAATAATTAAGATTTTTGCAAAGATTACTCCGTCATCACCTTGGGAATAGTGCTTTGTAGTAACATATATCGATTTTGAGTTCATATATCAGACATTATAACACATTACACCATCGTCAGCTTATGAACTTTTTTTTCAAGGTGTTCTTTTTAAGCATAATTAAGTATAAATATCTATGTCCTCTTTCGAAACAGAAATAAAGTATTTCAAGACGTGTGACAGATACAAATGTCTGTTTAAGGCTTGTTTTTTTCATGATAAATGAAATCTATTTCCATCGTGGTCAAGGAGGTTGGAGTATCAATATTAACGGGTCTAAACTCAATGAGGTGCTTCAATACCTTTACCTTTATCCTAATAAGTAGTATGTGACTTCACAGAAAGCATCAGATATAAATGATTAAGCTAATATGAACTGTAATTTACATGTTTTGCTAGTCAGTCTATCGGTTTTTAATTTAGTATAAATAATTTCGAAATAAATTAATTTGTATTTAATTTGTTACACATCTCCAATTCAATTAAAATTATAATACACATTAGTTATTAGTTTTCTATTCCTTGAAAATATTGAGGATATATTTCATCTTAAGCAAAAAAACGGGACTCAATATAAGATTATACTTTTTAAATGGAGGGAAGAAACGTAATACTTCAACCTAAACGACTTAGCATGTACATTAGGTTGTTCTTATTTTCAAATGTTTGAAATGTTAGCCATTGAGTGATTTTCTGTTTTCTTGGTGATAAAGAAGACGACATCCAAAGTTTGAACAAAATCGGTCAACATTACGAGGTCGCTTAAAGAGGTCAAAGTTTTAAAAATTTAGTAAAATAAAGTTTTCCGCAATTTCTTCAAAATGGTGGACGTTACAGACTTCAATAATAATTATTATTAAAGGAACTCTAATTTATTACCAGACTATGTTTGATGTTTTTTAATAAAACAAGTTTTCAGTAAAACAAAGCAAGAAAGGGAGTGAGTATTGTTAGCTTATTTCATAGCTTTTTTGTATCAATTAACTTCACTCGCCTTAGAAGATGACTTGTTCGCTTCAGAGTAAAATAGTACTTTAAGTTTAGTAAAACTTTAGATGATAAATCCAAAAATGACCTTGGTTGCATTCTATCAGTTCAGAATTCAGTACAATCTGAGTTTACATCATATGATTCAGAGCCTGTATTGACCTATAAGAAATCGATTATGAAAAAAATAAATATAATTTGTTTCTTAGATTTGCGTCAAGGTATCCTCTCAAAATTTTACTTTGTCTCTGACGTATACATAATCCATTATATGCGTCATTTTGTACGCAAAATAGGCTTTTTAAGGTTCAGATAACTCTCTACTTTTAAACTGACATGATTTAGTATACCAAAATATTAAAGCGGGTAACCAAGCTTTCATTTGATATGTTGGGTTTCTAAAAATCGCTATACTTATAATATATAAGCAAATACGTACTGTCCCCCAAATTGATCTTTGATATGAATATACACT
>CP045893.1:8513397-8626139 GCA_013387185.1 Caligus rogercresseyi
TATATATAATATATCTATTAGACCTCCCCAAAAAACAACCCCACTTTTTTAGTTCTTTTACATATACCCAGCGATTCTGGTTCATTTTTTGATGCTGAAAACGAGTATCTAAATAAAAATCTCTAGCATTGTTAGAAATCGGACGTCACTGGTGTCAAAGGTTTCGTTATGAAGCAAAACTTTTTTGTTATTACTTATTTTGAAAAAACTAGTTTTTACAAAATTTAGCTATGATCAATTGATGACTTTGTTATTTTTTGCAAATTTTCGTCAAATAATATTTAGTGCCAATAAATGAACATAAGTGCTGACGCACCAACCATTTTTTAAATAACAGCTCCTACTAGGGTTCTTATAGTTTCAAGAAGGAAAAGAAAAAGAGGGTACTCATGTTGATGTTTTAAGTTATCTTTTTAATACGTTTTTAAAACGACTAATGATAGTAGATTTTCCCCATCGAATCCCAATCTACTCCCTCTGAATCCCTCTCATCAGTATTGATACCAATTCTTTTAATTTTTGTTTTTCTCAAAATACAGTTTTTCAATGGAAATGTCATTATGGTAATCTCGTGAATTCGCCAATAGACATTTTGTTCACATAATATATTATTATTATATTATATATTATATATATATATATATATATATATAATATATATATATATATTATATATATATATGCTCATATTTGACAATCAAAAAATTATGGATTGAACTATGAATTCCGTAAATGAATCTAACGGGCGTCATAACCAGACGATACCATCAGCTCAATCACAGAGCTGGTAGCGTTGACACGATTGAAACACTTTCGGGTTGCGTGAGGAAACGCACGACGTGAAAGTTCAACAGCCTGAAGAATGTTCTGACGCTGTTTCTCGCTCTTGGTCAGCACTTGTAAAGTCAGACCCGAACTTGACGGCCCTCTCTGCCGCGTCATTGACAACTTGAAGAGAGGTGACGATGCCGCTTAACTCAATGAATGTTGAATCAGAAGCCCATTGTGTGACCGGGAGCTCCAAGAAGGTTGGATGGATGTTTGTAAGCTGAAGTAGAAACGCTCAATGAGATATAGGTGGTGGCATTTGGTATAAAAATTCTTGTTATTCTTTGGTAAATTAATCATAGCTTATTACAATTATTAAAGGAATGTTTACCCGGCTAAGAGTTTTGTCGGCTTCGATGATGTCCAAAGCACTTTCGGCACTGACATCGAAACGAGTTTGCAATTCCTGAGAAAGAGCTCCTTCTTCTCCTCGGCGTTTTTTCGCTTCCGTCGCAGTGAATCCATCACCCCACGAAATAGATCATGGAGGCGATGGAGCTTCTTAATTAATTTTTTCCTCGCCATGAGTGGCAAATAAGACGGTGCCCAGAGACGAAGTAGGGAATCGGCGGTGCTACGGGCAGCTAGCTGCGCGTCCGGTCTACCCAAAGACCAAAGATGAAAGTAAAAGTGCCGTATCACCTCTTCGGTTAACGGGAATGGACCTGGTTTGAAAATTTCTAGAGTATAACCAATACCCAGTGCCTCGCTTAAGCACTTCTTCAGTGTCCGAGTTTCCATTTTATGTTAAAGGCACTTGACTGATAGATCAAAGAGTGAAATTGAATCTGATACGGTGTTTAAATCACGTGTTTATAAATAAAAACAGGTTTTGATGAAATAAGATTAAATGGTTATTGTATTGTATTTAAAAGATAACTTAAAAACATCACTTGAGTACCCTCTTTTTCTTTTTCCTTCCTGAAACTATAAAGAACCCTAGTAGGAGCTGTTATTTAAAAAATGGTTGGTGCGTCAGCACTTATGTTCATTTATTGGCACTAAATATTATTTGACGAAAATTTGCAAAAAATAACAAAGTCATCAATTGATCATAGCTAAATTTTGTAAAACTAGTTTTTTTCAAAATAAGTAATAACCAAAAAGTTTTGCTTCATAACGAAACCTTTGACACCAGTGACGTCCGATTTCTAACAATGCTAGAGATTTTTATTTAGATACTCGTTTTCAGCATCAAAAATGAACCAGAATCGCTGGGTATATGTAAAAGAACTAAAAAAGTGGTTTTTTTTTGGGAGGTCATATATATATTATATATAATACATCATTTAATGTAATACAATTATATTAGAGAAAACTCTGACGAGAGAAAATGGATTCATTCAAGCAATGGTCATTGCTTACACTCCGAACAGTGTGGTGTAAGCCTCTGGTGAGAGATCGTTGATAGCTTATGTGCTGGTCCCTCCTGTGGATGCGCTGCGAACCTAGTTTAGATGGTTAAACGATATTTTTGGCATTCTTGCTACCCAGAAAGACGTCTTGATTGCTCAATTACTAGCGCACTGTCCATTTCGTTTAGCAATGGTCCGATTTTTATTCTTGTGGGAGCTAGTAAATGACTTTATTCCTTTTTGAGATCATAAAAAATTTGCCATGTGGATCGCCAAATGTAACTATGGCCCAGAAAGTTATGCTGCAGGTAAAACTTGAAACGCCCAGGCTACATTTTGGGGTCTCCTACGTTTAGATACAGTTAATTGACATTTTAGAACGCTTTCAAAACGCTGCACCCAAGGATACATTTGAAACGACGATTGAACTATCGTCGCATACAAATAACTAGCACTATGCTTCAATTTACAGCTGCTCGCAGGGCAGATCAGCTGTGAGGAAGATGAAGAATAGGGGACCAAGTATGAAACCCTGTCTTACACCAAACTCCATTTGAGGAAGCTAAATCGATCAGAAAAACATCTACATTGGTAGTTAAGCCATCATAACATTGAGTATACAAAAGGTTCTCTACGCAACTGCACTATTTTTATACGGCATCACCTAACCTGACAACGACACTCATTTTTTTCTTCAATATATAGAATACAATAAAAAAACTGAGCAATTACAGATTTATCTTTCCTTTGTAATACTTTCATGGGTGATTGTTTTAGATGTTATTAGGAAAATTCATATAATTTAAAATTGCTTTATTCATTTTTCAAATGTCTATATATTTCAAAATTGTTTTCGTGAATTTTTTTACTATTTCTAAAATATGTTGTTTACAGAACAATTTTACACTGAAAGCGTATTTTTTTATATGTAAATCATACTTTTCACTTTTTACTAAACTCTGTTAAATTTTGTAACGAGAGTTTGAAAGCAATAACGGTCTTACTGATGAAGAAAAAATGATTCCGTTCTTCATTTCATTATATTAAGATAAGAATTTAATCTAATAGTGAAATGTTTACATTTATTATATTAAATTTAATTTTCCTTATAATATATTACTTCAATCGTACCATAACAGTATAACTAAAATATATATTTTGATTTTTATAATGAAAATATCACCAAACCAATCATTAGCTACTAACAAAAATATAAGGTTCGTTGTATTGCAAACCCTCTTCCGTGCTCATTTTTTATGTATTAACCCAATTGGCATACCCTATATTAATATTGACAATTCATAATAAATATACTTAATTCAATATCAAACACATAAAACAAAACTTATATTATGTTATATTCAAAATAGTTTTGAAATACTTTTAATTGTTTTTACTTATATTAATTTTGTTTTATGTGTCCTGATATTGGGTCAATGTGTACTATACTTGATTAAAACCTCCCTCTTTTTTTTTTACGTGGCACATTTATGTACCTGATTAGAATTATTTTTCTTTTTGTTAGTTGGTACCACTGTGGTCATCATATCCCCTTTAATTTCCAACGCCATTTGCTTTTTTTCTGAATTTTTACTCAATAGAAAACAAGAGCAACGAACTTACATTCAATTTTGGGTTAAAATGGCATTAGTGTTTGAAAAAACTTTTGATGAAAAGATGAGTGACACTGTTTTAAAGGTAACGACAGTTGTCTCGGGTTGCATATACGGTTTAAACAACAGACGCATGTCCATTACACCTATGAACACTAGCAAACCATGACAGATCAAGAAATGGGGAAGAAGTTGAAAAAAATCTGGATCGAAAGACTTGAATTTAACGCAAAACAACAACAACTACTACAACCTGTTTCCAAGCTGACTCCGACTCTACTTTCCTCGTGGAAACGAGACGTGGGCTTATGATTATAATACGCATTCCAGATATCAAGCAAGTGAAGGCTTTCTCTGAATGAATCAAGACCGGAAATAACGTATTTTTCAGTCAAAAAATGAAGGCGAGGGCTCCGTTGTTTTTTTTATGACTATAAACCAATGTTGTGCTCCATGTATCTTCTTTCGAAGGCAAAACCTGGTAAAAGTGCGTTGTAGTCAATGGAGAGTTCTTTGATGGAGACATATGGATCTTGGTGAATAACTTTGATTTATTTATTATTTTATTAATTAAGTCTCGAAAAAATTATTACATTTTTGATTAGATCCCAGACCATGGATCCGTCAAGAATTCCTCGAATTAATAAAGGTTGAAAAACTTTATTTGGTTTTTATTATATCATCACTAAATTAGAAAGTACAAATACTTTGCACTTTAGTTTTGATTGTAAGTTAACTGCTAAATTTATCATACGTTTTCAAATAAGTCGATTTATTAACTTGACGACGTTTTTTAGAAACGATTTTTTTTAATAAGAAACTTATTGATTTAGAGAAATTACATATATAAATATATATAAATAACCATTCTAGTTTAAAATTAGATCTCTAAACAAAAGTTAAAAGGCAAAAAAAACAATACGGCATAACATAAAACAAAACTTAAAAACAACCACATATTCTTGAGTATACCACAAACACATCAAATTAAAGTACATTAAAACACAAAAAATAGTCAAAACATTATATATCGACAATATAACATAATAATATAAACCATACAACAATAATATAATTGGGAGTTAATTTTACCACCCAGACCAAAGATAATTCAGGATATTCCAAACACACCCCTCCTTAAAATAAAAAGAAGAACTAGGATAAAATCTTTTTAAATTTTTGATGACATTTTATTATATGTTTTAAAAATTTCATGTTTTCGACGGCACAAGAAGGATAAAACGAACTAAATTACCAGTATAATTCCAAGCGTCATTACTTGAGCTTGGATTTTATTTTGTAAGAGCGGAGTAACGTGTAGTGGTTGATATCATGATGGCTCGCAAATCATCCTTGCAAACAAAGTTATCACTTGCTAGCCTATTTGCGATATAGCTCCTACAGCTCAAAAGTGGAATTTCCATAGCACGAGTTTTTGAAGAACTTCTGGGATTGGAATTCAACCCAAAGAGAAGGATACCAGGAATAATATTTTTGGGTGACCCCTTTGATATTTAAAGATATAAACTCCTTCAGATGCTCAGAGCAGGACAGTTTGCAAAAGCATGATAAATTTTATTGAACAAAGTCCACAGTCTTGCAAGGAGCATTAAAGAAAATAGTGCCAGAGGATACTTGAAACTGTGCAGTGAATCTAATTTTTAAAATTTTAAAAATTATTTTCTAAAAAAAACGTCTTCACTTTTTGATAATTTTTTTTTTTATTTAAAAAAATAAAAGGACAATCTTTTCTTTAAAACGTCGTTACTTTCAGAATGACGAAAGAACGAAAATATATTAAAGTCCCGGCCCGTTTTGGCCAGGCCCGGCTTAAAAATGTAAGTCCGGCCCGGTCCCGGTTAAAAAAGTCTCCCAGTCGTTTCCTGATAAATATTTTATTATTACTCAAACCTATGTAAAACGAAACATAGTGTATTCAATGTATGTACTTGTGTCACAAATTGCTAGCAGAGGGAAAAAGGACATCGTGACCCAAAAGTGATATTAAAAAGTATGATATAAAGTTTCCTGTACAATTGCCACCGACTTCAAAAGTATAAAATATACAAATATCAAAGGATTTAGATGTGGAGCAGCTACAAGAATCATAATGTTTTGCAATAGTTTAGCTAATTTAAAAAATAACTATTGCAAAGACAATCTATTCACAAGGAAATGAAAAGTGTATTTCAATGTTTTATGAACTGTTGGAATAATTAGTTAAAGAGGTAGTATTTAATTCAAAGCTTATAATTGTTAGTTCGTAGTGTCTTATAATTGTCAATATTGCCAAAAAATATATATTTTTTCAACATGTCAAATGGTATTTGAAGTATAAAATATATAGACGAATTGGACATTTTTTTATTGTGGGCTAGTTAAAAACCATGCAAATTTCTCAATATAAAAGTCTGATTTAACGCTACAAATGTCTTTCGGAAATATTCATCAGTATATCATAATTTTTTCATTTATAAGAATCAATGCCATATTATGAAAACCACGGATATATATGTATATATATATATATGTAACCATATATGATCTTTTAAACGAAATATAAACAAAGGCTGGCAAGAAATCCATTTATATTTCTTTATAATCGGATTTACATGAAGAAGTATATACTTAAGTAGTCTAGTTTTTATTGCCGATCTAATATAAATAATTCGCAGATTAATAAGTAATTTGAATGAATGATATTAGCTCTTGAATTCAAATATTAGATAGAAAAGATATATAGCTTTTGATCAAGACCAATGAACTTTATTCCCATAATAAGAGTTTGATTTGATTTTTGTAAGGTTTCTGAGCAAAATTACTTCAAAGAATAAAACAAACATAAGAAAAATGTTTCTGACATTTTTTATTTCACAAATTCATTCTTCGTCAACTCGAAATCAAAAAGATAAGACTACTAGTTTTTATTATATATCGGGGCTCCTATGCAATAGACATTGATTTATGTTTATTCAAATGAACTACTTTACTTCCTCCAAGACACATATGAGTTCATATTTGTCGTTTTCATTATGAGTGATCACATCCAACCATTTATTACCTCCACCGAAGGAGGTATTGTTTTCACTGACGTTGATGTTTTGGTTGGTTTTGGTTTGTTTGTCAGCAGGATAACTCAAAAAGTGTGGAACGGATTCGGATGAAACTTTGTGGATCACTATGGACTTTTAAAGTGAATAAAGGAGTCCCTGGAAAAGGAGCAAATTCTTAAATAGTGCCCATCTTTGGACTACCTCATTGATAAGATCCTAGGTTCGATAGACTAATTTTAATTCTATAATGCTTAATTATATCCTGTCGGAAGCTGAAATTCTATCGAACCATAAAAGCAAAAAAAACACATTTTCCTTTCAAATTTTTATTTCGACATATTTGAATGTACTATGTGAAAATATGTACACCAAAAAAATCCATCTCACATAAACTATTATTGTATTATTAATGTCAATGATAATCGGGAAATTGTTGATTAGAGCAATATCATTACGAATGTGTCCTTTTAGCTCTTGGATATGGAATAGGACGATGAAAAACAATTAAGAGTAGACATGGATTAATTAATTCAGCACAAAGTAATCTATTGGAATTGGGAACATATATACATTTCCTTAGAGAGAGAGAGAGGAGGAGGAGCGACCATATATTTATAAAATGAAATGCACTTAGTTTTATGGACTAAGTAATTTAACAAATGTCAAACCGTTAAAATAGAATACTCTGCTTTCATGATGAGATGACTTATTGAAGAATTTAAAACCAAATATAAACTAAAGGACTCAGAGAGTGCAAACATCCGCCGATCCCCACCAAATGAATCACTTGGTCTTTTGTCATTTGCCAATAGATGTCGCTGTGCTGTGCTCTCCTCTTTGAGAGCACAGCACGCGGCATCTATTGCCTGAGTAGGCTAACTTGAAATATTTATTAGTATTTAGCTCCTTTTGCATATTAAAGACAACACTCAAAGATGCCAATTTTAATCACTTGTTCCTTTTGAGATTTCCAACAACTCCACATAGTTTCATCCGAATCCGTTCCGCACTTTTTGAGTTATCCTGCTGACAAACAACCAACAACACACAAACCAACGCCAGTGAAAACAATACATCCTTCGGCGGAAATAATAAACTAATAAATGTCTAATAAATAAACATCTTAACCAAAAACTAAATTTGCAATATATTTCATGTTAAATAAGTTTAAACGTTGCCCTTTATTAAGCGAATTTTTTTGTTGAATTCTTAGAGCGAGTATATGTATGATATTAATACATCAACTATGAACTTTATATCATAAACGGAACAACTACTAAAGTATAGCATAATATATTACAGTTTGAAAATATCACTAGGTTTTTTTCGATCAAATCAATCAAAATAAACATATTCGAGTCGGAAAGGCAACACTTTTTTTTACTTCGTTAGTTTATGAACAGAGAGATATAAGGGTCCGACCCACTAAAAAAATCTATGAATTAATGTTGTTATGACAGGTATGACGGAAAGAGTAACGAAAAATAAAAACCTCAGATTCATAAACCATGAAATAACGGATTTAGGAGCGCCAACGTGGAAATGGGCTGGCGATATAATTAATATGTGCCTGAAAGATCGAAGCTCTACATGAAAACTATCAAGAGGATTTTAAGAAGACATCGTGAATTTTTAAACCAATGTAATAAATGATTTGTCCTTTTATATCAGGTTATTCTTCAGGGCAGTAAATATGAACTACAATGTTCATTTATGTATTTTCGCAATTGCCCTGAATAGTTTTACTCTGTTTTCTTTATATAATTTTAGTGTATTTTATTTTACACTGTTTCAAAATTGGTAGTTATCCGAATAAAATGTTTTAACCGAAAAAAAAAATCGACGCTCAAAAAACTATAAAAAATAAACTCTCTTGATTTATAGAAAAATAAATTATTTGAAACCTTAGTGTTATATATTTTTAACATGTATAATAAATCTTACCAATGATTAGCTGCGCCATCTGGAGAAAAGAATTGAGCCATTAGGGACTTATTCGTGTGTTGAATCCCTTTTGCTCCGGAGCTGGTAGATGTAAACGGCATAAAGATGACATCTTCGGCCCAGTCATAAGTCACTTTCATCGGAAGAGCTTTTCCGTCATCATTTATAAGATCCCTAAAGTGAAAAAATATAAATTTAAACGAAGTTAAACTTTAAATTATCTTCTTAATACTGATACAAAAAAAGTATCCTCCTATAGTAAATATAAATTAATTTTATTCATAAGTATCGAATATATTTTTTAATCAAATTATATGAATTATTATATATTTAAAAAATCCAATTGATAGGAAAAAAATTCATGGTTTTTATATTTTTGATTAAATTAAAACAATAAAAACACACCACTTTTTATATTTATACATTTTTCTCACAAATCTAACTATATAATCTTAAATATAATATGAAAAAAATTATTATTTAATTTGGTACTCTTAAATATAATTTGAATAATACTCTAACAGATATAAACTAACAAAAGTGCACATGTATCTATGTATATATATATACGTATATATGTATCCATTTTTCCCCAAGGAGTATATGCTTCTGAGCTTCTCATAGGGTAACGGAAACTCCAATTTAATGCAACAACCCGTTAGGCATATAAACTATAGGTGAGATATATTCATTTAGTTTCTATACAAAAGGTAAACCAAAAGAATAGATAACACTTTCTTACAAAATAAAGTCTTTGTTTGCCCCAAAGCTGAAATTCCTCATTTGAGTCCTATTTTTACGGAGATTCCAAAAATACCACTTAAAAAATCGTCCAAAAAGGTTGTGCCTTTGTGACTTGTTTTGAAATTAATGATTTACATAGTTTCAAGCTCCGGATCTTGTTACAAAGTAAGAATAATCACAAATATCAGGAATATTAATTGTTGATTTATACAGTATATTATTGACTGTTTAATAGCTTCAATAAAAACATCATAAGCATAATTTTTAGTTGACGGGGGTACATTGGTCTCTTTGAAATAATTATGTTCCTCATTGTGAATTCAAACATTTCTTATACAACAGCATCCTACCTACTTCAAACAAATAAATCGATAAAACAACATGACCCCTTACAAATGGTCAAAGTTTGACCACATAATTGAAAATTTTAAGGAAAATTGATATAAGTATGCTCAAACACTTCTTATTAATATAGAAACGGATGTAATAACAAAGAACCAAATAGGCAAAAAAATGATAGAATTCCATCTAACCAAGTAGGCACAAAAAAATATTGTTTTAACTGATAGAGCAAAAATCCCTACTTTTGTGAGTAGAATATACTCATACTTGTGAGTAAAGCTATTTTATTGCTCTGGTGATCTCATTATTCAGTATAACTCTATAACTATGCATTCCATTGACACCATTTAGACTTTTACAATTATTCTAAAAATAAATCTCTACTTCGAGCTCATTCCCAGGTGTATCATCTTTTTCCCCATACAATATAATACCAAAGCTCGAATAGCCATTTCAAATAATGGAATTAATTTGCTATTTTCTCTCGATCCATGGGCCTATTGACCTATTTTTATATGTATATATATTATGGTATAAAGCACGTATAAGAGTTTCCTCAAATGAACAAATAATTTATTTGCGCACATACTTATCTGTAGAAATAAATGATTCAGGAATATATATATACATATAAATATATATACTCTTGTATTTTTGCAAACTAGGTTAATGGGTTAAATCTTTCTCGCTCTCACAAATAGGCATGTTGCACGTATAGCCTTCATCGAAAAAGCAATGGTTAGGTAAGTAGTTTGACTGTGTGAATGAATACATCACTCTTGCCAAACAGATAAACTATTTCTTCTACTATTTTATAGTTATTCATGTTTTTATAACGCTAAATGTTATTAAATACTAAAGGCTTAACATTTAAGAATAATGTAAAAAAATAGAATACGAGTAAACTATTATGGTATCCCAATTCCAATACTGCCAGCTTCCATGGAAGAACACATCAATTTAACGTCCTTGTTGATGCTTGCTAAAAACATTGGTGTTTTTAAATACAATGTACATACATTAGCCTCTTTGCCAGAGTATCAATAAACGTTATGTTAATTAAGATTAAGTTTTTCCTAGAATGGTATAGGTACTTTCATATTAGATCTACGAAATCTACATGTGTTACATTATAGAGTTATGAAAATATTTTTCTATAAAAAATATCGAACTTTCACAAATTAAAATATCATTGGGCTTTTAGATAATATCTATATATTACATAAGTGTTTATGTAATTTTACTTTAAAAAAACGTTTTCTTTCACCTCAACACATATTTTTTTACAGCTAATGTTTTATCCTATACTCGGATTGTAAATCTTCAATTGTAAAATAGTATAAAAAATTACTTAGATTTTTATATTAAATTTACTCGATGTCAATTATTTTCTGAAAAAAAATATTGAATTTAGTCGTAGTAATTCTATTCTTGTCCATATAATAACGAGGATTTAATGTTTAGACAAATATAAAGTTAGTAAGAATATACTTTGACAAACGATCATAAATTAAAATTTGCTTAAGTATTATCCAACTTTTATGACTTTCGCTCAGGATATGTAGAAAACCCAAAATTTTGAATAAAACCAAAAAAAAACCGGGTTTTACCGTGGTTTTTTTCGAAATTCGGTTTTTAATTACACCATTAATTAGATATTAGCTAATTAATGGTGTAATGAAAAAACCCGTTTTGTAAAAACCCACGATAAAACCAGGGGTTTTAACCGGTTTTTTCGGGGTTTTTTCAAAATTTCGGGTTTTTTACATACCTGCTTTCGCTCAGTCGTTGACGGATGAGGAGTTGTATATCTGGTCGTCAACACTTCTTATAAGTTTGAATCATCATTGGATTGAATAATTATTTTATTTTAATCCAGTGGTTATCTCACTATTTTTTAATGTATATATTTTTGAAAAGACTTTCTTTGACGTTTGATAACATTATTTAATGATGATTAATTAAAAGAAACTAAATATATTCAAAATGTAATCTTCAGCAAGAAGATTAACCTTGTAATTAATAATTTGAAACTTAGTGTATCAACATAAGATATTAAAACTACAACAAATCAAGCTTTCAATTAACAAATAATAAAAATGATGAATTGTGATATTTCTAAAGTTTCAAATATGGTTGTAAAGGATCTTAATCGTTATTATAATATTTTTAATTGCAAGATTTTGTTAGCGAAATACGTATTTTGTTTATTGTTAGTTTCTTTTCATTTAGACATTGTATGCTTTATGAAATAAAATATGAGTTGAATGGGCGATATATATTATATTTTGAGTATGTCTTAAAATCAATAATGTTTATATATGCATAAATTTAGGTATATACCATGGATTCGAATCCATAAAGTAAAATTTGGCAATTATCAAAAGGTTCATTCATTTGAATTATGGCTTTATTTCCTATTATGAAGATAGATATATAGAAGTGCCTATTCTCTTTGGTTTCCCGTCCAAAGGAGAAGGCTATAAAGAAGAGGAAAAAGCATTTAGTTCATCTATGAGCAATTGCAAGGCATACATAGCTAAGCAGCTTACAGAAGGAAAACTGATCGAGGACAATGAACTAAGAGGAATGATAATATTCGCCGCCGCCGCTCGATACGCGGCCTTTTCTCTTTTCTCCCAAAACCGCAAAATTTGCTCTGGAACCACGCAGCCGAAGTCGTGAAGTATTTTCCATCCCTATCACCAAAATATACGAAATCGCTCAGAATAATCATTAAACAGTTGAAAAAGTTCAAGAAGATATGAATGAAAATTGATTATGTTTTTATTGTTTCATCATTTGTATTATATGGAATTTTATCTTTAATCTTTGATATTTTAATATGAATGTCTATTTACTTTTTAGAAGAATTTGTGGTCTTTAAAAGGAAAATAATTATAAACAAGATTATTTATTTATGTTTTTATGAAACACTATTTTCCTTTTTATTATCTGTTATTTATATATAATTATGCGTTGTATATATTTAAAATAGAATATAGACCTTGCTGATCAAAAAAAAATTAATGCACATTATAATTCCTTGTATAGAAATGGTGGCTTTAAATCCAGAAATAAATTGTCAATATACTATTACATTTCTAGTCCTATATATTGTTACCATAATAACTAATGTCCCGATGAAATTATTGTGCATAATCTTAAAAAAGTAAAGGGTATGCAATAGCTCAGTGCACCCAGGCGTGTTCAACTATCCATGTTGGGGGTGCAGGTTCCACTTCCGAAAAGGAAAGATAAGTTTGGTCAACCTCATTGATAAGAAGATCCTCTGTTCGATGGATTAATTTACACGCTAATATACTTATTATAAACACACACACACACAGATGCAATTCTATCGAACTAAATAGGCAAAAAAGTTAAACATTTTAAATACCATTTAAAAAAATTCTTAACGAACACCGTCAAGTGTGCAATTGCCATTTAATTTAATCAAAACAATTCAACAAGCATCCGAAGTCTTTTGGCGGAACAACTGGCTACTTCTCATCCCCTGGATCAACACTCCATTTGAGCAAATTTTATTTCTACCTCTGCACGCTATTCCGTGTTAGCAATGAAGATTCCCTGTACTTCGGAGACCCAATTGACTTACGCCGGCGAATTAATAAAGTTTTACCCTTATGGTGCGCAATGGAGCCTGAAATTTCTTCGAAGACTAACCCGCCAATATAAAAGATACCAAAGATTTTTAAAGTATAAGCCAATGTTATTTCTGTATTCTTTTTTTAAATTTCTTTAGTTATTGCGTTTCCTTTAATCTGTTGTAATGTAAAGTGGTTTTTCTTTTCTAATGATTGTTATTTAACTGTTGTTTGACTTATGTTTAGAGTTTAATTTAAACTATAATGTTTATTATGTATTTGTATATATAACTACTCTAAGCAAGTAAAGTCTTAATATTTTAAAAAACATGTCAAATATGCATTCAACTCTCAGCAGTTCCATGTGTCTGGACACATTTGACATTGAATTGTGGGCTTAGGAACCTATGTAGACTTTTTTCTGAAAAATGAGTTATATTTTCACATTAATTAAATTGTCAATTTTATTTCATTCCTTACGCTATTCCTAGCATGTCAAAGAGACATTTAAAAGAATAGAGTAGTCTACTATGAACGGAAAAAGAGACAAAAAATATTTTTTGGATGTCAGGTGGGGGGAAGGGTGGCATACTTTTGAAATGAACCTAAGATGAGTATCAAGACAGGCGACTGATTCCAATAAGTTACTTGCCAAATTTTATAATAGGAAAAAATAAATGTATTCCTTTCATGTTCTAGAAGAGAAAATTGTATGTTGTATGTATGTTTTTGAATATTTTAAATAATCTGCTTATGTAAACGTAACTGAAATAGATAACTATATAAGAAGAAGCATATTCAACTTGAAACTATTCTGAAGGGGGGGGGGGGGGGGGGACTTACTCTTATACTTCGGGTTTCTTTAATAAAGGGGGTTTATGCCAAGAACAGTTGAAGTTTTATTATAGAAATTGTTAGAACGGTGGGTGTTCTTGCAAATATGCAAATTCTTTACTCCTAATGTCATTTAATGTTTGTCAAAAAAGATGGAGAAATACATCATGAAGATTAAGTTGATAGAGGATCTTTAAAGTGTATGTGTTCGTACTCTACAAAAAAAGTTATTTTGTTTCCCTAAGGTATGCTTAAATTTTTGGAATGGTACAAACAATTGAGCAAGAATAAATAAAGATATATATTATGTGGAATATGTCTTTACATAAAAAGCAAGTTATATCAAAATATAAGGGTCTCAATATTTAATAAAATACACCAATCAAATATTTTTTATTGCCCACATGAGCATATAATATATCAACAAAATGTCATCGTATACAAAAAAGTTCAATTCTTTTTATAATAATATAAACCAAGACTTCATTTAATTATTTTCTTTAACAATTATTGTAAAAAGACAGAAAATTATTTTAAAATCTAAGAAATTTAGTAAATTTATCAAGGTATTTGATTATGAAATGGTAAAATTCCTGATAAATTGGCGTCCTTAACGTACGCATTGTATAAATTGTATGAATCGGATCTTGGTAATAACGGCGTCGCATTTAGCATTAGGAGAAACTATAATAAACTCCTGTTGACTAACAGTTGAATGAAATCGTCTTCGATAATACCACGTAGAGTTTCGTATGTGTTTTTTAAGCTTGGACACTTCCATTGTAAATAGTTGGTGGTCTCTTCATGCGCTCTTGTAAAAGGAACAGTTTTTACGTGTGTCGTTGAAGAATTTTATCGCCACTTTCAACGAACCAGCACGACGATACTTGAACCATTTTCAGCTGGCGTTGAAAGATTGTTTATCACCTCTGCAATGCATTCACGTGTGTACTCCTTGCGATCCCACGTAACCACGTAAAAGTGGTCGTTGGATGGCGATTGGCTTTCTAAGATGCCTTAACAAGAACTTAAAAGCAAGTTGGTTAATTAGAGAGGAGGAGTTTAGAACGTCGACAGCTATTTGATCGGGTTCTTGGAGGCCGAGGGCTTAAACTCTCGACAACAGGGTTTCCCCATCCTAGGAACGCCTCATATTTTTCGATTATATTTCTACAACAATTAGAGAATTGATGTATGCGACCCGAGTGCTTTGAAATTATTTGTCCAATTTTGATACGCCATTGATATATTCGCTGGCTTTAAAAAAAATGATAAATATGAATGTGATTTAAAAGTGATTTTTATCCCCTAATTTTTGCATCCAATAGCTATTGAGATATTGCCATAAAATCTTTAAATTTATGACACCCAATATTCCAACTATTACAACAGGGTTATGAATAGTATTAAGAGATATGTTCAAGTAAAGGTAACGACGTTTCGATAGATGTCATTCGATCCATTGTAACTTGGTTAAAAAAGATAACTCGAAGTAGATGTATAACGCTTGGGACGAATTCGATTCCATACATTCAATTTAGATTCTTGAAGAAATTACTTTTATGTTTTATTTGGTTAACGTAAATTCACAGTTCATTATTGAGCTCTTTGACCTAATTCATGTATATTTAAATTAAATCACCTGAGAGTTTTAACGGTGGTCAGTTTTTTTCTATTATTCCTTTATAAGGGCTTATCAGTTCCGTCTTCTCGATGCTCATCTTTAACCCCAAACAACGTGAAATTTGTCTAAAATTTTAAAAATCTGTTTAATTTAAATGAGGGTTTGAAGCGGACTTCCGAAATATAATATATTGTGAGGTTGTTAGCGATGAAGAAACATTTTAGTATCTCTTCAGACAAACAAAGCCCACGAATTTCTGTATCGAGATGGTTTTTTTTAGTAAATCATCTACGCACAAGACCAAAAGTATTCCAGACTCTCTTCATTAATTCCCGCCAGATGGCGTGGCGTTAGTTTGCTCTGAAAATGTCAGCATTTACGTTAATAATAGTACTTACTCCTATTCCAATTTCAATCATTTTTCATCCTGGTATTCATTGTATTATAATGCTTAATGACACATTTTTCATATTTATACTATTTCTTGTGTACGTGTGTTTGCATTATTATTAATAAATACTTGGTCAAAGAGAGTGTCTGATCTCAGAGCTATAAATTGCTTGTGATCTTTTTCTCCAGTCTACAACTACGATAGATGTATTCATTTCATCTACACACTAACCATCCGAATCATGAAATCTCCGAAGTCTATGCGAGTCTGAATGATAAAATAGTGTCGATAGCATTGTTAAACTCAATAGCCATAAATGATGTGTTCAAATCATATTCATAAATTGTCTGAAGTGTAAAAAAACAACAATATCCATGAGTTTGTTCTTTCAAAAATCCGTATTGTGATGTACGAAATATATTAATTAAAACTTTTTCCTTCCGATTGGCCACGAAGTAAAATGTAGATTTTGTAAATTTTGCATTGTAAGAGGACGAAGATTTTTTAAAATGTCGGATCTTTAATCTTGTTAGAAGAAATCGTTGCTAGGTCAACATTAGTGAATAAATATAATATTTTAGGCATGTATCCGTTCTGAAAATGTATTTTGAAATAGTAGCAATAAAAACATATTTAAAAAACGATTTTAGTAGGTTTCATACCTAAGAGACAAATGAACTGGGGTTTGGCAACCTTTGTATGAATCTTTCTGCGCCACACGTTGAACCTATCTCGAGAAGTCACCTGGAATCCGCGTACACTTAAACTAGCATTCAAAATCAAAGAATATAAATTAAAATATATATGTACTGATACAAGTTAATGTTTTAGGAATTAGTGTCACTAACTTATTTCTGAATCAAGTATTTGTAGTTGACTCCAAAAAGGTTCGGTGGTTAGGTCTGTTGTATCTTGAAAGTTTCTGAAAAGACATACTCTCATAGCATTAAAGGGCCTGTATTTGAAAAAGGTGGGACATTCCTTGTAGAGGGAAGAGGGTAATAGAACACATACTGTGTTAGATTTAGCCCATAACAGTTGTCCTTTTTGGAATAGGTGCAGTGCAGTCAAGAAAGAGGGGGTGGAGGTCTTATTATTGCAAAAAATGAACTGACAGGAACCAGTTATTGTAAATAAAGGTATTTTGTTAAGAAATACTTCTATTGGAAAAATAGTGTGCCGCGGAGATGTTTTTAATGAATTAAATAATTTTACAGCAAATGAAAAACTAGAGAGGACGATAAAATGGGTTAATTTGAAGAATAGAGAGTTCGGTCGGTCTAAGAAATAGTTTTTACAATTTTATAAAATGAATTGATAATAATGAAATCCGAATTGTATTTTCTCAAAAACTCAGTATTTTATTTATAAAATGAGATCTACACGAGTCCCTCTTTATTTTTTTAAATTCTTTAATAGATTATATTATTAACTAGCGAATGTTACCCAGCACTGCCAGGGATTTTCCAGCTCAACAATAGTCTGGATCAAAAAAAAATCAAACGAATAATTTTAGTGATGTCATCGTGTGTGATTTTTTGTATTAAAATAAACTCCTTAAAAAGTTGTCATTGGGTATTCATTGCCATTTTTTCCATTTTCCATTTCTTAAGGCTGGGTATTTAAACATCGAAAAAGAAGATGAATAATTTTAGTGGTGTCATCGCATGTGAATTTTCATATTAAAATCAGTTCCTTCAACAGTTGTCATTGGGTCTTCCTTGCTATTTTTTCCGTTTGGTATTCCTTACGGTTGGGTATTTAAACATCACACAATGAAAGAATCACACGAATAATTTCAGTGAAATCATCACATGTGACTTTTCATATTCAAACCAGTTCCTTAAAAGTTGTCATAGCTTTTCATTGCCATTTTTTCCGTTTTGTATTCCTTAAGGCTGGGTATTTATACATCATAAAAAAAGATGAATAATTTTAGTTATGTCATCACATGTGATTTTTCATATTCAAATCAGTTCCTTAAAAGTTGTCCTTGGGTCATGATTGCCATTTTTTCCGTTTTTTGTTCTTTAAGGCTGGGAATTTAAACACCGTAAAAAGAAGTTATTTTTAAGTCGTTTCATAGAGTGCCTATGTTATTTTCTTATGAGAAGTAGTTCCTTAAAAAGTCGTCATTGCCATTTTTTCCGTTTTGGCTGGGTATTGACATCCCTCTCCATCTCTAGACATTATTGAAATTTGATTAGCACGATGTTGCAATATAAGAAAGTGTTGATATTTTCCACAAACTTAAATTTGGGGGACATACAGGGACAAAAAGAAAAATATTTTTAAATAATCATGTAGAAAACGAATTTTCCGGGAAACACTCAATAAAACAAAAACACGTCTTAGTACCTCAGTCTTATCCACAGAAAATTTAGACAAAATCTAACTTGTAAATTTTAAAAAATCGGCAAAAAACGTTTTGGCGAATAAATAAACATGGCGATGACCAATTTTCCGCGAGTTGACAACCCCACTAAAACACTCCCTGAGCTCTCAAAACTATTCACTGAAAATTTCGTCAAGATCTAATGACCCGTTCGGGAGATACAGGGAAACGAACGAACGAACGGAATTCTTTTTTATAAGTATAGATAACACACAGTTTTGATGCACTTTAATTGATATTGTATGATTTAATAAAGATGTACTTATATGGTATAAAATAAAGTATTTGTAGCAATATTAAGATATATTTATATATAAAGAACCCAGGACGATCACTTTGTTATTGCTATCATTTGTATATATGATATGCAAATAAAAGTTTTATATATACTTTGACAAATTGAATCATCAAGATATGTTTGATTTTATGCAAAATATGTGCCTAAATTTTTTTCAAACTACATTTTTGCAGAAAAAAAAAGATTTATACAGCGATCAACAAGACTATGTATATAGATACCCAGTTGTCCTTAACATAGTTACTATCTCTATCAAAGGCACCTCATATATTCTACATTTATGAGTTTATTTATCTTAAACATCATTGTTATTATTATTTTACAGCCAGTATTTGTATGCTCGTATACTTAAAAGAAGGCCTCATTTATCATTTTGAAAGTATCTTTATATGATAGTTATATTTTATTATCAGAATGTGTTTCTCAACTGAAAAAAAGTAGCTTGACTTTTCTTTCCTACATAGTTTTGAATGTTAAGAAAAGAGAACTCTACATATAAATCAAATAAGAAAAAAGAAAGGAAAATGTATTATGAATTCGCTTTTTATTATTTAAGACTGCGGAATTAAAACAATTAATGTGATATCGTAGTTTATATATTATAATAACAAGATAGCATCAATAACAACATAAGAATATCTCAGTCATGAATAAAAGCAACTTATTTCGAATTGCTTTAAAATTATTTATCCATTATATTGTTAAAACATTGGCTGCAGTATATCTTTACAAAAGTAATTACTAGGTATATAAGACGTTCCCCAAAATTTACTGATATCATATTCTCTTGTGGTTTTACGTGAAGGAAGAAAAAGTGCTATTTTTGTATTTATGACAATTTCATTTTAGAAATAGGTTCACCATATATCACTAAAAATAAATATATCTTTATAGCAAGTAATTCTAGAAAGTATAAGCACATACTAGGGGGAGATTCTTATTTAAGCTAGGCCTCATCCCAGGAGGGGGGGGGCAGAACTCATGTAAACAAAGAAGGATATTTCCAATAATAAAAACTAAAAAAATGTGACGTCATCACTTAGATGATTTGCTTGTATATTTAATACCTACACCATCTAAATAAATAACTAATATCGATGAAGCCACACAACCTCGTATATAATTTCACATATAAAATAAGATTTGTATGACTCTGTGTAACTAAATTCACATGATTTTCAGCAAAAAAAATGAAATTGGTTAATAATATGTTATTTGTATTAGATTTTCAATTTTCAGACCGAAACTCAGCCAATTTATTAACATCTGAAAAGGTTTGTGTATTTATATTTTTCACTAGTCCATAAAGTCCTTTCTATCAAACAGACAGAAAGATAATGAGAGAAAAGAAATAGAATATATATTTTTTATGCCATAAATCATAACAAATCGATAATGTGACGTCATGTGTGACGTATCAGTTTTTCTTTTCTAATCAGAGGAATCTAAACATTGTGTTCTTTGCATCTTATATTATTTATTATCTTTGGCCTCATCCCAAATAAGTTTTAGTTTGTATTTACATAACAAAATACACGAGTAATTAAAGTTTTGAAATTGTCTTTTTGGGTTATTTTTCTAAAAAATAAATATTTCAAAACTTTATTCATTCTCATATTTTTGTATGTATAATCAAATTAAAACTTAGTCAAAGTTGTTCATTGATGTTTTTATTACGTAACTGTCCAGATTTGATTTTATTTCTTATGTTATCTTGTATGTTTTTAGTGTATTTTTTTACACTGTATTCTTTTGTGCAGTAACAGAATAAAATTATTTTAACCATGAAAAAAAAGTCCTTGAGATCATACTTACATTTTGCTTCCAATTACTTTTCAAAATAACATTTAAATTGAGTAGGCATGAGAGGCGATGAAATGACGAAAAAAATACTACATAAGTTTACAAGACAACTCTTGGTCCGTGGAGGAGACACTTAACCTTATTCGACTTGGTTCAAACTTTCACAATCCGAAAAAACATGAAGAGAATAACCCTATTACAGATATAGAAATACTATTTTGTCAGAGAAATAATAGTTTTGATTATTTAGTTAAATGAAGTTTCCTCCATACGTAGTACATATAATTATATTTTTTGTTGGATATTAATATTATATACAAAAGCATGTTTGAGTTGTAATGGAAGCAGATAGATTACATTGATTGATATCATAGAGCTAATTAAAATTATATTTTTGCAACATATGATTCATGAATGAGGTATAATGTAACATGTCACCGTAAATTTAACTCATGGGTTTAATAACCTAAGGTTATTATATTTTTATCATTACTTACGTCATTAGAATCACTCCATCCTGTGCTTTGCATTCATTTCCAATCACAATCAATTTTTCTATAATGGTTGTGTTTTCCAAGAAATCCAGACCATCTACATAGTTGAAGTCATCACAAACCAAAATCTGAAACAAGAAAAACATATAACTTTATAAATAATTCAGTATGATGAATGCCTGTCCATATCCTTGTACCAACAACGATTTTTATAAATCACATAATCGATCCATGTTTTGGTTGCGAATATATTGAAGTAAACGTATTTATTTGTTCATTCAAGATAATGGACAATGTTGTTTATTAAGGCAAGTGAATTTTAATTTGAAAATAGGGATATTCCTTAAAAAGTACGACTTTTTGCATCAAAAAAATATTCATTTTTATAATATATTTCAGTTCTATAAAGTTCCAAAGTAATTGTGTTAAAAACAAAACATAAATAGACATTGTAGTTAAAATTATTACTTCGGGGAAGAACAACACCAATTTTAACAATGATGGAACATAATCAAATAATAAAAATGTACAAATATACTTTAAAACGATAATCAATTATTAAAAAAATATCATTTTGAAGTTTTAAGAATGCGACGCAAAATCTTTAAATGAGATAGTGAACTTGATGGGAAATACTTGATCTCCTCTGAAACAATGGTCCACGATTCGTTGTGAACAGACGGAATTTTTAGAGAAAATACAGCATATCTGGCTGCAGCTGATATCAAAATTGCTCTTAGGTCCGTTGGCTTCACGCACTCCCGTTTTGTTAAAGAACTGACAATCCTTTCTTTGGCGTTCAACAAGGCGTAATCCATAGCTTTGGAGTTATTGGAAAGACGTCCTTTCTTTTTTGAAGTCCAAAAATCACAATTGCCTTTATGTATCCCTGCCCACAACTATCCAGACCTCTGACGTTTAAGGAAACGAATTTCTTCAACATAGAGACAGCCTGGCAATCCACGAAGGCATGTATGTAAGGTGTCACTGTATAATCTACTGCAATCCTTGCAATGCTCCGAAAAGATAATGCAATTTGTAGAAATTTGACCTTTGTACACATGTTTCCCAATGCTTTTAATTTTAAAAAAAGGATGTATAGTTTTGTGCAATGAAAAGTATTTTTTTTGTACAAAGTTAGGAACCCCGTTATTTTGCTCAACTAACAAATTACCAAATTACTTACTATAATTTACTTTAAGGGTGTTTTAAAACTTTGTTTAACACGATTATGACATGAATAAATTTCAAAAATACAAAAATTATTCAAAGGTATTAATAAGTTCTACTAAATAAACATGTAAAAAATCCAAGGAAGAAGAAGCAAAATTTTTGATTTTTTATCATTTTGTAAAATAAGCAAAGTATTCAATTTTATTTCTTTTATGGCACTAACAAAAGTACCCGATTCCAAAAATCATACTTGTGAATGGCTATTGTTTAGTTTTAATTTAAGGAAAGTTATTACGAATAAAAATGAAAGCAAAGATGGATTACATCTTTTAATTATTTCAAAATGTCGAACAAATCTGTCATGTACGTTGATAAACTTGTCGTTTGAGTGTTACTACAAAGCTACAACTTTTTATTGGGTCAGTCACAACATGGCCTTCGTTTAAATAAATTTAGGTTTAGTCATATTCTTGTGACATATTTTGTATTATTAAAATGAAAAAAATTGAAACATTAACAGTTAGTTAAATTCGCCACAAAAAGGACGAAAAATAAATAAATATTCTAAATGTCATTATTAAGTCATTAACAGAGCTAGGAATACAAATTAAAAATCTGTAGATCGGTATAGCTATTTTGCTTTGTTTGATTCCTGCATGCTATACATTTAATTAAATTTCAAGTTGGAGTACTGTGAAATCCAAATTAAGGATATAACCAATATCAGAATTGTGTTTCTTACAAATTAATTGCATCATAGAGACTGCCTACAGAAGGAATATGTATTTTTTTAATTACAAATCTACCAATTTTTTACAGATTGATACTGGCTCTGCTTTCCTCATAACTCATGACACTAACAAATGTTGTATGATTTTTATTTGGAACTCATATAACTCTAGCCTTCAAGGGTTACTAAAAATATTTTTATATAAAAACAAATAATATTATGAATACTAAAATATTAATAGAAAACAACCCCAAACAATATATTTACAATTTTTATAATTAAATTATTCTTATGGATCTAGAAGGATCTAAACAGCCCAACAATTGAGTTTAACACTCTCTGAACACTTGATAAATTGCGTGCCTCTTTCAGTGGCTCTCAGTGACAGGCCTCTCAGGTCTTTGAAAGCTTGACATCAGCGACGCAGTTTAAATATTATTTAAACATTAATGTGTTCAAATATTTTTTGTTTTCTTTTGGTTGTAATACAATTTCAACTTAGACGTTAGCATGGAGGAAGTTTGTTCACCACTCAATGTTTGAGCACAATATGTTTGACCCCTCCAGAGAGAATAAGGTCAATTTTGATCAATCCCATAGAAAATATTATCCAAGGAGTCACAGAGCAAGGTCTGTACAATAAGGTCTGGGCAATACAAAAACAAATATGTAATCCTAGCAGTATAACGACTCAATGACGTCACTTGAGAACGAATATAAATAAATATATATATATAGATAGATAGATACAGAGATTGATAGATATATACAGTCAACTTCGCCTCAGTCGATTATCTCGGGACTGTGCAAAAACAATCGACTTAGGCGAAATTCGAGTTACAAATTTTGATTGTTAAGTCGAAGAAAAATTCGATATACAGGTAGGCGTGTGTGTGTGCACTCGCTCACATGCAGTCGCAAATCATCGGCTTTTTACTCCCTCCTCTCAGCCAATCAAATTCTTAAGTGTTCAATATTTTTCTCCACTTCAACCATCTGTGTCTGCTTCCTTGTAATACACAGTGTGAACGGTAGGCGCAGTACATGCGGGCTGTGTTTTGGAAAATGAGCGCCCTCTTTGACTTATGCGAAGTTATTTTCTTGTTTATGTATGTGTTACTGTCAAAATATCTGTTCGACTTAGGCGAAATATCGACTTACAAAAATCGACTTGTACGATTTTTATTACAAACATGTCAATGGAGAAAAAATGGGACTTTTGATTATATTCGAGTTAGGCGACTTTTCGACTTATGCAATTTCGACTTAGGCGAAGTTGACTGTAGATAGATAGATTTAATCGTTCTCCAGTGACGTCATTGAGTAGTCACACTGCTACATGTTTGTTTTTGTATTGCCCAGACCTTATTATACAGACCTTGTCACAGACTTTATTAATAAAAGGTTATTAATATCCACTTGTATGCAATTCCATGGAACCAAATAATATTTGTTACTATAAAATAGTTTCCTTAACATACAATATATGTTCAGTGCTAACTTAATATATTTATTTTCTCCCTCTTTCACAAGCCCAAAAATATACAGTGATGATGTTTTAAAAACAATCCGTCTACATTTATTATATCTTTATTTTGTTGTCAAAAGGACCCCACTTGAAGTACTTGAGGCATGATTCGTGACCAGAGAAAATCTTACACCTTGTTGCTTGTTCTTGAAAAGTAATGACCTGAGTCCAACTCGTGGTCCCCCCGCACACAAATATAAAATGATTTACAATAATTCAAAGAACTATCAAATAATTAGGGTAGGAGGATGAACTCTTTTTAAGGCCTCCAAAAAAAAATATTAAAAAAATGTTCGCACATGCATGAATGATGCTGTGAACACTTTTCGTTTGGCAGAGGTTGCTGAGGCGGAAATGGAAGCAAAAATTGTCCGTGAGCAAGACCCTATGCATAGGATCCGTAATCTTTCAAGAGGCGAAAGAGTCAAGGCTCAAACAGTTGAAAAAATCATTGACGGAGAGAAAATTCTCTCCAAAGGTCATGAAATACTACGTTTCTTCCATTATCGTTTCCAAACAATCGTCGGGGAAAGAGAAGGCCATTTTCCAAGGCCTAAGAAATTGCTTCCATGTATCGTAGAACCAATATTTACATCAAAAAGTATTTCGGAATACATTAGAAAAAAATTGAAAATTAACAAGGCTTGTGGTCCTGACGGCATCCTTGGGAAAGTTTATGTTAAAGTCACATATCAAATAACACCCTTTCTCTTGAAAGTGGGGAATTATATGGAAGCTATAGGGAAAATGCCTAGTACTTTAACTAAGGGAAGAATAGTTTTAATACCAAAAAAAGGGAATGGAACGGATTTCAACCATTGGAGGCCGATCACCATATTGAATGAATCTTATCGTATACTTTCTGGAGTCCTGGCTCAACAAATGGGAGTCATTCTAAATAAGAAAATTGGCCCTCACCAGAAAGGATTCCTTAGAGGACGTCAAATACATGATATTTCGTATAATATACAAGCCTCTATTGACACTATCAAGGTAAATAAAAATTTGGTGCAATAATTGCCATTGATTTTTCAAAAGCTTTTGATTCGATTAGTCACAGGCAAATTCTAAGATCTGTTAAAAGATTTCTTCCAAGACGGTTCTTTAATCCTGTCCGTTCCCTTCTATTTAACGGATCATCCACTATCTCATTAAACGGTCATGAAAGTGAGCGAATAATTTTGGGGAAAAGCTGCAGGCAAGGGTGTCCATCCGCTCCTCTCCTTTTTATTGCTGCCATTGAAGAACTTGCGCTAAGTATTATTAAGAAATACGGGGGATTTGGCGTGGATTTTAAGGGTACTCGCCATATAATTGATCTTTACGCTGACGATGTCACGCTAACTATTCAAGCAAACTCAAAGGCACAGATTATCAAAAGAGTACAAATTTTATTAAATTACTTCAAAAAGTTTGAAAAAATATCAGGTCTATCCTTAAACTTGAATAAAACTACCATTCTGCCTCTAGGCCTATGGAATCCAGTAAATGGTACTAATATCAACTCCTGTAAGGTCAGTTCATCAATTGAGGTCTTAGGAATAGTCTGGTGCCGGGATGGCATTCATGAAAGAAACTGGTCCGAAGTCAATAATACTATATTGCAAAAAGCACAAATGTGGCGGAACTTCCGTCTTCAAAAAGAATAGACATGTATAACACAAAGGTTATTCCAATGTTAGTTTACAAAGCTTCTTCATCTCCTGTGATAGCAGAGAAGGTAATTCTTCATGAAGCAAAGTGGTTGAGCGCTATGTTCCATCAAAGATATTTGTCAACAATAAAAAGAAAAAGAAACCATCTCGGTGGTGGTATTGTTCAGCTAGCAACTGTTGTTCCTAAGATATATACTAAAATGTTCGTCAATATTGCATCCATGCCATCCCTTGAGTGGAGAAGATGTGTCACTCACACAGATTTATACTCGTGGCTCCTTTTTGGCACTGAGCTTACAAATAATATAACCTCTGACATCTCTTTGGTGTGGGGATGTGCACAAAGAATTCTTTGGAAAAATATTCCTCAGTTCGATAATTCTTCGACTGTGGATATAATTAGGCAGAATTATGCGAAGAAATATTTTTTCAGGAACCTGGGAAGTCCAGAGGACCTTGAGGAATTCGCCATTAGAAAGGGAACTCTTACTCTTCATGACCTTGGCCAAGATGGCTCTTTCAAGGATGGTAGATTCTTGTATCCCCTGCATAGATCTGCGCTCAAATATCATGTGCTGAAACCCTGGTATTTGAAATTGAATGGCCAGGATCGTTTGGGTTTGAGGGAGAGTAATGATATCTGTCGTGAATTTCTCAGGCTTCTTGACCTTCCGGGTTCATGGGAAAAGCGGATAAAAGATTCCCTAGCAGAAATAATTGATGGAAACCACTTCACGGCGCAATTATTGATTTCGGCCAATATTATTCGATTTTATCGCCCATGTAAAGATTGTGGCACTATTTATAACTCGATTTTACACGCTTTCGTTGAGTGTCGTTCAGTGAATATTATAAAACGCTTTGTTAAACTTAATGTGAGAGGTCTGGACAAAGAAGAAGCGGATAAATATTTGAAGGCGTCCGTTCTATTTGGAATAAGTGGCGGGAAAATACTGTCTTCTCGAACCAAGGCAATAAATAATGCACTACTGGGTGCAAAATCGCTGGTTTCAAAAAGGTTGGCAGATTACCAGCCTCTTCAGCCTTCAAATTTGAAGGCAATATTCCTGGCAGCTGCGGCGAGATATGGTTCCCTGGACCTTAGGATCCCATCTACAAAGGATGATTCTTGGACTTATGGAGCCCAAGAAATCCGATATTTCCCTTCCCGTTCTCCTCTCTACAAGGACATCATCAAAAACTTTTTAAAAAATTCAAGGATTTTAAATAATTAATGTTTTAATACGTATATTGGAATTTTTATAATGTTTTGTCAGTTTTAATTACAGTTTTTTTAAATAATTGTGTGTTCATTTGTGATGCTTAAATTTTAAACTATAATGTTTATTAATGATTTAATTCGCATTAGCATCACTTTATATATATTTCTTTTGTTTTATATATATTTATATGAACTGTGTCAATAAAAAAAAAAAAAAAAAATAAAAAGAAAGACTCGCTTTCAAATATATGTAATTTGAAAACATGAATATATAATACATAATGATATACGCAAAAATAGCTATAAATAGCTGTAGTGCATAGTGAAACAAAAAATGATTTATTGTACATTACTTTTATTGCTTTCTCTAACTAAGTTTATGCATAACTTATATAGCTACTTATTTTTTTTTTCTTTAGATGAATGGTCACTTGCATATATAACTTACCATTGTGTCTACATATACTCACTACTTATGAGATCCATTAATCATATTAAATATATTACTTTAACTAAGATGTGGACGGAGTCTAAGCATGATGACCTTCAAAACGGTTGTTTTGCTAAGTGAATTAGAATTATTCAGAAGAGGAAGAGCCATTAAATATTATTCAATGACGTCACTAGAGAACGAATTTATTTATATATATGTATATATAATTTATATTTTATTTTTGTTTATTTATTTATTTATTTATATTATATATATATATATATATATATAGAGAGAGAGAGAGAGAGATTGATTGATAATAGATAAAAAGATATAATCGTTCTCCGGTGACGTCATTGAGTAGTCACACTGCTTCATGTTTGTTTTTGTATTGCCCAGACCTTATTATACAGACCTTGTCAAATCACTTTATTAATAAAATGCTTATTAATGTCCACTCGTATGCAAATCCATGGAACCAAATAATATTTGTTTTTCTTTTGGTTGTAATACAATTTCAACTTAGACGTTAGCTTGGAGAAAGTTTGTTCGCCACTCAATGTTTGAGCACAATATGTTTGACCCCTCCCGAGAGAATAAGGTCAATTTTGATCAATCCCATAGAAAATATTATCCAAGGAATCACAGAGCAAGGTCTGTATAATAAGGTATGGGCAGTACAAAAAAATGTAATCCTAGCAGTATAACGACTCTAATAACAATTAGTTTTTAGAAAACCAAAAATAAAGAATAATAGTTGTCCTTTAATATAAATTTATATATCTTTTATACCTATTTGTTTCGATAGAATTGAACTCGCGTATATAATTAAGCATACTATCATGTAAATTAGTTTATATAACCTAGGATCTTATCAATGAGGTAGCGGACCAAAACGTATCTTGGTTTCAAAAAAATACCTTAAGTAAAGTACTTTAGTTATGATTGATTATTTGTAGCGAATGCATAATTTTAAGGACCTAATAAAAGTCATGTTATGTTAAATGGAATCGATCGTAACTAAGCTTCTATTCAGAGTATGCTTAGTGATTACATGAAATGAAGCAATGCTTACATTTTTGGCCTTCTGTCAATGCCAGTTGGAACGGTCAGAAGTCTCAGGATGCATGACCAAGACCAAGTAATATCATTCCTTTTTTGGGGTTATATTACAAAGTGTTGAAAGTGTTGATTAAAGGATTATTCTAAATATCAAATGTCACGTAAGGAGACCCCTGAGAATATGAATTTAATGATAATTAAAAGGACAGATGTTATGCAAATAAATCAATAATTAGGAAGGAAATGTTGCAAAATGATATCATTAGTTTTCCCGATAATTTTATTTCCTAATCCCGTTCCAGAGTAGAGTCAGAGTTGTATATCCTTATTACTGAGTTATCTTTATTGCTCTAATGTAGATCAAAGAGTGAAGTCCCTATTATTTTTAAATTGAAACAACTGATCTTTATTACTCTAATGTAGATCAAAGAGTGAAATCCCACACCTCCATCCCCAAGGAATACGACAGTTCGTTCCTTCCGCCCTTGTACCGTGCAAGCGGCCAACTATCAGTCCCTGTCCTCTCCAGCCAAGCACGTCGTCGTACAAGGGTCCATGCAGGGCTCCAACGCCGCTGTGGCTGCTGCGCTACAACTCCAACCCCCGCCACCCTCACTCCTAGGCTCACAGTCTCCTCCGCCCCATCAGCAAATTTTTACTACAAAAGAGACTGACTCCTTATATATATGGACTTCACTCTTTGATTTACATTAGAGTAATAAAGATCACTTTGTTTCAATATCCCACCTTGTCCAACTTTATTCATCCTATCCGAGGATATCACAATAGTCAATAGACTTGAAACAAAAAGATATAGTCAATTAAATAGAATACAAAAAAAATGATCAATTTTTGAAATATAAAGCCTATTGTTTGATTAGTACGAAATATACATAAATTACTAGCGAATGTTACCCGGCGCTGCCCGGGATTTTCCAACTTGACAATAGTCTGGATGGGAAAATCACACCAATAATTTTAGTGATGTCATCGCGTGTGATTTTTCATATTAAAATAAATTCTTAAAAAGTCGTCATAAGGTCTTCATTGCCTTTTTCCGTTTTGTATTCCTAAAAGCTGGATATTTAAACATCATAAAAAGAAGAAATCACACGAATAGTTTCCGTGATGTCATCGCATGTGATATTTCATATTAAAATCAGTTCCTTCAACAGTTGTCATTGGGTCTTCATTGCCATTTTTTCCGTTTTTTATTCCATACGGCTGGGTATTTAAACATCGCACAAAGAAGAAATCCCACTAATAATTTCAGTGAAATCATCGCATGTGACTTTTCATATTAAAATCAGTTACTTAAAAAGTTGACATTGGGTATGCATTGCCATTTTGTCCGTTTTTATACCTTACGGTTGAGTATTTAATCATCGTAAATATATAAAAAATCACACGAATAATTTCAGTGATGTCATCGCAAGTGACTTTTCATTTTAAAATCAGTTTCTTAAAAAGTTATCATTGGGTTTTCATTGCCATTTTTCCATTTTGTATTCCTTAAGGCTACATATTTCAACATCGTAAAAAGAAGAAATCACACGAATAGTTTCAGTGATGTCATCGCATGTGACTTTTCATATTAAAATAAGTTCCTTCAACAGTGGTCATTGGGTCTTCCTTGCCATTTTTCCGTTTTGTATTCCTTAAGGCTGGGTATTTAAACATCGTAAAATGATGAAATCACACGAATAACTTCAGTGATGTCATCGCTTTTCTTTTAATATTAAAATCAGTTCCTTCAACAATTGTCATTGGGTCTTCCTTGCAATTTTTTCGTTTTGTATTCCTTACGGTTGGGTATTTAAATATCACACAAAGAAGGAATCACACGAATAATTTCAGTGAAATCATCGCATGTAACTTTTCATATTCAAACCAGTTCCTTAAAAAGTTGTCATATCTCTTCATTGCCATTTTTCCGTTTTGTATTCCTTAAGGCTGGGTATTTAAACATCGTAAAAAGAAGATGAATAATAATTTTGAATAAATAAAAATGTCATCACATGTGATTTTTCATATTCAAATCAGTTCCTTAAAAAGTTGTCCTTGGGTCTTGATTGCCATTTTTTCCGTTTTTTTGTTCCTTAAGGCATTTATACATCGTAAAAAGAAGTTATTTTTAAGTCGTTTCATAGAGTGCCTATGTTATTTTCTTATGAGAAGTAGTTCCTTAAAAAGTTGTCATTGCATCGCATTGCCATTTTTTCCGTTTTGTATTCCTTAAGGCTGGGTATTGACATCCCTCTCCATCTGTAGGTATTATTGAAATTTGATTAGCACGATGTTGCAATATAAAAAGTGTTGTTATTTTCCACAAAACTTAAATTTTGGGGGACATACAGGTACAAAAAGAAAAATATTTTTAAGTAATCATGTAGAAAACGAATTTTCCGGGAAACACTCAATAAAACAAAAACACGTCTTAGTACCTCAGTCTTATCCACAGAAAATTTGGGCAAAATCTAACTTGTAAATTTTAAAAAATCGGCAAAAAACGTTTTGGCGAATAAAATAAGCATGTCGATGACGAAATTTCCGGGAGTTGACAACCCCACTAAAACACTCCCTGAGCTCTCAAAGCTATTCACTGAAAATTTCGTCAAGATCTAATGAACCGTTCGGGAGATACAGGGAAACGAACGAACGAACAAACGAACGAACGAACGGAATTCTTTTTTAATAAGTATAGATAAAAACGGGTTTGAAATGCAAGAAAACATTGTAGAAAAATAAATAGTTCTGACATTTGTGGTTATTTTAAATATTTTTAACAAAATTTTAAGTGGCATTCTTGTAATCTACGTAAAAAAATGGGACTCAAATTAGGAATTTCGACCTTGGGGCAAACAAACATCTTAATTTTGTTACATAGTGTTATCAAAGTAACAAATCGAATACATATTTTTATCAGTAATATAATAAAAAGAAAACATGAATTATTGTAAGAGCTTTTCCAAACACATATATAATGTTCTTATATATTAAATACAGATAAGAGTTAATGCATTTTATACTCAAGGAGTATTAATAACTTTGTAGTATAAACAAGGAGAACAATAAAGATATCTAAATAACCCTTTTGTGCACAACCAAAACAAAAAGTACCAATAAACCAATTACTTATGCTTCATTAAATAGAAAAAATCCTTACTTTTTCGAACATTTTAAGATAAATAAATTACCACAGAAACGGTATTTCTTACTCTTTAAAAGTTTAGATGTGTGTATTAACCTTTTCTTTCACAAGGTGATGGAAAGGAGAGGAAACCGAATCAAAGTACATATATTATTTGATGAAGTGTAAACATACCTTCAGCTACGCCATCTACATATTTTTATGGAAATTATTATAATTACATCAATGTTTATATCTATAAAATATGTTCATTCGTAGATGTATATTAACCCTTTTTGTGGTAAGGAAATACTTAAATAAGGAACATAAAACAAAAAGTTTCTACTTTGTTGTGTGGAGTAATTAAGAATCTCATTTTTAAATAAATGTTTCAGTCCAAATTGCCGTTTCTCATAAATACCATATAGCAATTAAAACTTTTTCACATGATAAGGGAACGTATTATGTGCCAGTTTAAATTAGAGTATGCTTAAAATTCTCTATACCAACATTACCAAGAGGAGTCTGTTTGCAAAAGATTGATGTCTTTGCTAGATTACTCTATTAAATTTTGCAATATCTGTTTGCAGAATTGTAAAGATTTATGTTTTAAGAGAAACGTTTAATTTGCAATTCAATAGGAAATGTAGATCCCGTTAGATGGCGCTATAAGCATTTCTCGCGACGACCTGTGCATCACTTTCATTTGTCTAAAAGCCTCCTCCATATTCCATGATCCTTGTGTTTCAAAGGAATACCAGCTTCAGTGGGGCGAGTTAGCATACTTGCTGTATCGATGTCTCTTTCAATTATTTGTCACTACAATAATTTGCTCAAAGTCTTAATCTTTTATTGACATCTAATATATATATATATAAACAATATTTCCTTAACTTTGTATTTTTAAGGTATATATTTATTATACTTATACGATTTTAACAACTTTTATTTGTTCACATTTTATTTGTGAACGTTAATTGTCACTACTTTAATTTGCCATAGTATTAATCTTTTATTGAAGCCCAATCTAATATATACATCTATATATATATACAATATTTTCTTGAACTTTGTATTTTTTATATATACTTATTATTTAAATCTCTAACTATTATCAATAGAACAGTTAAAAGTAAGTAAATGTACGTTTCATGATCCAAAACATTGTATGAGACTTTATCCTTCAAAAGCCTTCAAAATAAACTAAATATGACTATTTTTTTATTATCCTCTTGGCAAAAAGGATTAAAAAAATAAACATTAATATTTCAACATCCCAATTGAGTTATGTTATATCTTTTGCAGAAGTGCTTACATAAATATATTTTTATATCTTCATCACTTTCCCTGCTTCTGCTATGAGATATAAATCTTAGAAACTAACTCCTCCACAAAGTTTTTTTTGCTCTCCCATAAAATATCTTTGGCATTCAACAATAAAGGTTAATTCTGTGTGAGGTAAAACACTTGACATTTACTCCTTTTAGCTCCTAGCATTTCCTAAGGGAATGCAAGGGATGATTATCCCACATGACAAAAAAAAAAAGATTAAAGGAATATTGCCATGTGATTCATCATGCTTAAAACAAGCTTAGTATGCTTTTATTAAAAATGTATGGTTTGTATCAGTGATTTTTAAAGGACTTTTTTAAGTATTATAACGTAATGTTTCTCATGTAAATTTTCTTAGCTATATTAAGTATTATGGTATTAATATGATGAAAAATGATATTTTTGCGCTCTATGAAAATCTATTACGTCATAGGAATGAAATACAATTTAAATGTGTCCTTTCGTTTTAATACCTGCACTTATTTATTTTTATACTTATATTATAAGATATTTTATACTTAATTGGCAGGACAGTTTTTGTAATGAGATATATTTAAAAAAACAGATAATATGATTATATTTAACGGGTTAACCAAGCCATCCATAAAAAATCTTCGTAATATATATATATTTATATATATATATATATACTTGGGGTAATAATCGATAAAAAACTTCAATGGGGGCCTCACGTTGATTACATTACAGAAAAAGCCAAGAAAATATTGTTTTCGGTGAGAAACTTGATCGGACTTAAGTGGGGTCTTCGACCATTCTACATCTACTGGATTCGAGTGGCTTGTTTAGAACCAATAATATGCTATGGATCGAGCAAAATATGATACCTCAAACACCTGCTATGAAATATGACCTATTATTTTTAATCCTTTGATTTGATTAAAAATATGAATTATAGAAAAAACCCTCTTCTAAATCTCTTATATATTTTATCTTTCAGATTTACTATTACTTTTTTCTCTATATCAATTTTATTAAATCAATTCTTATCTTCTAGCGATAGCTAAGAGCCTACCTTTGTCTTCGCCGTTCGCATTTGAACTTCCAGCTCATCTGGGGGAAGCTCACAGTTTATGGGCATCACGGTCCCTCCGCAGGTCCAGGCTCCAAGAGCGAGTATCCAAAACTCCACAAAGTTGGAGCAGTAGAGTGTCAGGACATCTCCCTTGGAGAAGCCCACTTTGCTCAATCCAGAGGCGACCTTCTTTACGTTGGAGTCCACGTTGCCAAACCTCTCCATTCGCCCGATGGAGAGATCCTTGATCCAGATTTTATCAGGGTCATTCTCACGAATCTTTTGTAAAATGAATTCATGGAAATTGTACCTAGATAACAATAAAAATTTCTAATTAGTCTGATGATTAGGTTTAATATATATTTGATTTTAGTTGAAAATGAAGAAATATAAATCATACTTTAAATGTACTTATTTTTCTCTTGATGTATATGAATATAGATTAAGTGATATGATATCAATTTTAAAAAGAAAAGAAAAACCTAACTATATACTTTATACCATGGCATCAATGTTCTTAGAAATGAAATTACGTTATGACAAAGTTCTTTTTCGCGGATTTTTTTAAAAATAGTTATGAAACACAATACGAGATGTAGAAAACCATCGAACATTACCAAAGAATTGAATTAAGTGAATACATTTTAAGAATGAAATTAAGTGAATTCATTTTAAGAATTAAATTAAGTGAATAAATTTTAAGAATTAAATTAAGTGAATACATTTTATGAATTAAATCACACTTTATTCTTTAACACTAGAACTACCATACAAACGATCCATCTTCCCCCTTACAACTAACAACTAGGGGGCCCTTTAATTAAATGTGCATAATGCTTTGCTTTTTCGTTATAATTATCGTATTCCATCATCATTATGATGTATTAAAATAATTTTTTTCAAAGCATTTTGGCACTTAATTTAGTAATTTGTGGACAATTTTGCTACGTTTACGAATGAAGTTCAAATTACTTGTTTATTCTGATGATTACAAATGGTTTAATTAGCATGATTGCCCCGTAGAATTTATCTACAACTGACGACGAGAGATATTTATATTCATTAACTATATATATAATGGTCCAATATGTTTCAAAATATAGTAGTCCACCAGTATCAACCAATTTTGCTTTCCTCAAATGCATTGAACTCATTAAGGATTCACAATCGAAAAAATGATCGCAAATTAATTTGTATCCCTTGTCCAATAGTGAGGAGTAAAGTTACAACAAACTTATCCCTATGATGAAGAAGTAAGCTTATATAACCCGTATATTGCTATTTATGAATTGAAACAGACAAAGTATAATAAAAAATACTGTTTGCTAAAAGTATTTTTTGCGAAAGAGCATTGATCTTAGAATGTTTTAGAAATATTTTACGCTCTTGGTGCTCTTTAAGAGTTTTTTTGTACCACGACAGTTCCACTTTTTTATTTAATAAACTCAACAATCCTCAAATATATAGCAATAAATTGTTCAAACTTGTTAAACAACATAATTGAGGCATCAAAAATCGTATACTTCATCGAAAATATTGTTTTTTTCGAAACATGATTAAGACTCATTGATAATAGTAATGTTATGAGTTTATTTCGATAGAGCCACAGATACCGTTATTGCCCCAGATATGAAAATAAATCAAAATTCGAAATGATGGCACATCAATTATATACATATCTGTTTTGACTGAATCCCATTCTGACAAATCATATTTTTTGATTTAGCTGGAATTAGTATACTAAATGTAGCAACAAAAAAAAATGCAGCTATACGAAAAATTACATTTGTAAGAATTAGGTTTCCATATTGTCTGGGGGCTGAGAATTCTTCAAATAAATTTATAAATGTGCGAAAAAGGAATCTTTGGTAGTTGTAGTGTAAAAAAATTATATATTTAATAGCCATGGAAAAAATGCCAATGTCTGGAAAAAAGTTCAGCAAATGTAATTGCCGACCTTAAGTATAAAATAGACAATAAATTATTCACATAGAATAATAAAAATGTAAAAAGTATTTCAAAAGATCATCTGTGGATAATTTTTCATATTGTAATCATATTTATAAAATTCCAAGAATATATTTTCAAATATTTGAAAAAAAGATATTTTCAACACCCCACCGTTTCATAATGTATAAACTTAGGTTCCGAAATATTTGTCGTGTGACGTCACGTCTGCAAAAAACATAAACAAATCACATTTATTATATAATAAGTATTAAATCCTTACTCAAATTATCATAAGCGCATCTTACTCTTACAAAAAATGGCTTCAATTAATAAAAAAAGCAAAAAATATTTTTTATAGGCTATGAGAAAACGTGAATATTTTTTTTTCAAATAAGAAGGGATGATAGGAACGACAACCTTGTAAAAAGAGTGTCAAAATCAATGTCAGAGGTGTCGTCGGTTCCATAGGAAGCTATAAAAAAATTGCTAAAATTCGTGTATTTCTCCAAATAAAATATGAAAAAATCGCCTTCAAGAGCAAAAAGCTAGTCATAGAAAAAGAGAGAGGCGAAAAACTAAACAGTGGATTAGTTTAATGCTCCAATAAATTATATACTTTTTTCTAAATATGTCTTTCTAATAAAATTTATGTAATATATGACTATAAACAGTATTTTGTTTTGTGATAATTTATTAATTATATACTTTTTTCTAAATATGTCTTTCTAATAATATTTATGTACTACATGATTATAAAAAGTATTTTGTTCTTTAATAATCTATAAATTTATACTTTTTTCTAAACATGTCTTTGTATTAATATTTGTTTAATATATGATTATAAGCAATTTTTTCTTATAATTTATTTTGTTGTTTTTTGTGTTTTATCATATAATGACTGAAGAGTTTGTTTTTTCATGAAATATTTAGATAATTTTAGCAACTTTAAATCATCAAAATTTATTAATATTCACAAAATTAATCTTTTCCATTTACTAATGGAATCGGGATAATTAATTCTTCTATGATCTAATTAAAGGCTAAATTCGATTATATTTAACATATTTTACTTATAGAATAGATCCTCTTTGGCATATGTGACGTCATGCTCATGAGGTAGGTTGCGTGGCGGTGTATTTTTTTACTTTCATAGGTTAAAACGGCTCTAGCCTACTTTTAACTTACCTTGGATATTTCTTTATTGAGAGTTATAATAATAATAAATATTACTTGACAACAGAGTTGTTGATTTATCGTTCGTAGTTCGTTTTTGGTGCCAAAAAGAGTTTTTTTAATTTTCATGGGACAAATTTCCTTTCTTAAAAAAAACGTCATCACTTTTTTTCATAAATTTCTTTTTAAAAAAAGTTGTCAATTTTTTCAGAATGGCGAACGACAACGATTCAATTAAAAATAACGATGAACGATAACTTTTGGCGAACGACAAACGAACGACAATTTTTCGCGAACATCAACAAGTATGCTTGACAACAAGCATTTAGATAACAATGGTATCTTCTTTAATGTGAATGAAAAAGATATTATAATTCAATTAGTTATTAAGAAATGATATGAACAAAAAGAAAGCTCTAAGAACATATTGGTATATATGTAATTTTTTTTTGTGAAAGTCTTCTCACAATAATTGATTTTATTAGTAAACAGAGTCGCAGGATCCATCCCCCTTTGTTTGACAACATAATTAATGGATTCAAAGGCTGACAGGATTGATTTTGTATGGTTCATAAACTCTCTCCCTTGACAGATTCCCGCCCAATCCCCCCCCCCCTCCCCCCCCCAGTAAATCGGGTTAGGATCATAACTACACATTATAGTTTATGTGTCTTAATGGTTCCATTGAGAAATGAGAGAGACGCAAATGTTTTAACTTTGAATCATCTGCTGCCACAGCATATATAAGTAGGTCAAAGGAGAATGTCCAGAGATATCATTAGCATTACTATGAGCTCACGATATGGGTTTGCTTCTCATTTTTGACTTGATGGACAGTGACCCTAATTTAGAGAAAATTGAACAATAGCAACATGGGTTCAAAAATATTATCTAGTATTTAAGTACTACATATTAGAGGTCGATGTATCGGCGTATAATATTCAAATGATCGGTATCGATATATATGATTCCCCATAATAAGTGCCTTGACTATTTCTCAAAAATTAATTTAAAATTTTGTTGAGTACATTAAAGGGCTTTCAAATATATTTAAAAATAATATATTGATATAATCAGATCAAAGAAAATAAGCTATTTTTGTGGCGTCAAAGTAGTAACAAAGGCGCTCTTCATTAAAACACAGTGATCATGCATCATCTACTTTTTTATCTTACGCTCAGCTGCCCCCCTCCCAAGAGATCAATCCGTTGTCCTTTTGATGTGTTTTTATACATTTTCTTCGTGAGTTATAAACGCTTGATATTGTGTTTATAAACGCGTACGATTTAAGATAAAGCAATGAATACTAAAACAATTGTTTTAGTATTCATTGGATAAAGTCATGTTGTACTCAAGTACAAAAAAATATATACATTTTTTGTCGTAATAAATGACAAAATGTTGTTTATGTAGCATCTAAAGATTTTTTTTTAAATCTAGATATGTAAAGACAAATTATCAGCTGATGAATGGGCTATCGGCTTTTTAAATATCATCGATAATATATTGGCCCTTAAAATCAACTATCTGTCCACCTCTACTAGATATGATCAAAATTCGAAAGAATATAATCAAAGGGAACACAAATTATTCATCAGGATATCTTTCCGACCAACTTGTTGACTTTTATAAGGCCAGAATATCAATACACTTGGACACTTCAACTACCATCCAAACTTCACCTTAGATTGGTTTTCATCTAGACCGCCCATAAACTTGTGTAAACTTCCAAGAATTTTAGGGGAAGCCACCAGGCATCAGTTACCTATAAGTCCTGCTCTTTGATAATTATTTGGTTGAACTAAATAAGGGGAAGACTTTAATAGTTTGTATGCATTGCTAATTCCTGTCTTACAATTGTAGTACTTGAAGGAAGTTACTTTGATTTGTTTTTGTAACAGGTTTATTTGTTGAAAACATGCCGCCCTTTCACCTTAGCCGTGGTTCGCCTGTTTTTATCGAAGCTTATGACAAGATTTAGTATCCTTGTGTAAGCACCTATGGTGCTCCACATTGAGTCAAACTCAAACCAATAAAGGTTTTTGTACAGGTAGGAGTACGAGAAGAAAAGGTGCTCTTCAGCAGCCTATATAATTACTTGATACACAACTGAAAAGAAAAATTCACGCATCTTAAAGAGGAACTTTTCGATGACGTATCGCTTGATAAAATGATAACCCCACGTGGTGGTGGTGAAATAATTTAGATATAGAAAAATAATTGTTCATTGAAGCAGTCCCTTGTTATGTTTTATAAAATACAAGTCTCTTAAAACGATGTCAATGGATAATAATACTTTTTCTTTTACTATTCCTTAAGACTTGGTGCTTATACTTTCCAAAGAACACAAATAATTCCTTCATTCTCTCTTTGCTTCATCGACTTTAAGAATATATATTTCGTCATAAGATATATAAAATGGCTGTCTTTCGAGTATTTTTCCTTCCTACTGAGTCAATTGTGCATTCATTGATTTTTATTATTATAAAGGTTGGTGGTATAATAGCGATAGCATGTAACAGCAATAATAACAACTTTTGATCGGAATATTCTACAATACAGCGGATTCATTTCCAGGACATGCTGATCCAACGTGCCGATGTAGAAATACTTCAACATCAGAGTACTCTATTGTTACTCCAAGCTTCTCATCTATGTATATTCACAATAACTAACCCAATAATATGTTATGACTTGATAAAATCAAGACGACTGAGAGGGATCCAGTTGAGCTGGAAATATCTATATTATATAACTAGGAGAAAAGGTGGTTCCTTCAAACTCACTAATAAACATGTTTTTTTAATAAACTGGTGAAACTGGCTTCTTTATACGCCCAATAGTCATGATGATGATTCATTTAGCGACAGATATGAGCCAACAAAATAAATTTTCTTGCTTGAGAATGAGCAGTTGCTTTATTAATGTTGTAATATAAAAAGATGGAATATGAAGAAGAGCCCATTCAAAGGACCCATGAAGCAGAGAAAATAAGTATTTTTGAAGGATGCTATTATTCTCTCTCAGAGAATGTTGACTCCTCATATGCTGCGAATAAAGTGGATTTGGTAGGAGTAGTATGCCAACTTCTTTCTCTATCCCCCCCCCCCTCTTCTTCTTTCAACCAATCACCTTTTCTCTTTCTCAATATATAGTAGTTTTTTTTAGAGTTGCCTAAATATCATACTATTTCTCGCTTTGGCTAGTAAACTACTATAAGAAGGAACTGCCTCCGTTTCATTTTTTACGAAGGTAGTTCAACTTTGACATAAAAAAGCTACTATTCCAGGTTGTTATAGTATTCCCTGGTTCTTATAATAAAAGAGACTTATATTTGGAGGAAATTACTTTGTAGCCTCATACATATTGGTGAATGCCATAGAAAAATTCCGTACTCTCGTGATTATAGATATTTTTTTTGCATATTTGAATCGATAGAATTGCAGCATCCTTGTGGATAGAAATGAGCATTATAGTAAAAAAAATAGTCTGTCGAATCCAGCAACTTATCAATGAGGTTGACCAAAATTGACCTTCCCCTCTCGGGAGTATTCGAACCAACTCTCAATGATGGGGGCCATCATTGAGAGTTGAACACGCCAGTAACACTGAGTATTCGCACGCCTTTATTCATGTTGAATTCAATAAGGACCTAAATGATGGAAACTATGATGATGGAAAATATCATGCGATCTTTTTTCGTGAAAAAAAAAACATAAAGAAATGTTTTAAAAGAGCATAACACCTCCTCACTAAATTAAATGTTGAATGAGGATGTGTTCTATCTTTCTCAATTAATACAAATATCAAATGAATGTTTAAAAGTCAATTTTTCGTAAATTGGATCAATGTTCATTGCATATTTTAATGTCACGCAAAACTAAATCATTTTAAAATCTTAAAGACGATGAGTATAGATGAGTATCTCCTTTATATTTATTATCAAATACAAAAGTATTTGGAACAACCACAAATTGAACGAATAGAAGTCGTTTTAGATAATTTTATAAAATTTGAAAAATATCAGGAAAGAACATGCATTCACCCTATTGGCTCCTGGAACCCTGATTATAACCTTAGTATTCGTTCATGTTTTATTAAACAGAGAGTTGAAATATTTGGCATTTACTGGTGCCGAGATGGAATCCAAGACAAGAATTGGGTTGAGATTAATGCTGAAGTCAATCACAACATCATACAATGGTGGAATTTTAATATTAAAAAATTATAGTTCTTTACAGAGTCTTTCGTCTCCCTTTAGAGCAGAGAAAGTGATCTTAGAAAAAACAAATGGCTCAGTTCCCTTTTTCATTCTAGCTATGTTCCTGCTATTAAAAGGAAAAAGAATGCCTCGGTGGGGGCATTACCCAATTAGCTATTATTGTTCCCAAATTTACAATACGATAACGAATTATATATTTAGCTATCCTTTTTTAGAGTGGAAAAGATCCGTTACTCATCAGGAAATATCTTGGTGGATTTTTTTGGGGGGCTCAGAGTTAACTAATTCTGAAAGTCAAATCTTTCAGCTGTCTGGGGGATGCTTAGAGAGAATTCTTTGGAGGAATATTCCATTGTTTGAGGCTGACTCTATGGTAGACATAATACGCCATAATTTTTACAAAATATACTTTTTCAAATCATTGGGAAAGCAAATCAAAGAACGTCCTTTCACTCTTCATAGCACAGATGATAGATCCTTTCTTCATGACGGAAGATTTCGTTTCGTCCTGCTGCTCATAAACACATAATCTTCAAGCCTTTGTGCCTCAAAATGAAAGGGCCTTATAATCCTAATATTAAAGGAACAAATATAATTTACTTCAAATAAATGAGACTTCTTAAGCTTCCATAAATTTAGAAAAAAATAATTTTGGGTTCTCTAAAAAATACCTCTGATGTAACAAAGTTCACCGCGCAACTACAAATTTCTGCAGATCAGATATTATGAATCATGTAAGGATTGTTGTAAGATCTACAACGACACCATTCACGCTTTTGTGGAATGTCCCATACTATCGGTTATAAAAAAATCGTCGTCTTGAATGTGAGAGGATTAGAAAAGTACATGAACAAATATGTATAGGCCTATATTCTCTTTGGATTCAATGAGAGCCGAAAGTTTTCATCAGCAAGGTAAAAAGCAATCGCGTTCGCTATATTGAATTCGAAAGCATTGGTGGCAAAATAGTTAACCTTACATGAACTTTTGCTGCAAACAGAACTACGAGGAATGATTTTTGCGGCCGTTGCAAGATACATAGCTTTTTGGACTCGGATTCCCGATGTTTTTGGAGAGAACTGGGCCGTGGCTTCAGAACAAATTTTAAAAAATCGTCAATCTCTAGGCATCACCTCAAAACTGTTAGGAAAGATATAAATCAATTCAAATAATTGTTTTTTTAATATTATTGAAGGATTGTATCTATGTTTTAAATAATTTTATACATTAATTTTTTTACAAATATTATTTACTTGTCTCCTTACGCTAATGTTAATGTTATAACTGCCTGTTTATGATATTTTTTGTTTTGTTATTCTGCCATTGAACTCATTTTAGATTATAATATATATTTATGTATTTCTACCAGGGCTGGGATTCGGTATAAAAATCTACTGCCGGTTCGATATTCGGTATATACCGAATACCGATCGATATCGGTATTCGGTAGATTTTATTATATATCTACAGTATCGATCGATATTTGGTACGGTAGATTAGAAAGAGAGATAAATTGATTTATATATCTGCTTTTACTTCTTCATATGCATTTAATATCGGAGAGTTTATAACAAAGGACAATTAAATACATCATTTGTTATAATTTATTAGAGATTATTTGAAATTTAATACATACTAATCCTATATAAATTATATATGTACTTATATAATACTATAAGTTATAGTTGTTTATTTATTTTCGAAGTTCAAGTTCTTCACACAAGGGAGCGCTTGGGCAAAGCGACAGTTGAACGATGTTTCTCTGCTATTTAAGGGAATAAGCTCTCTATATCTTTATGTCTCTATGTGAATCTCACAAAAGTCATACTTTCAAATATACCGTACCAATTGTCAATCGGTACGGTATTCGGTAGTTTCTACCGAATATCGTATAATCGGTTCGACACTTGAAATCTACTGTCGGTAATATCGAATGCCGATTTACATTCGGTAGTCGCAGCTCTGATTTCTACACAATTACTTTTGCATTGGTTGATAACTTTTAATACAATTTAAATGTAAGAAATCATTTATTTGATTGATCTTAGTCAGCAAATAATCGTTTTGTGAATAATTCAAACTTCGAATATTTAAAATAGCCAGTGCATGAAATTCACTAAAATACTTTCTTAAAAAGGTATTTGAAAATATATAATAATGATTTTTGGCGTTTAAAAATTCTGTCACTAATATTAAGTCATGTTATGAATATTTAAAAATAGGCAATTTATTTTGTGAGTTATTGTTTTTTCTGTTTTATCAATAACATTTTAGCCTTTCTGAAAACAATTAAACTGGATACTCCTATATAATAAAACCTTTTTTATGTAAGATACATTTGGTAAAACTAAAGTCTTACTTTTTAAATTATTTTATCGATTGATTTTTATATACAGTCGTCCCTCGCAAAGTCGCGACGGCCCGGATCCACTACACGGCCACTGCGATATATATGAAGCTCGCTATATTGATATATATATATATTGAAATTATATTAAATATATTGAGTTCATATGGGGATGTTTTGCCGTGAATAAACGGGAACCAAGCCGTCGTCGCGTAGTAAAAGAACTGCAAGATGTCGAGGGGCGAAGTAGCGAGGGCCGACTGTACGTTGCGTGATGTCTGGCTTAGCAATTAACCTATTATAATATACATGCTTAATTATTAGTACTTACTTTTGGATCTCATTCTCACGTTTCCAGGCTGAGAACTTCACAACACCAGGAGTAGAGATCAATCCCTTATAGCGTGATTGGTTGGGACTGGAGAGCGTAGAGACGAGTCTAACCAAGGAATAAAAAAAGAAGAGCGTTAATAAAGACAGCTACGAAAAAATAAAGTGCGTTTTCCATTTAAAAACATACTTCTACAAATTAAATTTAAATATATTGAAGTAAGTGATTTATTTATAACTATGCCTTTTTTAATGGAAATACCTCTTGCTCGAGGAAGTTTTAAATAGGATTTTAATCACATTATTTTTGCATTAAAAGGTACTTCATAAGTGTGGTTTTCACTATCTAAAAAAGTAAAAATCAAACTCTCTTTATAATTTGGGATAGCATATTTTCATCAAACTAGTAGGTATTAAAAATTTACGTCAAGGTACCAACTTTTTTTCATGTTGTGCATATCCGTTTTTATAGGCAATATACATAAAATTCATTTATTCCTTGAGAACGGTACTTTCTAAGAGTATATCAAAATCTTTAGTCTTAAAAAAACAATAATGGATGGGATATTAATAAAATAGTAACTAAAGTAATTATTTCTGGTTTGATAGATAAATATAACACTATATAAATAACATTGTGCATGACGTCTGGGGCGAAGGAGTACTTAACCATGAGCACATAATTAAATTATTTTGTCACAGACGTTAACCATAGTTAGAAAACATAAATATCATAAATAATTTTTTTTTAACACAAAAAAGACTTGGATGTTCCTTCGGAGTGGCAGTTAAGAATACACTGAATAAATTGACATAAACGATCAATAATGAAGAAAACTACAAATGAATAAATTGAATTACGGCACATGAGTATCAAGGAACGGAAGAGAAAGAACCATAGAGATATAAAGATATAGAGAGCTGATTCCCTTCAATAGCAGAGAAACATCCTCGTTCAGCTGTATTCTGTGTGTCCACTATAAACAAAGTAATTTATAATACGTCACCGTAAGCTGATCATAGAGATAGAATATATCTCTATGATCAGCTTACGATGACGTAGTATAAACTACTTTGTTTATTTTGAACACAGAGAAACAACAGAACGCTGTTTCTCTCCTATTGAAGGGAATCAGCTCTCTATATCTTTATATCTCTATGGAAAGAACGTATGCAAGTAGTCATTTATGTTTTCACTCGTGAACCGAACTCGTATGAATAATAGTATTTTCTCAACTAGTACATGAGATAGAAAATCGAGGGATATTTTGGGCGTGTGAAAGGGAGAATGTGTGAAGGGTGCAAATGAGTTCAAGCTCCTTGTTATCACTATTCTCTTTCCTCTCTTGAGGAATATTTATTTCATTTATGAAGCAGGCCAAGTCGGCCGGAACGGAAGATATTTATTTTATATTTAAATCTCTGTTTTTGCTTCTGTTCTGAGGAAAGAGAATAGTGTTAACAAGGAGCTTGAACTCAATTGCACCCTTCACACATTCTTCCTTTCACACGCCCAAAATATCCCTCGATTTTCTATCTCTAGTTATGAGACAGGGAAAGGAAAATAGTAGACAAAGACCATTTATTGACTCGTGTAACGAATTCATATGAACAATCTCTTCTCACCTTCATGAATGGAACAGTCATTCCCTAACATTTTAAATTACTTTTGTGAGTAATATGAACTTAACCCTTCTGTTGTCTTAAGATCAATTGACCCATCGCTGAGTTAAGCTTCTTGCAAATTCAACTAAATGACATAATTTATGAGTTTTTACTATCCTTAGCGGCCCCAAATCTACTAAAAAGTTAAGTAAATATTGCTAAAAAAACATGCCCCTTCAAGCACTACAAAGAAAATGAACCACAATATTTTGTTTGATTAGTCTGTCGGATACGCAATTTCTGAGCGTGAAATAAACCATGGCATAACAACGCAAGAATATGTATGATTTATTAACTATTCTTGGTGCCCATGGGCTATATAGATGATGCATAAGAAAGGACGTAATCGTTTTGCTCTGCTCTATGACTGTGTTTGACACATACAATAACCTATCAATTATTTTATTAGATTTACTTGAAAAGAACTCGAGTTCCGAAGAGCTGAATCATTATAAGAGGATGAGGGAGAAATTCTAATTTGCAAGGTATCGATTAATAGATTAATCGTTAGTTGTTTCATTTAGTCGACTTTTAATCGATTAATCGTTAACAGCGCCACGATTAAGGAACCAGTTTATCTTGTGGATTTATGGGAAAAAATCTTCATTTCAAAGCTTCATTAATTCAAATAGAGGGCGCAATCTGTCGATAAATTGCAATTAATAAACTTTAATAGTTTCATTAACTTCTAATAGAGGACGCAATCTGTCGATTAGTTACAACTAATAAACTTTAATTGTTTAAAATTAGTCGATTATTAATCGCTATTCGATTAACTTTTTGCATCCCTAGGAAGAATACATCATGAATTCTAAATAAATATCTTCTGTAGAAAAATTAATCTCCCATGGATAAAACAAAAACCACCACTTCCTCTACTATGTTGAAAAAAACTTTGCTCTCAAAAGAAGGCGAATAAGGCTATTTCTCCATATTTTAGATATAACAGAGATATATGTAGCTGAAAAGACTGTTTTCTATCATATTGCTGAACTTGTATAAACTAGATGACAGAATTATCATATTTTTATAATTTCTTTACCTTTTTCGTAATTCATTATTTATTTGAATATAACTAAGCAAAATATATAAAATAATATATATATATATAAACTTAGATTTAAATTTACCTTTTTAGATTTAAGTATTAAAGGCAGTCAGTGGTATAGTTTAGTGAATTATAATATTTATGCGAGATAAAACTTAATGCTTGAAATATAATAAATCTAGCTATTATTTAATAATAGAGTGAAGAGTGGTCAAAATGGCACGAAGGATAATAAGTGTGTAGGGAAATGAAGACAACAGGAGGATGTAAAAAAACAGCATTCTTTACAAGCATATAGCACTACCAACTAAACTTACATTTCTTGTAAGGTTTAATTTTGCTCAATAATTGTAGACTAAAATGTTGAATGTGAAGCAAATACAAAAAGTTTTCAAATAATTTGGTCTTTTGACCAAAAAAGATCAAATTTAGATCGATATTTTTTTGGTTAGACATATTCATGTTTTATAAATTAGCATTAACGAACCAAACTTTCCCTTCGAATTAATTGCTAAAAGATGTTGTTTATGATAATTCAATAAAAATATAAAATATTTGATTCAAAAATAACCCAACCAAACCAATCCTTAGAGTTTGATCGTTTTTTTTCTTTATTAAATGACTTACTAAATCTTATTTTCAAAAGCTTCAAAGAACATTCATACATACTAATTGTTATGACTTACCCAACACTTGATCCTCTTCTAGAAGTTGCACCGGAAAATGATGGGGTGTTCAAATTCCTCATATTTTCTTTAAGCAGTATTGACGAAATTCAAAACCTGTAAATATTAATTTTATATATTAAATGCATTGATAAAAATATAAATACTTCATTACTGTAAGAATAACCCTGTCCTAAAAAAACATAGAAACTTTACTTTGTGAAACAGACTCATTTAAAAAAGTACAAATATTATTATTTTTTATTTGAGGTACAAAAAGGTTATCTAAATTTAATACAGATCAAAAAACTTACAATTCTATCGTTTTTATGCCTCCAGAAGTATTTATAATATTTTGATGTATCTTGAGATTCTTTTAAATATCAAAAAAAACTTGTTTACATAAAAAGTATTTGACGAAAAATATCTGCAAAAGTAATCCTTCATCTATGCACAGATGCAACCCCACCGAGCTATTGAGGCAAAAAAAAATCACCGACTTAACTATGTTGAAAATAATTTTCCTGATATTTTTTTATCCTAATGGGAGACATACATTTATTCAATCAATTAATAAAATTCTTAACAATCAACCAAAACAACCATAGATTATACAAAGACTAAAAGGAGAAAGACATGTAATAGTGAAATATGGTTAAAAAACACAAGGTTTATAAAAATTATTATGTATATACATCTTTAAAAAATGTTTCCAAAGAATAATATTCTTTTAAAGCCACCTCCGCTATCCATGTGGAATTTTGTGGTTCTTGAACCTGGCCCTCGCCAGAATAGATTGAAGTTTTGCAATGACTTTCGATGTCAGCCTCAGTTTAGTATCCTTGCATAGAAAGCCATATAGGATTTTATCATAATAATATAATAATCATAAATAACAATACAGTTAAAAGTAAGGTTATTAATTAGCCTAATTAAAATCTATTCAATTCTCACTTTTAAGTCGACGACTTATCTTTTATTAAAACCCTGTTTGTAATATTATATACATATGAAATCATTTAAATGGTATATTATATTTCGAGAATAAAAATATTTTAGAAGTCGGTTAGCATCAAAAGTTTTTACAGCAAATAGAACTTTTTTTTTTTGAGAAATAGAAAATATTAGGCTATAGTTTACATAATATTTTACTAAAAGGAATTTCTTAAATCAGATTTCTGTTTGAGATCTTTTAATTTTGGTGGTTGCAAGTATTAACCTTTCTGAGTTACATTATGATTATGATCAAATATATATATAATATATATATATATATATATATATATATATATAGGTTGTAGGAAAATTGCCCGAATGGAAAATTGCTTGAACGGAAAATTTCCCGAAAGGAAAATTGTGCGAAGTTTTTAGTATTTTTTAAATCCCAAAATACCCAAAACATTATATTAGTCCCCTTAGAACTCCAGTTTATACCCAAAATGTTAGGGTTTTGGAGTACTGCTGGACCTCAAACGTGATAATTTGGGTTTTAAAACAAATTATATATATTCGGGCAATTTTTGCTTTCGGGCAATTTTCCGTTCGGGCAATTTTCCATTTGGGCAATTTTCCATTCGGGCAGTTTTCCTACAATCAGATATATATATATATATATATAGTATTTGATTCCAAGATATTTTTTGCATAGCTATGAACATATGTAATATGTTCTTCCTGAATTAATAGATTCAAACTCTGCAGATATTTAATTTATTCTCTTGAAAAACACACATTCCCTTGCTTTTATGCACTTTTTTACGCAGGCCTATATATAGGACGAATGCCATGTCATCCATATTTCACTACTTTTTTCTACAAACGAAAATTTACATAATCAATGTTCCATGACAATACACGATTTACCTTTTATAATATGGGAACTAACTTTCCTTTTCTTCAAAGCACGTAATATCACTCAAAGGAAAACCAATAATGCTATTGAGATGTGCCATTACTGAAATATAGGTTACATATGTAATATAACTTTTTAATCTTACATGGTTCGATAAACCATCTATGACATGATTAATTATTTCAGATAAACGGATGATTTGTAAAAAAAAAGTTGGGATTTGTTAAATTTGAAAAAATGGGGACCTATTTAGACATACAAATCGGATTTCCAAATTTAATTGATGGCATATATTCAAGGGTTATTTGGGTATTATTAATTAGACAAAAGAAGGAGGGGAACTTCATTTAGGAACCACAGATTTTGTGACCACCTCTAACCTGCACAATAAATGGGAAATAAATAAAAACATCGGAAGCCCCACCAAACACTGACTGCTAAAGATAGGTGGCCGAACTACACAGATTGTATAAATGGAGTATAATTTTCTGTGAGGTAAATTTTGTGGTCGCTATAGGTAAGTGGTCACAATTGACAGGTGCCTGCTAAAATAGATTTGACTGTATTATATAAGAATACTATGAGAAATTGACGCTACAGTACATATCAAAAATTATCAATATGAACAAAGATATTAAACCAATAAAAAATATATATAAAATCTTTAAATAGATAAAAATCTACATCTGCATTGTATCTAGCATTATGGAACCATAAGCTGACACTTGAAAGTTGCAACCACAAAAAGGCTTTGAGAATATATTTTTGAAAATAAAACCCAAACTTGATTATATGTATTCAGTCTAATCACACCATGGGAATTCCATTTCTCTCTGTCAATAGAAAAAACTCTCAAACTCGTCATTGTTATATCCGATTGAACATTATTATTTTACATTTTAACTTTGTTGGGGGTTTCTTATTTTAAATTAAATTGTTTATTTCAAATTTTTTATATGTATATCTTAAAATTTAAAAAACTTAATAGCAAACATTCACACTTAAATTTTAAATATGAAGCCATATGAATCTTAACAAATTAATATATCGATAATAGGCAAACCAAATACAAATATCTCATTTTTATAATTTGTTTTATTTGAGGAGTTTATCTAGTTCTTCAAAAATAAGAAACCCGACAGAAAAAATCTTATGGCTTATTAGATACAAAGCATTAAAATTTACAAATTTCATTGAAACTTACATATTCTATTAGAATAAATAAAAATTTAAAAAAAATATATTAGAATCTTAGTAGAATCATGGAAAAATAAGTATTTAAGAATTATTCTGTTAACATACGTTAAATCAAATGTGACATCCTCAATGCGTAAGAAATCACAACCCAATAATATAATTTATTATGCAATTAAAGCTATCAATTAACAAGAAAACTGCACGTAGTATAAATAATAGTTATAAGAAGGCAATCCGGTGGTAAATAACATTTTAAACAAATAGGTGTAATCGAGTATATTTCTTGCCATTGGGCATATAGTTACATTTGTAACTAGTCTAAAATATATAAATAAATAAAAAACCAAAAAATTATAAATATAAAAATTAAAATAAATAAAACAAAAAGGTGTTATACAAATATTAAGCACTCAACAAAAGTAAAATAAAAAGCAGGAGCTATGTGTTGAAGCTAAAAAATGTTTATTTCTTTAAAGCAAATTTCTATTAAAGTACAACTACAGCTTCTATTTCATAGCAAAATGTATCAAATGAAATATAATTTTATCAAACTCTTGATTATAAAAACAAATTTGGATGATTTTATCTTATTGAGCATTTATCAAGCTAGTCATATTATATATAGTAATGACGTTGACAAATGAATGCATATTAGGTTAGTGCATTAAATTATCAAATACAATATAGTAAACAAATCATCAATGTCAGTTGCAACACTTTGAATGATATATATTTGATGAAGCCAATTCCATAGGAAATGGTTACATGCATACATTTAAAAAAATATATTGTCGTTTGTAGTTCTAAGAAGGTTATTTTAATTTTGGGGAGATAAGTTCAATATTACTTACAGATGGATGTAAAATCTATTAAATTGATGGTCTCCATATACAAATTATTTTACTTTTGAGCCATTAGTTTTTTTTTTGTTGGAGTTTCTAGATTTAAATAATGAATTTACCATTAATAATATATGGAAATTGTTACATTATAACAACACATTTTTTGGTTGAAACTTTGGTTCATCCTTTACGATCATTAGTAGGTATTATCAGAACCAAAATATAAGAGATATCAAGCACGTAGGAATGCAAAAGTTGCGTCATTGAAGGAAATTATCGTAGATATTACATGCGGCCCATCACCTCCTTTTACGACAATAAAAGTCTCGTTATGTATAAAGGGATATTACCAATTATTATTAAAATCAAGATACAGCTTATACTGTAATAAATAATAGGTTATTATATAGATATATATATATATAGATATATATATATATATATATATTTATAGATATATATATATATATATATATATTCAGAAACGACCGGGTACCGGCCCGGGTCCCGGCTTTTTTAGAGCTTCCTGGCCCTGTGTCCCGGTTTTTAGACACCGGGCAGGACATCAATTTTCTTTCGTTTGTCATTCAAAAAACTTATTAAGTAAAGAATTACCATAAAAAAGTGAGGACCTTTTTTAGAAAGGAATTTTGAAATATGAAACGTCATCACTTTTTTTTCGTCATCACTTTTTTGGAGAGTCTTTTCTTTAAAAAAACGTCATCACTTTTTTGGATATTATTTTCTAAAAAATACGTCATCACGTTTTTTGGAAAATTCTTCACTTCAGAATGTCGAAGGAACGAAAATGACCGGTTTGGCTCGGCCCGGCTTGAAAATTTTAAGTCCCGGCCCGGTCCCTGCGAAAAAAGGTGTCCCGGTCGTTTCCTTATATTTATATATATATATATAGATATATGAGAGATTGCAACGACAACTACGGAAACTGTAATTATTGTTTTAAATAATATGTGATTACTGCTCAATATCTATTTTTCTGTACTTGAAATTGGAGATATATATAAATCCATTTGTCAATGGATGTATATATTTATGAATGTTACGTTTACTATGTAATTTGATCCATGCCTGTCTCTAAAATGGTGCTAAAATTCAATCTTTAGAGCTAATAGATTGGTATATACATACACGATTAAAGAATTGGAAAAGGGCAAAGGGGGTAAAATAGATGTGGTTATATCATCAGCCCATAACATTTTTCAAAACTCAACAGACTAAGATCTATACAAACATCGAGGATATTTGTTTATCTCTTTTTTTCTAATCATTGGTATAATTGGTTTATAGATGTCGGTCGTTACTCATGTCATGTTATACATATATTTTTGGTTATAGTATGTTGTATAATAAAAAAATGACTGTGATATTTCAATACTAAAAAACTAATTTAATTATAATTATTATTCCTGATAAAATTTGAGAAATTAAGAGATTTTTTACAACAATGAAATGTTCAAAAGTTTAGTGGGGGAAAGAGTTATTTTCAAAAAATAAATACAGGTTTCAAAAGCTAAGCTAAAAACTTCTGCTAGTATGTTTTAATATTTTGCATCATTCGTAATCGCTAGCAATAAGTCTATTAAATCTAAATCTGTTTAACAACCAATTTAAACTTATTTAATGTCTTAAAGAATTTTCATATTTATATTTGGGTCCACATAGTAATGATGTCAATTTTATTACAACAAAAAAAAACAGTTAATTTATATAAATTTCGTTCAACAAGATTAGTCCCTCCACATAATATTGTAAAGTATTTTAGTGATTTTTCAAATATGTTTATAAAATGATGTAAAAATTATAACGTAACCAATTTGATGGAAAATAAATTGTTGTACTGAGGTACCAAAAAAAAAAAATCTATATGTATTTATTACAACATTATATGAAGTTATACAAAAAAAATGAAGATTGGTAACAAAAAAAAACTTTTAGTTGTATTATTTTACGCTTTTGTATTGGCTTACAAAATATATAATTTTATAATCTTAACAAAAATTAAATAAATGAGTTTTTCTTTACATGACTGTTAAAATATTGAAGATGGGTGTGCCAGAGCTCTTTATATATATATATATATATATATATATATATATATATAATATATATATATATATATATATATATATATAAGACCCTTACTTAATAGACATTAAAATATTTTAGTTGAAACTATAAGCGAAAATAAGAAATGAAAACTTACTTTCTTGACTAAATATATATTTAAATGAAACAACGCTAAAAAGTTTACATTCTCTTAACTCTTTTTTCACAAAAGAAAGAACTATATGGATTAAACTTTATTTGCGAATGATAATAAATTCATACTTCTTTATAGCTAGATAGAGATTAACTATATATCCATATTTGTATTATTATGAAAGTATATTTTTATTTGTTTATTTTATTGAGTTGTCATGATTAAAAAAAGGGGCTTTAATTTTTGGAAAGTCATAAATTTATTTTCGTGCTTGTTTACTCATTTATTACTCTTTTAATTTTTTTTTTATCAAGTCTTTCTCCACAGGTTTGTATATATTTACCACACAGCTCTATAAAATAACAAACTTTTTCGGTAAAAGTTTTTTTAGGTGCATTTATTTTTGAATTGGATTAAGAATGTTTATATAATATGTAGATATTGTGAATAATTGACATAAACTATTATATAAAGGAGTGCGATAGCTCAAAGGAAGTGTGCCCCATTCTCATTTTTGAATGTGCAGGTTAACTCCTCAAATGGGAAGGTTAGTTATACCTATGTTCAATGGTCGATTTCTAACCCTAACGAAAGCGACAAAGCAGTTTCATTAAAATAAAGCTATTATTACCTCCGCCGAAGGAGGTATTGTTTTCACTGGTGTTGGTTTGTTTGTTTGTTTGTGGTTTGTCAGCAGGATAACTCAAAAAGTACTGAACGGATTCGGATGAAATTTTGTGAAGTTGTTGAAAATGCCAAAAGGAACAAGTGATTAAATTTTGGCATCTCTGAGTGCAGAATTAAGATGCAAAATGAGCTAAATACTAATAAATATTTCAAGTTAGCCTACTCTGCCAATAGATGTCGCTGTGCTGTGAAATCGGGTGCCGGGAGCGTCTTCTCTCAGGACTTTCCGTCTAGCTTAACCTTCCCCGTCTTCTACCCGCCCCAGTCGTGAAAAATCCGCCTCGGAAGGCTCATAAGGACCCCCTGACGGCGGAGGTTTGCACTCTCTGAATGTATATATGCCTCTAGTTACCTCCGCGAAGGTATATATGTTTTGCTGGGCCTCTTGTTTTCACTGGCGTTGTTGGTTGTATTTGTTTGTCAGCAGGATAACTCAAAAAGTACTGAACAGATTCGAATGAAACTTTGTGGAGTTGTTGAAAATGCCAAAAGAAACAAGTGATTAAATTTTGGCATCTCTAAGTGCTTTTTTAATAGGCAAAATGAGCAAAATACTACTACTAATAATAATGAAATGGGGTCTCTATTCAGGGAGTAGGAAAGAACAAACGCTCAAAAAATATTCATTGACGTATTATTGTTCATATATCAGCTCAGGACTATGTTAACCCAGTGACGTAGCTTAAACTTCTTCCTCTTCCCGTCTCTAAGTGCTTTTTAATATGCAAAATGAGCTAACAGAGAGGAAACAATGATTAGAGATAGAAAATCGGGCGTGTGAAAGGGAAAATGTTTGAATGGGAATGTTGTGGGGATCGGCGGAGGTACACACTCTCTGAGTGTATATATGCCTCTAGTTACCTCCGCCGAAGGAGGTATTGTTTTCACTGGCGTTTGTTGGTTGTGTTTGTTAGTTTGTCAGCAGGATAACTCAAAAAGTACTGAACGGATTCGAATGAAACTTTGTGGAGTTGTTGGAAATGCCAAAAGGAACAAGTGATTAAATTTTGGCATCTCTAAGTGCTTTTTTATAGGCAAAATGAGCAAAATATACTAATAATAATAATGAAATGGGGTCTCTATTCAGGGAGTAGGCAAGAACAAACGCTAAAAAAATATTCATTGACGTATTATTGTTCATATATCAGCTCAGGACTATGTTAACCCAGTGACGTAGCTTAAACTTCTTCCGTCTTCCCGTCTCTGAGTGCTTTTTTAATATGCAAAATGAGCTAACAGAGAGGAAACAATGATTAGAGATAGAAAATCGGGCGTGTGAAAGGGAGAATGTTTGAATAGGAATGTTGTGGGGATCGGCGGAGGTACACACTCTCTGAGTGTATATATTTCTTTATATTTTCTTTGCTCTCTCCTCACTCATTATTCACCAAACACACTTACTTATGTAGACATATATGATTGGATTGTAATTCTGTTAAGTGATTCATTAGGTGGGGATCGGCGGAGGTTTGCACTCTCTGAGTGTATATATGCCTCTAGTATTTGTATTGTTTTTACAATGATTTGTCACCTTTAACCGATAAAAAGAAGTTTTTTATGATTTTGTATTATATTTTTTGGACGTATATAGTTTTACTATTCAGTCTTATATATTGTGTATTTCTCCCTAATAAAATATGGATATTTGACCAATCAATCATGGCCCTTCAAAACTAAAATAATACTTTTATCCACTTGGGTTATGTGCATCGCATTGCTAAATATATTCATAAGCTCTTAAAGCTTAGTCAAAGCTGTAAAAAATGTCCTTGAATGATGTATGAGTCTTTGGAGGAGCCATATTTGGCTTTCTTTACAACTAGAGAACAATGTGTGTATAGTGGAATTAAAATATAAATCAAGATATTAGCTTATTATTAATTAAAGTCGCAAACCTTCAATTTACAATTGTAAATACATGGCTCCATCAATCATTAGTTCATTTATTCTCATTTAATTTCTCGTCCTTTATGACGCAGCTATGAGGCCGAAAATATGATACATTTATAATAATATATATTATATCCAGGAAACGACAGGGTACCCGCCCCGGGTCCCGGCTGTTTTTGAGCGTCCCGGCCCGGTGTTTTTAGACACAGGGCCGGGACTTAAATATTTTCTTTCGTTTGTCACTCATATATAAGTATAACTATAATTTGAAGTGACATTCTGAAGTGACGACGTTTTTTTAGAAAAGACTTTCCAAAAAGAAAATGATGACTTTTATTAGAAAATAATTTCAAAAAAAAAAAGAAAAGTCTTTTCTAAAAAAAACGTCGTCACTTCAGAATGTCACTTCAAATTATAGTTATATATATGAATAACAAACGAAAGAAAATATTGAAGTCGCGGCCCGTATTTTATCGAACTTTATATCATAAAGTATATTCACGAAATGAATATAATAATTGTAATACTAAATGGTTTATCGGTTGGATAGTTTAATCTTAATGATATAATGCCTATTATATATATATATATATATATTATATATATATATATATATACATATATATTCTAAAGTCCAATATCTTCTCTTTTATTTAGTTTGAGAGCCTTACAGTTTTCCATACTTAGTAGTTTATATTTGGATATTATATCTTTTATGAAACAAATTGATGCTTCAGGTTCACTTTGGGGAAATTGTTTGCAATGTAAATAATTCAAATCAACAATCCTAAATAATCAATTGTTTTGACTGATCTAAGTCTACACTAAATCTAAATGAGCCCTTCGTAAACCAAATGGAGGCAAACTTTGAAAGACATCAAATTGCTTTTCAATTTCAAGACTTTTATTAAATCAGTAATAACTTGAGGGTCAAAGGTAGTCATATAGAACTCGATTAGTGAGACGTAATGAATTGTTAAGTAGTACGGGTATTTCGTGACCTTAGGCAATGAATTCATATGGGAAAAGAGGAAAAACTAAAATACCTTATTGAGCAAATACTTTCAAATATTAATTTAGTCATGAAAAATTAATGAAAATTGATGGAGAGGACTGATAAAAACATACATTTGTTTTTAAAGTCGTAAAAGCTTCCTTTTTATCGTTTATGGGAAGTGCCTTGAACATACTTACAAAAAGGAATAATCAAAATTGATGACAGGGTTAGCTAGTGTTGAAATTAAAATAAGGACAAGATTAAAGTTTATTTTAATTTATAACGATTAGTTAAAAATATTACTGGCTCTAAAAAGGATCGTAAAATACTTCGCAAGACCATCAGGTGGAGTTAATTTGGCTCCATTTTTAACCATTAAGGTTTAATTTGATTACAGTTACCTTTTAGCACTTTAAAAATTGTTTATGGAGTTGTCATATGCAATTGTGGTTAGCTTTAGGTATACATCTACTGATTAAAGCTTTTTCCATATGAATTCAGACCATGGGTCTCTTCTAACTGGGTGATTGCAGTCAGTCTCCGGGCTCAAATGCCATCATATACGAACTCAGATAAGAACCATTCAATCATTAATCAATATTTTCGTCTAAACGCTTTTAGTATTTCGATTGGCGCATATTTTCTTGAGTTTTTAAAAGTATTTTGTATGATGTGACAGTCGTTTGTTGATTGCATGTAAACACCGATATCTTTACGAGGACATTTGACACGAACTTGGACAAGTCTGTTACATTTTAATTTTTAAATTTCTTTTTACTCAGTAAGTTTACTGCTTTTGATGAATGTGCTCATTAACAATATAGATTTCCGTAATAAAGTAACTCAAATATTACGATGTTACGGACATTTGCTTTAAGCTTTTTCTAACTTGTCCTTTTACATATTTTTGTTGAATATCTTTGATCTAGACCATCACAAATCTTAAACAGTATAGTTTTATAAAAGTGTATATGCTTTTTAACTCCTAGGATAGCATATTGAAAAAGCTATAAATTCAAATAGTATATTAACACTATAAACATAATATTTAAATGAAGCAAAGGCTGATTTTTTCAGTTTGGACAATTTTAGTCATAAAATAATTCACATTTTTTCGTAAATTTCCATTTGCTTTTCAAGTTGATGAATAACAAAAAACAAACGTTAAAACTAAATAGAACCAGGGTATGTAAAAACCCAAAATTTTGAAAAAACCCGAAAAAAACCGGTTAAAAAACCGGGTTTTACCGTGGGTTTTTTCGAAATTCGGGTTTTTCATTACACCATTAATTAGAAATAGATAATAGCTAATTAATGGTGAAATGAAAAACCCGAATTTCGAAAAAACCCAAGGTAAAACCTAGGTTTTTTAACCGGGTTTTTTTCGGGTTTTTTCAAAATTTGGGTTTTTTACATACCCTGAATAGAACTAAGTTCGTAACACTGTTGTTATTCTGTGCATTGATTTTTGTATTTATCTGCACTTTTCCAGTTACTAAAAAAATACACCTTTTGATATTATATCATATAAATATTCTGAAGTGTAATGAATCATTTTCCATTTCATAAATATTCATTTTAAAAGTTGTTTTATATTGTAGATTGAAAAAAGCCTATATAAAAGAACGAGTTAATGACATCCAGTAAATACTTGGAAAAATATATTTATTCAAAATGGTTTATCTACTCAATCAAGATAAATACAGAGAGGGATTATTCGAACATAAAGATTGAAACTAGACCTTAAATACTTTCCTTTCAAATATATATGGTAAGGTGTAAATGTTTTATAGTTGAATGAGTACAATTTAAGATAGATACAAAAAGCGACATTGCTGCATATTCTATTCATTTCGTTCTTTTTTATTCTGCCTTCTTGGCATAAATTAATCTGAGCCAATCAAAAAAAGATCCCTCATTCTAAAGGGCTGAAGTTGATTCCTAAAACTGGTTCTTAAGACCGTCCCAATATTTCAAGAAGTAGTGCTTCAAATTATATATAAATATACAATTATATTTACATATACAGGGACGGAGCGGCCACCGGGAGTACCGGGACTAGTCCCGGTGGGCTACTGGCCTCAAGAAACATAAATGGCCGTTGACAACCTCCCAATCAGTCATACCACGTTTTCTCTAATGAGCTATATACCTCTCTATACTTCAATTTGTACAAGTTACATGAGAACCAACTAACTTATATACCATGTGCATGGTATTAATCTAAGGGTTAAAAGAAGTATTTTGCTGATCCCGGACTCACTAGTTATTCAAAAATTCGCGAATCCGACTCCACAGCTCTGTTTTCAAGAAGATTGTATGTGGAACCAATGGTGTCTCCAAACTAGTAGAAAAGACTCACATGCAGCCCTCAACCTGGATGTGTCTTGTAGTGTAGGATGTGCCAACAAGTGAGCTGCCAGCATGAAGGTCACCTACAAAGGCTTCTCTGTCTCGCTTCCAGAAGAAACCCCCAACCAAATACATTTGTAGTGCGATGCACATGTGCTAAATCTGGTATTAGCAGACACAACAGGCAGTGCCATTCAGAACACCACACTTTTCAACCTTCTTAATGACATTGCTATCATCATTAGGGAGTCATACAAAAGGATAAGACTGTGGGGGCAAACCAGCATCGACAGGCGTCACAGGAGACTGCATCCCATAGGCCAGACACGGTAGTGGGCAGAAGACGATGCGCTCAAAAGGTATTTGGACGTTTGAAAATTCAGACATGGACGTGTTCTTAACACTGCTGTTTATGCAACAAGACCAGATCATGAAGACAACAACTAGAACCAAAGTGAGAGACTACATTGAGTGAGACAGCCCAGATTTTTCTGAAGATTTTTGAACAGACTTCACCACTATCAAAATATCTTCAAACCAGTGGATGTTCCTCTTGAATGCACATCGTCAGGTGGTGGGAACAGAAGATGGGCTTGAGAAATGTGTGCAGGACTTTACTGGTGTGAAGGAAGCTGAAGATTGGTTCATGGAATGGGCTAATGGTGAGCTGCTGGACAAGCAAGATATTGAGGTGGAGGTAGCCCTTCCTAAAAAGACAGAAGAAAAAGAAATGCATGCTAGGAGAGCTGTCAGAATATGAACTCTTGAAAGTAGCTGAGAGGGACGTTGAGGTGAATGTCCATAGTCTCATAATGGACACCATCAACAAAGCATTCCTGATCACTTTACAGCTAGGAGAAAGCTTTGCTCAGATTTTGGTTGGCCCGATCCTAAAAACTTCCTGAGGTAAAGGATAAGGGACTTCCGTCATATGTAATGTACCATCTTAGCAGCTATTTTTTTAAGCATACATGTCTTCTTTATTACATATTTACTATTAGAGTGCATCTAACATAGGTATGTTCGTTATTTAAGACAATACGTATTTTTTAATCTAATGGGAGACATACATTTATTCAATCAGTTAATAAATTCTTAATAATCAACAAAAATAACCACAGATTATATAAAGACTAAAAGCAGAAAGACATTTAATATTGAAATATGATTAAAAAAACACATGGTCCTTAAAAATTATAATGTGAATGCATCTTTAAAAATGTTTCCAGGGGCATTATATTCTTTTAAAGCCACCTCCGCTATCCTTGTGGAAATTTTTTGGTTCTTGAACCTGGCCCTCGCCAGAATAGATTGAAGTTTTGCAATGACTTTTGATACCAGTCTCAGTTTAGGATTCTTACTTAGAAAGCCATATGTGATCTCGTTTGGGCTCAGATCCCTGCCTATTTTATCCTTTAGACCTTCTTTTATAATTTTCATAATATGGACGAGATCCGTGCAATCTCGGAACTGATGTGCAACAGTTTTGCGGCTTTCACACAAGGAACATATCGCTTCCTCATTTTAAAACAGGCCACTCGTAAAATATACCCCAGAAGAGATTCTGCACTTTAAATTCTGTTCCCTCGGAGCTAACATGGGGTCCCATATTCCTGAAATTATGTCCTTGAAATATGATGCGTTCTTTGTTTGAGGGATTACTGTATCCAATGTTTTATTTTTCTCTCGAGGTGGGAAGTGATAAGTAGGTAGTTTTTCGTGATGACCCGGTTAGATACTTGATAAATATTCTCCTTAGCAGCTATTTGATGGCATTTGATGACCAAGCCACTGCTGGTGTATTAAAAACACAGCTGGAAAGCTTAGCCACCCACTGTCTGTTCTTGAAGAGTATAAGGTAAGACGCTCAGAAGAAGAATCACCAGAAGGCACAGAGATAAGGGAATGGGCAAGGCAATGTGGAAGGTCCAGAATTGAAAAGTGTCAAGTGCAGACTGTGCAAGAATTGTATCTTCTTTGTTTATGTAATCTTGTACAATTTATTCAAAGACGCCTACCACAAACTTCTTCTGGCCTATAAATTTCTTCTGACTCTGTCCGCTACCCAGATAGCATGTGAGAGAAATTCAAGCATAATCCTGGTTACAAATAATGGCTTTCCCACTGGTGTTTACACTCACCTGAATTGGTTGGACAAAAATCCAACAAAGTATGTTGTGTAAGCCTAAAGCTTTTACTTTTTGTTAAGTGAAGGTCATGAACTTGACAAACAATTAGTGACAAATTCACCTTATAATTATTATTTTTTCATTTGCGTGAAAATTACATTACAATAATGCAAATGAACGACAGCTTTAAAGAATAAAACATAATAGTGTATTATAATTTTTATAATACATTTTTACATAAAAGTAAATAGATAAAATAAGGTACAAATTATATGTATAGAAACTTTCAAAGACAACAAAAATATGACAGGATACAGAGTGTACATATTGGGGCCGGTATAAGGCCGGCTAGAGCAAAATTGTCCAGGTGGATAAATTATTCCCACTCCGCCCCTGTGTGTATATATATAAATAAATATTTAAAGAATATTTTATTCATTATATAGTTTTTTCCTCTTCTTAGCATCTCGTAAGCATGGTGGCTTGGAGTTATCGAGGCCTATTTCAGCGTTTAGAACGGACGTCCTTAACCAGGACACAGTCACCGACTTTGAAGATTAGTCTCACAAGATTTCGGATGAACGGGAATATTCCACGGTTACGCCTTCCAAACATAAGCTCCAAAGGTGAAGCAATTTTATTTTTCGGAACACTTCTCCAAGTGCTCAATTCTGAACAAAACAATGACCAAAAGCTTCAGATGTTATAAGTACAAACTTTGGTATTTTTTACTGCAGCTTTGGCATGACCTTAACTCTATGGATGATATGGAAAAGAAGTTTCATGTATTATTGAGTTTTCTTCTGAAAATTATGGACGAATGTTTTTGGTGACCAAACTCTAAAAACCAATCTATGATTATCTGGATAATACTTTTGTTTGTCATCGTACGAAGTCTTTGAATGAAAATGAAGACTGAAAATCGTGCAACCAAGACCCTATAATATTTTTCTCGGTAGCTGAAATGGTCTGTAGATACACGTTCTATAGGGTTCAATGCTAAGGTTTTTTCTTTCATGGAAGAAGGTTTTGGAAAGTTGCAGTACTTGGCATTTATTGAAATTATTGATCATCCTTTTTATTTTATTTTACATGTCAGACAAAAATTCAGTAGACTTGCGACTAACACCTATATTTTCTTCATGTAGATCTTTAAATAAACATTTTCTGCATTTTTTGGTAAAATGATTTGATCATCATTTATGAGTAGCCCATTCTGTTTTTTTATATTGGTCCAAACGGATAATGATATTTGGCCAGAAGAATGTTCTTTTGGAAATTGAGATTGATTTTTTCCATCGCACAAAGCTTAATAATAGATTGATAATAATTTTTGTACTTAGAAGCTGCTTCAACAAGAGTTTCAGAAAAGGATCCTCGTTTTTATTTTTTCTTCTTTTTTCACAGGTGTGTGAGATAAAGTATCTGAGTATATAGTGTATTTTTCTCCATTATACCATTCCAGTTTTTTTCTTTAGAGCGACTCAAAAGTTGAAAGAATGCCTGCCTTTTCAAAAAAAAAACAGTAGTGATTTATGGTCACTCCGGACTGTAAATTGGCAGTCATGTAAGTAAATTTGAAATTTTTGGAGAGCCCATTCTATATTGATCAATAGTGGTATGTACCTTTTCTCAGTCTCACTCAAAGATCTTGAGCTACAAGTGAGTATAAGTGAGGAATTTCCATTATCCTCTATTTGAACTAATGCATATCTAATACCGCGTAGGCATGAGCGATTTGTACGAAGTACAGTCGTCCCTCGCAAAGTTGCGACGGCCCGGATCCACTACACGACCACCACGATATATATGAGAGATGATATATATTGAAATTTAGATAGATTTGACATCTCCGGCGTTTAGACCTACCGCCATTTGCCTTGTTGTCGTACGTGCGTCTAAAGACATGTACGCGGCCGGACCTTTTTTTGGGGGCCGCCATCTTGATTTTTCGAAGATTAACCAGTTTTCAACCTCAAGCGGGAGCCAAGCCGTCGTCGCGTAGTAAAAGAACTGCAAGATGTCGAGGGACTAAGTAGCGAGGGCTGACTGTACTACTGTATTCTTATTGGTATAAAGATGACGTACAATTGCATCCGACGTAGAAATGGCTTTGGTTTTTAACAATGAACTTTCCTGGATCGCAAAAACTATTTGTAGATTAATGGTATCTTTTGACCAGTGTTGCAATAATGATACATGATGGTAACACTCCTGAGACGACTTTTCATAGGAGGAGGCTCTTTCATTGCCTTCAAATCACATATCAGTAGACAGTTCGTGAGGCAGTTTAAAACAATCGGTGAAGGTTTAAAAAAAATTAACCTACATGAATATGTAGAGTAAATATGAAGTGGAAAAAAAGGATGAAATATATTTTCCAATCTAATATAATACCATTTCATGTTGTCACCAATCACTCCTGTCCGAACAAGAGTTTTCTTTCCGTAATCGAGTATATACAATTTGTTGTCCCGAGACATTGTATGTTTTGTCTTGAAGCATTGAAAACTGTAAGAATTTATGTTTTTTTGTTAATAGGGAGTCTATATTTTTAACCAAATCAAATATAAGAAGTGATTTAGTCTCCGATTCCAGTTAGGCATTAAACTTCAGGCTTAAAGAACCATCTTTAGATTTGATAATTATTTGGACTCACTGGGTTAGGTTTGATGCGATGTAATTCACTCACATTCGTTGGCATCATTGTTTTTCCACATAGTGGACACTTTGTCCAATTGTTTAGCTATCTACAATTTTTACATTGTATTTTTCAATCCAAATTGCATTTGCATAAAAGGCTTTTTGAGTTTTTGCCTCTGAAGCAAATGATCTCTTTTTCAAGAGGTTCCAAAGATGAATTATTAAGTACATTGAATTTTCATTGTTTCTAAGGAGATATGAATGTTTTCTGGATATAAACAGTGTTCTTATTCGCCTGCACTGCTGGATATTAGGGAGAGAACATTCTTTTGTAATGAGCATTTCGTCTTTTAGCTCGTCATTGGAAAGATCATTTATTGTAAACATTGCATATCATCCTTCTAAATCCATGTCTTGAAGATCAGTAGTATCTCCAATGCTGCGAAGACCATTTAGTAGTTTAAAACTGTTGTTCCTGGGGGAGGGGGGAATTTAGGAATTGGACGAACTTAAATGTTAGTCTAAAATGTAAAAAATTAAAATTGATTTTAAATATTAACTTATTATAGTGGATTAAGAGCAATACGTTGTCTTAGAATTGTAATTGGGAAAATAAAGTAATCCGAGTGCATAAAATGGTATTACAGCTAATTTATTCGAAATATTTTTAGATGCTCCTGTTTATGATCTCACCCAAAAAGTTATTTAATATCCGTATGGTTAGTTCATATGTTTTGCCTCCTGAAAAGGCTTGTTATCACAGATCTCACTAGATGTTATGAAATAAAACTTATCTTTTGTTGTGATCTGGAGTATAAATTTGATACTTTTTATTTTCAAACCGGAACTTTAAGACAATTGATTTGACCATGAATACATATTGCTAGCCTATTATTTTTATTATTTTTTTTCGCTACAAAAGACATGTTATTCACAGGTTACCTGCAAAAATTTATTATTTGTATAATTATCATTGTAAATGTCATATATTTTTATATAAATGAAATACTCATACCTATCATATTCCCCTTTTTGATGTATCATCTAGGAAAGGTTAAAATCCTAATGACCCTTGAAACGAAATGATGGGAGGAGACCCGCAGTCACCCATGAAATTGAACTTGTTCAGGCTATACTTCTATAGAGGGTTTAATGATGCCCAAAAAACAAGAGTCTTATTTACTTTCGTTATAAGCCATCCATATGGAGGATAAAGTTGATGACCATAGCATTACTATTTGTATTTTTGTCAAAGAAGGCTGCTTACTTCAAAAATGAGTCATTTGAACTATTTGTGTTATGGTATAGCTTAATTCATTTATTTTTATGTCCTTCACGTTTTTTCACCATAGTTACAGGACTTTTTATCTCACCTCAAAACAGGAGAAAGTCAATTTAGATTGAATAAGACTATTTATTCAAGAAAACATTTTTGTCAGTATTATAAAAATACGATACTCATTTGCATTTATATGCGGTAGACATTTGTGAATCTTAAATTTGAAATGCATTAGTTTATCAACAAATGTGTATTTCTTTATTAATTATAAAAAGGATCCTCCATGATGAAAAGTTCTCCTTAATACTTATTACTTTCGATGATACGTTAAACTATTTCCATATTTTTTAACTATGTTATTCCATTCGTCTCTAAAATTAAAAAGTTTATTTGGATAAATTTTACCCGATGAACACAAAAAACTTTGTGGCTTTATGAAACTATACTATATATTTAAAAAGTGTGGAAAAAGTGTTGCTCTAAAAATGACAAATTGTAAAAAACCCTTTTCAAAATCTAAAACTACATGCTTTTATTAAAGATTTCTATTTTGTAAATAATAGGAATGAAATATAAATTTTGTTACAATTATGTCTTTAGATATCAAATTTTAAAATTATATACTCTGTATACTCGTCTATAATCGCAGAGGCAATTACTTACTAAATGTCCATGATATAATATATAATAATAAAACATTAACTAATTTACCAATAAACGGGTTGAACAAATTTATTTATACATCACCAACACAAAAATACAATATAATACAGATTAAAGCCTCCAGTATAAAAGGTAACATATTAATTTTAGACTACAATGTCTGTTTATGTTTTTAAACACAAATACTTTGGAATTTGGGAGCTGGAATGTATATATTAAAAAAAAACATATTAACAAATATCAATCATCTGAGAGTAATAAAATGCCCACATCACTCCTGGTTTCCTATCGCCTAACAGGCCATTCCATAGTTAAAAAGTGACATACAAAAATGTTTTCGGGTCTGAAGGTCCTCCAAGTTTTCCCCCCATGTCTTTGCTTCGGTTTATTTTGTTCAGACATGGTTATGAAATCCATTTTTGTGAGCTTTGTATATTTCTGACATTACAGAATCCGCCAGCAACTGATTCACTGACTTCCATACCTGATGTAAAGTTTCTCTGGCGATGAGGAATATTCTTCTCTTATTGAGTATTATTATAATGGTGCCATTTTGTTTGCCTTGAAAGTCATTTATATCGCTCTTCACGAGATCTTTAGGAGTCAGACGGAGAGTGCTACAAAGATAGATAGGTATATCATATCCTCATAATCGACATGACTATGCCGTCTCCTATAGCTTTGAATGATTTTATTTGTAAAAGACCCTTGAGTCGTCTTAGAGTGGCAAATCTGTAATTAATTTTTGATAAAGTCTTTGAAATATGATGATACTATTCTAATGATATTTGAGCTTGGATGCCTAACACTCGTTCAGACTCCTTGATTATGGAGCAACCAAAATCGACTTCTTCCATTCCTCTACATTTATAGGTCCAAACTTTAAAATTGCAGCTTTTATAGGGCTTACAACTACATCATTTACTGGCAGATAATGTTATTTCATCTAATCCTAAAATGTTAGATTTTTCACTTTCCTTAATAATGTTCTCTATATGTTTTACAAGACTGTCTGAAGTGGGTTTTGTAGAGATCCTTCTTCTGTGACTGGTTGAGGTTGGCCTTTTTTGACTTTTTATTTTGTTCATGAAGTAATCATTGAGATCAAATGCAATGTCTTTTTAGTAGTTATTGTTATCCAATCATCTATAAATTTTATGTTATTTTATTTGCTGTCCTTAAACAGACTCTTAGCTATTCTGAATGGATGCATTCCATTACTTAAGCTCTTTTTGGCAGGTTTAACTCGTTATAATTAATGTTTTGATTAATGACTTTTATTTTTATCGTTCGGGAAAAGGTTATGCCAATAATTCCTTACAGAGTCACTTTCCTTCCTTAAAATCGTCGGATCCATGCCTTATATATATATATATATATATATATATATATATATATATATATATATATATATATATATTCCTTTTACAGCGCTCGTTCTTCTTTCATTCCTCATTGCATCACCACAATTATAGTTGCCTTCATAGCATTAACATAGTGGTCACCACTGTTGCCAAAAAGGGAAAGTTTTAGCGAATGTTTCAATGCCTTTTACAAGGAAGTAATCCAGCTCGACAGCTTGTAATCCTTGTTTATAATTGTATATTGGTTGTGTGTAAGAACAACTTCTTGTGTGATTTTGTCCGCATATCTCTCTGAGCTTTTTACTCGGACAAGAGTTATCTTTTACATCACGAGCACCGATATTAAAATCTCCCCTGATAATCATCTTCCTTTTCTTACAAGTATTTTACTACCCACAACATGACCAAAATACTAAGTAGTTTTGGTGAATCCGATTAGAACATACTAGAAAAATATCAAAAGATTTTTTTTATTTTTTTAATAATGTATATTTATAAAGTATTTTATAGAACATAGTTTCCTTTAGGTTCTTATACAACTCTTATATATATATACTTTTTAAATGCTTGAAATTGTTTCAGAAGACGATCATATAAGAAATACCATTAAAAATACAGTTAATTGTAATTTCCATATTTCAAAAATATTTTTCTATTTCTCAATTACTTTTTTAAGTAAAAATGCGACACTTAGTCATCATTGTATAATAAGAAATGTATGTAAGAAATGTATTAATCTATCCATCAAATAAAATCACTACAAGGATCTCTTGCAGTGAGGTGATACCTACGCATATATGACACTTCACGTCGACTTTCAAGACATCACAAAAATCATTCATTCAACTGATGCATTAGAACTTGTGTAAACACTTTCTTTTCTTTAAAAAAGCAAATCAATCATGCCGTATGTAGGGTAGATGCTTGTATTAAATTCAGTCCTTTTATCAATAGGTGTTGATTAGGAAATGATTTATGCATTCAAAAGCAAATAGCTTCGTATTTCAAATAATGATAATAATAATGTAAATAAGTGACAAATTGAAAATCACTGCATTTATTTACTTTATTGACAAAAGAATAATTGAATAAATAGATATATTTAAATATATAAAATATTTGTCTCTTATTTATGTATATGAAGCCGCCTTCTAATATCAGCACAAAGGAGTATATATGAATCATGATAGCAGCAGGGTATATTTTAAATGCAGATAAAATATTTACCAGCAAGATCGAAACATTACATGAAAACTATGAAAAGGATTTTAAAAAGATATCACGAGTTTTTAAGTAAATGTAATAAATGATGCGTCTTTTTATATAAAATTATTCTTCAGGGATGTAAATGTGAACACTAACGTTCATGTATGTAACTTCCCAAGAATAGTTTTACTCCGTTTCCTCTAATTAGTTATTGTGTATTTTATTTTAAGACTGTATACAATTTTCACAGATTATTGAGATTAAAATGTTTTTAACCGGAAGGAAGGAAAAGTATACAGAAATTGACAAATTATTAAAAGAAATCAATTTAACAATTTTTTAATGAGGAAAAAAAGGATTTCCTTAATTTAATATTTTTGCATGTCTAAAAGTTCAATAAATCTCAAGATGTTTTTTACCTGTTGTATTGGGAATATTATTTCGTGGTTGACGAGGCTCCCGCTAAGCAAGTAGGGGTTGGATAATCAAATAAGGTATCACCGACTTAGCACCACTGTTACTGAGGGTCTGTGGGGAAAATATTTTTACATAATCAAGAAATATGAAATGATTACGATCCTCGTACGCTTTCAAGATGTAAAAATGGGGTTTAATCTCCTGCTAGAATTTCCCCTTTCCTTAACACTATGCATAAGTGTTTTTTCTTTCCTTTTTTTGAAAGTCATACTCATAATTCACAATTAAAAAATATTAAAGGTGAGTACTTTCATATTTATGACTTACTCCAACATGTTTGTTTTTCTTCGAGGGGGGGGGGGGGGGGGGGGATTTGTTCTACTTCCAAAGAATTATACGTCAAAATAGCTTATACCCAAGCAGCAAATACATAATAGATAGTCATTAATAACTAATACCAAAATAGCTAATCCCAAACAGCTAATGACCATAATAGCTAATGGACAAAATGTCTAATTACCAAAACAGCTATTGTCATAATAGCTAAGGGACATAATAGCTAATGATATAATATATTAAAATGAGATGATGGTCAACATGAATATATATATTTTGTGTGCAAATTTGTTGTGATATATAACAATGTGGGGTAAATTTATAGCTAGAACATATAATTAAGAATATTAAAATAGCGAATAACTATGTTGCCTGACAATATTATCATATGCAGTTTCATTATATTTTAAGCTATCATGATAAAAAAATAGATTTTTTAATGTCATAGATTATCATCAAATATAACTCAAGAATGCATCTTCCCTTAAGATTATGAGGACATAAAATTCTTTATATATAACAAATGCCCCTCAAAACGTGGCAGAAATACTCCCAATCCTTTAAAATTTGCCCCAAAATATATATATATATAAATAGGTATTGTTCGTACTTTAAGTTTCCTTAGATGCTTAGTCGAGATGATGTGTTCCATTTCGAAGGGATGGCTTATAGGAGCGAGGATACCAGGATTGGGGGTCGAGGCCTGCTCACTCTACCTATAACTTTTGAACAATAAATTTAAAGACACAAATGCTTAGTAATGTTTTGTTTTACGCAGCTGTTCTTAAGAGTTTTTATTTCGTTTTTTGCTTTAGTATATCTATTATTATCGTTTTACACTGTCTCTTTGTTATGACAGATATAAAATAAAATCTTATTCACCGAAAAACTATATAAATATTATAATTATTACCTTTAATATCTCTCCTTGACAATGTACCATCTAATGACTAGCAAATAACATGAATTACAAAAGTAAGAAGAATGGTGTAAAAACATTGGAGGCCAAATACACTTTTAATTACCTACCTATGTGCATTCCTATTGCCATAAGACTATATATATATATATATATCATAAAATTTATGATTGAACGTTTTTGGGTAAAAGATGAAGAAAAAATAATAAATCAACTCAAAAGCACTTATAGCGGAAAGGTTAACCCTATATACTCCTATACTACCGGCAGAACTAAGGGCGATACTCATCGCGGCAGCGGCACGATACACTGCGTTGACCTGAAAATTCCTAGTCTTCATGACGATTCGTGGACTCTGGCCTCAAAGGAAGTGAAGTATTCCCATCGTGCTCCATAGTACATTTAAAAGTTCTTAAAAGAATTTTGAAGTTTTTTTAAGAAAGCTAAGCTTAATAGTTTTTATCCTTTTGCATTGTTCGGTGTTTTATTTTCACATTATGTATGGAATTTTAAATCATTATATAGTTGTTTAATTGGTTGTATTTTTTAAGTGATATTATGTATTCTACATTTATATGACATTTTATTTGATATGTTCTACTCCAGAGCAAAAACTTTAAGCTACAACGTTTATTTATGTTTTTATTACACATTTGCTCTGGATTTTATGTATGTCTCTTGTTTTTTAGATGTACATAATAAATTGACTGGTTAAAAAAATCATTCTACTTAATAGAGTTTATATGATGTCAAAACAAGATATGAGATATAGTTTATTATTTGCATGAAATTGATTCACCTGTCGTAACTTAAAGATAGGGTCATTTAGGTTTTAAAAAACCTTAAGGTTATTTTAATTTGCCTTTTCCGATTAAAGAGATTTCTAAAGTTTATTTTTGTAAGGTCAAATATTGATTGATGAAAAATAAATCAATTCCAACAGTGCAAAGATTTGAGTACTCATAAAATATTTCATTTGTCTTATATCTCGAATATTCGATCATAGTTTTCGATCTATTTAGTTTCGTCTTTTTAAATGTGTTTTTGACCTTTTTTTTTCTTTTTGGTGACACAAATTATTAATTGGTAGGTTTTTGTTTTTCCCTATTAAATTACATCGCATTGATTATTAATATCTTTTGCACTAATATTTGCCTAATGATACATATTAAAGTATTTGATTATAAGATGATAGGATCCCAAGCAACTAAAATGTTCCTTTCTTTCTTCGTTTCATCTTCCTTCTCCTAATGCTTTTTAATTCTTCTTCTTCTTCTTAGTATCCATATTTTTAAATTAATGATTTCCTAAGAGATTTATTATTATAAGGAAAGAGCGTTATATTCATATATCATACTTATGGGTATACACACACACACCCCAAACAGACACTCAAGCTCAGGAATATATAATAACGCTCTGCCTACTTTGAAGAAATGAAAGCGTGTGTTGAGTATTAAACACATATATTATATCCATCACCATCATGAACTATATAGAGCTATCATTAAATTCAATGTTACTCTTCATAAGTACAAAAATTGCAAATAGTAATGCGAGGGAAGTGAATATATAATAGGAATTATATATATATATTTTTTTTTGTAAGTTTTTTTATATTTAGTGTATCAGTACCGTAAATTCTATAATGAATAATGTTTATTGGGAATACATTCAAAAGATATATTGGCTCCTCAATAATAATACAATAAACGAGATGTAAATGAATATCATTTAAATAAACAAATATACAATTTCCGTATGTAAGCAAATTACTTCATTTTTTGACAAAATTTGACAAATTTATTAAGTTTTCAAGAACCGTAATGTTCTTACGTGTTTTTCTATTTTAATCGTATTCTTCGTTCCAGATTCCTAATGCCCTGCACATGAGAAGACTACTCTTCTAAGAATTACAGATAATAAAAATGAGCTGAAAGTTCTTTTACTGGCCGTAATTAAACGTCTTTTATCAACCCAGACTACTAATTGGGACGGACATTAAGATTAGTATACTATATCTTTATATTTCTTTAGAACTAGTTACTCTGCAATGTGCCTATGTATTAAGTCAGATCTTAATCGCTTACATGGCGAATTCTTATTTGAACTAAATGAGTTTAAAAATATTAGCCCCTTTTTGTATTTGTAGAAAGAAAAGATACAGAAAAAATTACAAATCTTGGTCAAGATGTATGGACTATGTCTATGATTTAATAAATTATCCATATTTGAATAATTACAAAAGTGTGGCTTGAGTTATTTTAAGCGACTGCAAGGGATCTGAGGCTGTAAAGTAATACCCAGTGACGTCGTTTTAAGAGTCCACTTTTTCTTTAAACCTGACATAGGATGACGTCACTGGAAGTTTATTTTGGGATATTTTTTTCATTCCCAAATCTAAGTTTTTCACCTAGAGAGACAGCCATTTAAAATTACTGTATGTCATCAAAAAGTTTGGACTGATGATACAAGTCTGCCCATGGCCAGCGATAGAGCTATTTCAGAGGAACAAATTTTACACGGCTTAAAACGCACGCCTTATATACACATGCATAAACATGAGGGGGGGGGGAGAGTCAAAAGTGACGTCACCATCAACAATCGTTAAATAATAGAGCCTCCACTGATCATAGTTGGGAATCTATTTCTTTGGGTGCCATGAAAGCATTCTGGTCTAGACTTCAACTTGTTGGAGATCCCTCGATCCCTTCCTCCATCCCTCCTTCTATTCGCCCCGGGAAGATAACTCTTTCATTGAGGTCGAGGACCTAAGGGCAATAATCATTGGAGCCGCCGCCCGCTACTCAGCTCTTCAAATTAAGATTCCGAACGCAACATCAGATTATTGGAAATGGACTGGAAATGTCGTCCGATTCGTACCATCGAGATCAATTCATTTTTAAATCAGCCAGAGGATTTTAAGAAAATATCGGCGTTTTTAAGGAACAAATAAATTGTCATATTATATTTAGGTCATCACTTTTTAACAGTAAATCTGAGCTATACGTTCATTTATGTTTTTTACGCAACTGTTGAAGAGAGTTTTATTATATTTTTATTTGTATATTTAGTGTAGTATGTATTACACTGTATTATTTGTTGCAAATATTGAATAAAACTTCGTGACCGAAAAAAAAAATTGTAAAAAAGAAACTTTATCTCTTTTCCAATTAATTTTAATTATTAATGATGCATAGGTTATAGTTCATTATCATTTCCACGAGAAAGATTACATGTATATATATATATATGTCTATAGTATATGGTGTTTTAAGCTATTAAATAATAATAAATGGGTTCTTCACGGCTTGAAGATAATAAATAATGATATAAAGTTTTTCAGGTAATTAAGAAATTGACATATATACAATAGAACTCCCGCCTATTTTTTCAAATATTGGACTAGACATTAAGATTGTTCTTATTGCTAAAATTATTGTTGAATTGTTAGCCTTCAGCTTTATTTTCTTTTTCTTCGTGTCCAGTATCCTTTAGAAAGTAGTACCTCAAAAAACAATTCTAACATTAAAATATTTTCTTATATTATAAAAAGAATAATGGAACACTTTTCTTATTGGTTTAATCATTTATATGCCTTTCTCCATTACTTATCCTACAGAAGAAGAACATAAATATTTATCTATGAATGAAGTTTTTATGTGGAGCAAAGGATTATCTGCATGAAAATGTATGCATGAAAGCAACATTCCTCTTTTATTGAACTTTAAAGATCATTGGCAAATTATAGCAGGATGCAAAGGTGAATAAACGATTACTGAAATAGTGTAGCCAATATGCAGAGGCGTCTGCATAATCATTCCCTGATTCACACTAATTAGCTATAAATATATTTCTTCGATGAAATAAAAATTTGGTTGTTACTTTGAAATTAGAAAAACACTCACTAATAAAAAAGGTATCGCTCGTAAATTAAGTGTTATTAATTTACTTATTTTATCAAATTTAGTTATTAATTAGCTATACAACTGATCATTGTTGCCCCCATTTCATTTTTAGTACACATCTTAAAAGCAGGCAAGGTGTATTCTCACTTCTAGACTCTATTGTCGAGGTTTATCGATTTATTTGATCAAATCTATTTACAATAGGTGTCCATTGCAAAAACCTTATAGGCACATATAGATGAATACAGGAAAAAGTGGGTTAAAAGAAGACGAATTTTAGAATTAATCATTTACATTAATTTAACTCAATTATATTTTCCAATGTGTATATTTTAGCTAGTGTGTTTGTACAAGGAAAGGACCACGGAAGTACAATATTCCGTGATCCAAAGAGAAATCTGTGACAGAACGATCTTGGCGTTATCCCTGTTTCGCACATCTGCATGTAACCTTGAAAATTTATCTATTTTTCTGTTATCAAGGAAAGTTAATGCAATTCGAAATATGGATTTGTATGAATGCCTTTATAAATAGTATTTCAGTTCTTCAAATTTCATTATTTTCCTCTTCTATACTTATGGACATTTTTTCAATGACGTTTTTCCCTTGAAAACCCCCCTTGACCGGTGCACACATACTCAAAATATTGAGTCGTTATGAAGCCCATTTAAGTGGTTTATGCGAGAATTTGGGTGTTATGAATATATCTAATAGGTAATTTGCATCCTACCTGCAGAATTCAATTGTAAGCGAAAGTATTTCAAATCAAGTTTAAATATTTTTATAGTATCTTAAATTTGATTCAGGAGGAATATCTTATTGGTTTTCTAATTATTTTTGTTATATAAAGGATGAAATATATTATTTATTAATACGATAATGGAGAGTGCGATTTAGTTTATTATATTTCTTTGTCAATCCTAGATCGAAAAAACAGATTTTAGGATCATTTTAATGTCTGATGTAATTAAATATGACAGTTTTCGCTTTTCAAATGATTGATTGTATTAAGACATATATAAATTAACTATTTTAAAATACATTTAAGTCTCTTAACTGGTTGTATTACAAAACGTCGAACTCACAAACGTCAAACTTACAAATATCGAACTTACAAAACGTCAACACTCCAGAGATCCCCCATATAATCCCGAATAACTGCCGGGAAATGTTTAAATTTTCTTTCTATTGTTTCTATTGTAAATGATATTTCAAAACCCACTGTCAGCTTTTTGTTTGCCCTTCAAGTGATTCCGAATGGATTTACTCTTTGATTTTTGACGTAATTGATGATGGTCGTCGAAAAGGTTTCTTCGTTCTTGTTGTTCGTCAAGCAATATACCAAAGGAGAGTTTTATTCATACTGACGAGGGAGTGAATTGTATCGAGCTGCTTTTGAGTCGATGTCGAATCAAAATGTCCCACCTCTTATAGACATTTCAGGTGTTTAATATATTTTTGTAGAGTAAATAGAGTCTACTCGGAGTACTATTTTCTTTTCTGTTTCCAAAACTTTCGACGTCATAGCAATACATAAACAAAACATGGATGCCCAAAGTTGACAGATTTTCATTTTTTTGAATGGATATTTAAGTAAACATTAATGGTCCTACTTAAAACTGATTATTTTGAATATATTTTAACTGTAATGATTCAATCAGAACCATTGAAAAAAAAAGATTTGGGTGGTAGAGGCAATTAAGTGGGGGAAATTATATTATGTTAGTATTCATCAAATTCTAGAAGTTAAAAGATAAAAATTAAGTCTCAAAAAGTATAATTTAGATATTATTGAAATATTATTTTCACTTCTAATATCAATATTTGTTTTTTTTGGTAGATGGATTTTTTATTTCACACTAGAACTACCATGCGGTCATTTTGACCGCATTTTAAAATTGAAGCATGAACAAATAGCGCATTTCTTTTTCAATAAGATTGATACCCGTTGACTTTTCCTATGTCATAGTTGTTGTTCTTTTTGCAAAATTATTTTTCAATTTGATCAATAGTTTTAAAGATACAACATAAAATACCTATAACGACCATGTGGTCATTTTGACCGCAATAATATTTACTTTATGTATACTACGTATAAGTTATCTTTTATTATCTCCAACAGCTACAAATTGATTTCTTTGACGCATTATCCCCCTTGTTTACTGAAAGATTCATATGTGCATGTTGTATGACGCAGTTTCATGTTTGTACAAAAAAAAGAGCAGTTATTCGCAGTTTATTTGGCTGTCTTACTGAAAGATGTCTTGTAAAAAAGTGCTCAATAACCATCAACTAATGGATTATTTGCAATCGATTTCGCCGTCTGTGTAAGACGAAGAATGTTCTAGTTCTAATGAAAGTGAATACTATCCTCAGGCTAAGGACTCCTCATCAGACAGTGACGTTGATATTTCACAAAATGAAACAATAGATGAACAGAAAGACTTGGAAATATCAACGACAACAGTTATAGCCGCTAATATTTCTTACATTTGCACATAACAAATATTTATAAGATTTTCTTAGTGCATTTTGACATTTATTTAGTACTCATAATTTACATATATGTAACTGCTTATTTATGTTCGATTTATATAGCTACAAGTCAACGAGAATATTATGGGGAAGAGAAACATGCAACAAATGATATTCTGACTGCAAAAGATGGCACTAAGTGGGATATAGTTCAACAACCTGACAGCCATAGCGGAAGATACGGATTGCATAATATTCTTCGTGAATCACCTGGACCTACATCACTGACCAAACGTAAAATTGTTGATGGTTGTATGCTTAGTGCATTCAATTTATTCATAGATGATATTATCATAAAGCACATAAAAGAATGCACTGAAACAGAGGCAAGATCTAAGATGGATTGTAACGATTGGTCTACATCTTACGAAGAAAATTTATGCTGTGATTGGAATCATGAATCCTAGAGGAGTTCTGGCCATAGGCCAATCTGTTGAACACCTTTGGCACAAAAATTGGGGTCCCCAATGCTTTAGAGAAACAATGACACGCAATCGTTTCAATCAAATCATGAGGTTTCTTCGTTTTGATATAAAATCAACACGATCTCCACGCTTGAGAACTGATAAATTTTTATTGGTTTTAACAATATGGAATAGATTTATAGAAAATTCTGTAACATGTTATAAACCCCATCAAGACATTTCTGTTGACGAACAACTCTTTCCAACAAAGGCAAGGTGCCCTTTTACATAGTATATTGCAACTAAACCAGATAAGTTTGGTAGAAAATTTTGGTTGGCAGTTGATGCTCAATCCAAGTATGTACTGCTTGAATGGATTCACATATCTTGGAAAAGATGATTCCCGTCCAAACAACCAGTCACTATCGGAATATGTTGTTCTCCGTCTTGTGGAACCTTACACAGGGAAAGGAAGAAATGTAACGACGGATAATTTTCTAACGTCATTGAAACTTGCTAAGAAGTTAAAAGCAAAAAAGACAACCCTTGTTGGTACTATGAATAGGATTCGTAGAGAAGTACCACTATGCATCAAATCATCTCGTGAAGATCGCTATACGACACGAATACTAAGAAATAATCAAACAACAATATCAGTCTACCAGTGTAAACCATCTGAAAACTTTTTGTTGTTGAGCACTTTGCATAAAACTGTAGCTATTGATAATGGAAAAAGATGATTCCTGAAACTTTACAGTACTATAATTCAAAGTACGGTGTTGATATCGTCGACCAAATGGCCCGCTTATATTCTACCAAAGCTGGATCTTGTCAATGGCATGTTCATGTTTTCTACAACGTATTGGATCTAGCTGGAATAAATGCAACAATCATCTATAGAGAAGTCACCGGTAAACAAATTACACGTCGTGATTTTCTTCTTCAATTGTCAAAGGAACTCCAGCATCAATACATTCATGCACATAAATCAAAAGATGACCCTTCTGGAGTTGATGATAAAGACGAAGCCGAAAAAACTCAAGAAAGAGGAGTCAGTGTCAAGTTCAAAAATGTAAAGGCAACAAAACTACAGAAGAATGTTGCAAATGTAAAGTACCTGTTTGTGGTAAATGTATAGGAAATACTTATAAGAAAGTAATATGTAGCAAATGTATGCAATAAAAAAACTTTAACCTAAAATATAATATAAAATATTATGACTAAACCTATGTTTATATTTAAATATAAGTTATTTTCAATAAATATCAATAATTTATAGCTACGGTCATTTTGACCGCATGGTTGCTCTAGGAGGGTAAGGTCGTTCTAGTGTTAAAATGCATATAAATTTCCATATATTTGGATGGCGATAGAACTCCGGAGTACTGTAGGGATCAATAACTCTTTGCAAAAATGCATTATCAGAAATTTCTTATACATAAGTGTTTTAAACAAATATTCTTAGAACCCTACCTGACACTATTGATACACTCCAATAATTTAAAACTATGTAACGATATAAAATTTACTCCCAAGTTATTATGAAGCATATGCAGTAAATACTAATCTTTAGACCAGATACAAGATATCTAAGCATGGTGATATATCTGTACTTTTTTCATTTAATTTTTTTTTTTCGGTTATCTTTTTAAAAAATATAAAGCGATAAAATGAAATACACTAAAATTAAAGAAAACAGAGTAAAGTTATTCAAGGCAATTTTGAAAATAGATAAATGAACATTTTTGTTCACATTTACTGCCCTAAAGAATAACCTGTGCATCTTATCTTTATTAGAATAAGCTTTTGCGGACCTTTTTACCCCTGCAACGATGGAATATTTTTACATTTGCCAAGAAAATATTTCCTACAATTAATCAATCATGTGATAAAAATATATTTATAAAGAGAACGTTTTTCGATTTGAATTAAAAATATAAGGTTTTTGCCAGTTATTCTGGATACTCTTATTTTTTTTTTTATAAAAACATTCGTTTATTCTCTCACGTTAAAATTATTTCAATAAAAATATCATCGAAAATATGTATCAAATAGTAGAATTATGTTTAGAATGTCATGTAAAAACACCTTAAAGACATCTCTTTAAAAGATCAGATATAAAACAATATAAGCCATCAATAATAAAACAGGTTTTCTTGATACGCTTCTTATCCGTCAACGGTTAGTGACGTATTGCTTGTTGTGTTAAGACTTCAGGCGTCATGAGTGAGGAGTGTTTGTAGTTTTTCCTCTGAGGAGCTGTCGAATTCCCTCGTTGCGAACCCCACGAGTCCAACAACCAAGCGTCCTTGGATACTCTTATTAAGTTATCATATCAATTAGGTATATACTTCAAATAAAATATAGTCAGGTCAATTTATCGTCATAAGAGATATCATATCAATCAGGTATAAACTTTAAATAAAATAAAGTCAGGTCAATTAAATTTTATTCGACATTTATTGCGCAATAATAATGGTCCTAAAATATTTCGTATTATTTCTATGAGTCTTATATTTTCTCTGATTATGTTTTTATGTCTTCCCTAGTGAAATATGCGTTTTAAATTGTCATCCAAACGTAGTTTTTTTACCTTGAAAGGAAAAAATAAATTATAATCTTGACATTCAAAGTAAGAAACTTTCCTAAAAACACATTAATATTTCAGATTATGTATTCATATACTCCCCTATTCCAGGTACGAGATTCATTTACATTTGTAAAAGGTCATAGTTTTTAATCTATATTGTGTCCATTGAAAGCTTGCCAAACATGGGTTTGAAATATAAATGCATAGGAAGCAATCATTTTTTATACCTTGAATTTATTTAGCTTTCTTTTACCTAAATGCAGTCAAATATTCATTTTTTTGCAATCTCTTTACGTTATGCGCTATTGAAATATTCAAGGAAATCCATTTTTCAAATGTAAAGAATGTATAAGTTTTTTTGAGAAAAATGTAAAAAAGAAAGTGATTGTCAAAATATTGAAACTAATTTTTTAAGTTGACATGCATTTTTTAATCAGATAAAACAACAACAAAAAATTATAACCATTGAAACCTTAATCCTTTTGGGATAATTTATTAAACTCCTTAAGAATAGGACTTTTTTATTCCATTGCAGCCTTAATCGTTCTATAATTAAGGGTGTTCCTCCTTAGGACATAAAAGTCATTTATATATATATATATATATATATCGATATTACTCATATTTCATTCTTCTCATTGCATATTGTAAGTGCATCATAGCGTTCAATCTGGAGAACACACCTTAATATTGCAATGTTGAAAAAAGCAAATTAATATTTTATTATTTTCCCTTTTTAACTTTTTAAAACCTTTTTATAATATAAATTTATTTCAGGCAAGCAATTGCGTAAAAACAAATCATAAATAAACATTATAATTTAAGACTATTGCTTAGTAGTCCCTATAAAACTATGCATAGCAATAAACATTTAAATACATAGGTTAAACAACTAAAATCTTAGCAAACTATAATATAAAAAATGCACTTACAAAGTATACTAAGAGGTAAGAAAAACGTATAAAAATTTATCATTATGTAAATTTATAGTATCATTTTAAAGTTTTTGATTATTTGAATTAAAAACTTTTTATGTTACAGTGCTGTTGTCGGGAGATATTTGATATGGTTGATATCCAATTGGTGTTATCTTTCTGAGGTATCTTCAATTTAAAAGCTATATACCTGGCAGCTGGTGCCATTAAAATAGCTCTAATTTCATATGGTTTACTTTCTATGTAAGTTGATAGTATTTTGGCGATCAGAGCTTTTAAGTTGAAGACGGCAAATTCAATTGATTGCTTTTTCCTGTCGATCAAACCAAACAGGAGAATGGCTTGAATTATATTTTTTTAATTTTATTTGATCTCTCCACATTTTAAATTGTATTTTTTCGGGTGCAAGGCCTCTATTTAGTCCCATAAAACACAAAAAGTAAGTAGTAATAGAAAATTCAACATCAGTGCTTAAAATAAATTTGATATCAGAAGATCAAAAAGTCATAATACAGTTAGTAAAGATGGCAATCGGCACCAGATCATTATAACTACTTCTGGATCCACAGTATCAGTTGCCGCCAATAAATATTGCTCTAATTTTAATATGTGTCATTTTTTAACCATCATTGAGGCACAAACAAACCCAACATGTCAATATTGACAAATCCTTCAAAAAATTCTAATTATGCTAGTCTTTATTAAAGCGTTAAAGTAAAGTAGTGCATGCATAACATAAAATTTTCCCTTTTCCCAAAAGGAATTGGCCAAAATTTTAGTTCTTCTTTAGTCCGTAAGGGGAGCTTTGATGCTTGAACTCTTTGAAAATAATAACTAAGTCCTTTTATTATTTATATTTGGAGGCGTTTTTATCTTGATATATTTCAAATCATCAAACTTAATCCCTTTAAACCGGTTTTAAATAGGATTGTGACGTAATTTCATGGACTAGCGACATCTAACGTTAAAGAAAATAACCAAAGTTTTGGCCAATTTTTTTGTTTACTTTTTCCTTGCATGCGCTACTTTACTTTAACGCTTTAGTCTTAATGAAGTAAATCAATAATTATTCTTGTCGAAATCACCCCAAAAATATGGGACGATAATGTATCATTAATTTAAGAAAATCTTAGATGCTAGATAACCCTTCTTCATAGGGTTAGATTTAAATTTGCTATTCTCCTCTTCTTTTTCTAAATACAAATCCCACTCCTCATCATTTGCCATCTCCACCTTCCAGAGCAAAACTGCCATCCTTTCTCCATCTCTGGAGAGGCAAGAAAGGTAGAAATGAGGTCCCCGTGGATCTCGTTGACTGTCTTGGCGAGATGATCTGGATCAAGAAGTAGGAGCGAAAGTCGGGAGTATCCGTTTACAGCAGCGAGTGGGGTAACATATAGAAATGGTTAAAGCGTTAAAGTAAAGTAGCGCATGCATAACATAAAATTCTTCCTTTTTTCCCCAAAAAATTGGACTTAATATTAGTTCTTCTTAAGTCCGTAAGGGGCGCTTTTATGCTAGACCTCTGTGAAAATAATAACAAAGTCCTTTTATTATTTATATTTGGAGACGTTTTTTATCTTGTAGTTATTTGATACATTTCAAATCATCAAATTTAATCCCTTTAAACCGGTTTTAAATAGGATTGTGACGTAATTTCATGGACAACGACATCTAACGTTAAAGGAAATTTAAAAAATTTGGCCAATTTTTTTTTGTTTACTTTTTCCTTGCATGCGCTACTTTACTATATATATATATATATATATATATATATCATTAAACATTATTATGTCACAAGAGTAAAAAGAGAACTTAGGGTATATGGGATATAGATTCATGGGTATGAACTACTTGTTTTAATTGTTGCAATGCCAAATATCCTTAGGGAAATGTTTGTTGAGGTACATAATATTCAGAAGAAGTTACGTTCCTGATTTAATTACATATACATTATTAAAAAATTATCATTTTGGGGCCAATTTTTGGGATATGGCTTTCCTTGTTATCGACGTGAGATAGAGAGAGAGAGAGAAAATAGCTGTCGGTTGATTGATATATTGTGATTGATGTATACACGGTCATAAAATACCAATGGTGTTGTTAGTTCCTTGAGAACTAGGAGTGACGAAGAAAATAGAGAGAGACGAGATATTTCTTCTAGTCAACGATTCCATTTTAAAAAGTATCTCCGGAAACAAGACATCCGTAAATAGGTTATTCCTCCGGGTAGAAGAACCCAAGCAATTATGACGTAATAATATCAACAGCAATAGCTACTAGTCTTCGTTTTCTGTCTATACTAATTCGGAAGACTTTGATGATAGATAATTTTTTTATATCCCTCGTACTTATAAAACCATATCAATAGTGAAAGGGAAGAGTTTGATGACTAATTTCTTGTCATAATCTCTTATTCCGCTGAGATTTATTTATATTGATCCACATATCGCAATCGGCAGCTGATTTTTTCTCCTTCTCTCAGTAAGCCATGCCCGAATTTTCAATATATTTAATCTCTACAATTCAAATTAGCTTCTTTAGTATATATTGTACAACCCTTTTTATTTAAAAAAATATTTGTCAAAAGCGAATGGAGAATTATTCGTGTTCTAAGTTTCCCTCCTTTTTAATTATATCTTATTCATATTGAAGATGAATTTTTCAGTTACAGATTTTTAAATTAATTGAGCTCCTCTACATAAAACGAAACTTTTTATGGAGACTTGATGTAACATTTAGTAGTATGTGTATTATATCATCATAAATTTCTAACCAAAACTCTCATTTCTACTTCATGGAATTTAAAAAAATATTTCCTTTGTTCTAAATATTAGATGAGCTCAAGTGAGCTTCACACAGCGTGAAGGCTAAAAAACTTTGAGAAAATGAGATTTTTTCTCGTCTCACAATATTAAAAAGAATATTTTCTTACAAAGGAAAAGGAATCGAATCAAAAGGGAATTATTTGCAGAAGTATTTTCCCTTCTTCATTCGAATATCATGATAGAATATCTAGAGCAGGGTTTCCCAAACTGGGTGTCATGACCCCCAAAGGGGTCATGAGCACTTTTCTGGGGGTCATGAAGGGTCTAACAACTGTATGTACTACATTCAGCGGCGAAATAATATTCATAAATTATTGTTAGTTGTGTAAACGAGAGCGCGATGTGATGCACGAGCGAAGAAATAAGCGTCATGGTATGTATGCGCGTGTGTATATGTATGTGTCGTGCGTTGCATCGGGCGTGCGGGAATGGTGCGCTGGCTGACTGGTTCGCGTCATCTGAGGGAGTCATATCAGCCCGATATAAAAGGAAGGCTGACGGAAAAGTGGGAGAGTCGTTTCAGAGCCTTCCGCAGGTGTAAGAGCCAGTGGGGTGACAACAGTTTTTAAGTGGTTAGTGCTGTGCGTTAATAAGTGATTCGTGCACACTTTATCTTTATGTGATTCGTTTGGTATTATTCAAGAATTTTTCTGATTAAATTTGAAACGTCTCTGTCCCATATGAGGTAACGTATGTTTCAGTTTGTTATATTTCTAAAAAGGTGATCCCCGAACCAATTCTGTTTTTATTATTTTGGTCGCTTGTCATTATGTATTTTAAATAATATTATTAAATGATATGAGTATTATGAACGTTTTCAAGTTATCAAATAATTGCGTTTCATGTTACTTTTTTATTCTTTCTGTTTGCTCATATTTTTTATATCGCTCTTATAATTTTGGTGATCAATTTTGAGCAGCGATTAACGATTGATATATTATGTTTTGCCGTACGATTATTTTTGTTTTTGTTTCCAGATGTCAAAGAAGCGCACACACAACGAGAGTTTTCTCAGCTTCGGCTTCACATTTACAGTGAACAATGGCATGCAGGTGCCACAGTGCGTCATATGCAAGAAGACACTTGCTAATGAGAGCATGAAGCCGTTCAAGCTGAAGGAACATCTCACCAAAGTTCATTCGGAACTGGCCAAGAAGGATCTGGCATACTTCAAAATCAAGGAACATCAGCTCAAACGGTCGAGATTGGATCATGGAACAGGAGTTCTCTTTCAACCTAGCAACGTCGTCAAGGCATCGTACCAGATTTCCTTTCTTATTGCAAAGCAGAAGAAGCCACACACAATTGGAGAAAAGCTCGTTAAACCTTGTATGGTAGAGGCTGCTCGTCTTGTCCTTGATCAGAATTGTGCCAGCAAGCTCAATCAGATAAGTCTTTCGGACAACACAGTTAAGCAGCGCATTGATGACATGTCGCAGGACATCAAGTCTCAGGTGATAGAGTAAATCAAACTCTCTCCCTTCTTTGCCATCCAACTTGATGAGACCACAGACGTTACACATCTTCCTCAGCTTTTGGTTTATGCTCGGTTCATCTCCGGAAATCAGGTGGAGGAGGAATTCCTCTTCTGCAGGCCACTGATAACGACAACAAAGGCTGAAGATATCATGAGCATAGTGTCAAACTTCTTCGAAGAGGAAAATCTTTCGTGGGCAAAATTGGTCGGTGTCTGTACGGACGGAGCTCCCAGCATGCTCGGCTCCAGGTCAGGATTTATGACACTGGTGAAAAAGAAGAACCCAGACATCATTACAACACACTGCCTGATCCACCGTGAGGCTCTTGCTTCCAAGACGCTTCCTGCTCCTCTCAAAGCTATCTTGGACACCGCATCGTGAATCATATCAAAGGAGGTGCACTCAACACCTCTTTCGTAGGTTGTGCCAAGACATGGATTCTGCTCACCAAGATCTACTCTTCTACACATCTGTTCGTTGGTTGTCAAAGGGTAATGTTCTCGCCCGTGTATTTGAACTCTTTGATGAATTGCTTATATTTCTGACAGCTCAAGGGAAGAAAACGGTTCAGTTATTAGATGACATTCAGGGGCCATTCAAGTGTAGTCTTGCCTACTTGGCAGATGTTTTTGAAGCTTTGAATGGACTCAACCGGCAACTACAAGGCCCAGATACCAATATCATTATGCATACCGATGCAATCAAGGCTTTCCTTGACAAGTTAGCTCTCTGGAAGAGGAAAGTTGAAAGGGAAATGTAACTTCCTTTCAGCGTCTGAACGATGTCATCGGAGAAGAGCCACTTGCCGAGGAGCTGCAACAAGAGATCAAGGAACACTTGACAATCCTCCAAGAAGAGTTCAAACGCTATTTCCATGAAACTGACAGAAATGAAAATATACAGCTATCACTTGCTCGCAATCCTTTCCGATGCACTGTGAATGACCTCCCTGATGACATACAAGAGGAATTCTTAGAGCTCATCAACAACACCGCAGCGAAAGAGGAGTTTCAGGAACAACAACAGCTCAACAGCTCCAAATGCTAGGTCAAGATGCTCTCCGCTTTCCCCAAGACCAGCAAATTTGCCCTGAAAGTACTTGTTCCTTTTTCATCCACTTACCTATGTGAAAGTGGCTTCTCGACTCTCCTGGTGATAAAATCGAAGGCTAGAAACAGGTTGAATGCTGAAGCAGACATGCGATGTGTCTTGAGCCGTACAGAGCCTCGTATTGATTTGCTTGTGGCAAAGAAGCGTTTACATTCTTCACATTGAAATGTCAATAAATCAGTTAATGCTATAATAAATGGAGTTTTTATCAATGGAGTCAATGGAGTTTTAATTTTATCTGTTGTGATTAATATTTAAAATTTTAAATTATATCCCTGCCGCTTACAATTAATGTGATTTTTGAAGGATTATAAACGTGGGGGTCATGAGAGGTTTGGTACTGCTGTAAGGGGTCACGAGCTTAACATATTTGGGAAACACTGATCTAGAGGAAGAAATGTCAAGCCATCCTTAACATAACAATCGATGGAAAAACAACTTCAAATCTCCGCATTAAATAGAGTTCTTTACTATATGATTACTCGTATATATTCATATTTTTTCGCCTAAAAATATTTCTTTTAAAATAATAGCAAAAAAATAAATAATGTGGCAGTTGGTACTTAATAATCATGAAGAACTTCAAATATATATACATCAGTTTTTAGATTTCAAGGTTCCTCCTCTAGAATAGAAGAACTCAAGTTGTTTATTATAACACAATAATAACAAGAACAACAGATTTCGGTTTCTTTCTTTACTTTACTCACCCTTGATCCTATTAATTAAATGTAATTTATATTAGAAGATGGGGATTAATTTGATACTATATTCGAAGAGATGCACGAGAAATGTATAACTTTTCTTCCCTCAATCTTTAATAAGTAAAACTAAATTAATGAATAAAATCAAGGGTACCAACAATAGTCTCGCTCATCCTTGCCTGCATTGGATTTCTTACTTTTTATCAGAAATAATAGCAAAATATCGTCTCCATTTGTTGTTCATTCAAACACGGTCAAAAGTAAGTAAAAGTATTTTTATTTTCTATTCGTCCAACGGCATCATTTAAAACCTATTGAAGCTATTAAAAGAGGAGGTAACTGAGTTTCTATTGGTAAATGGTCATATAGAGAAGTACTCTATTTAATGGAGAGATTTAAAGTTGTTTTTCACACGAATATTTTGTTCAGGATGACTTTTTATTTCTTCCTATAGATATTATATCATGATTATCTAATGAAGGATGAAAAAACACTTCTACAAACACAACGCACAGATTTCGAGTATTAAAGTGTTTGGATTTAACACTCTTCCGGAGAGCAGCCATAGACAAGAACGTCAATTAAAGCTGGTTGAAAGAGACATGACATGTTTTGCGACGACCATTAAATGGAAAAGGTGACTTATGCCTCTAAGGGGGGATGCCTATTTTTCTGTAACGCCAAGTCACTATTTGTAGGTCCTGGATTGAAATCCCTCATGAATTTTCAGTTTGTTCAAATGGGACCACCTGAAAATACCTAGTTGTACTCTTGAGCCCTATGTATCCTCTGTTAGTGACACTGCGACAAAATAAACTTTAAACCTCCTCTGCCAAGTATCCAAATATATATTGCTTTATAAAAAAATTAAATGCAATAGAACTCCACTTACTGAAAAACTTCAATATATTTGATGAAAAATTATAAATATCATCCCTTAAGTAAATAATTAGCAATATAATTATGATATTCGTTGTTTTGGTAGTCTTTTTTACTGTGTTTGCACAAATGAGAAAAATAAAGTTTTACCGTGGTAGAAGAAAAAATATTAATTATACAAAAACGTGCATGATATTGTACATGCCTTAACTGAGGTTATTGTACATATATTGATTGGTAGGAAGAGAATAAGCCTTCGGAGGTAAATAAAAGGGTCCAAGAATCCCGACTTTGTGCAAGTTCCTTATCACCATTAGATGGGATTTTTTGGTATAATAATATGTTATTTGCATTAGATTTTCAATTTTCAAGCCGAAACTCAGCCAATTTATTAACATCTGAAAAGGTTTGATTATTTATATTTTTCACTAGTCCATAAACGTAGTAGTAGTCCTTTCTATCAAACAGACAGAAAGATAATGAGAGAAAGAGAATATAGATATTTTTATGCCATAAATCATAACAAATCGCTAATGTGACGTCATGTGTGACGTTTCAGTTTTTCTTCTCTAATCAGAGGAATCTGTACATTGCGTTCTGCGCATCTTGTATTATCTATTATCTTTTAAATTAATAAAAACATAATTAATTACCTAATTTCTACAAAAAAAATTACTCTTTTCTGTGAGCCAGACTTCAATGAGACTATTATCTCTCATAGACGTGTAAAGGACCCATGCTTTCAGGGTAAATGTAACGGGGACAAGGGGGATTCCTCCTCTGTTCATAGATTAACAGAGGCGGTCCTGGCTCCTTTTACACCCTGGGCGAACACTCCATTTGCCCCCCCCTTCCCCCCCCCCCCTCAGTGTTACAAATAACATTGATTAAAACAATTTAACTAGAAATAATGTTAATATAATAATAATAAATAGTATAAAATGTAAACACCAATGTAAATTGTACAAATTTTTAATGATAAAAACACAAATGAATAAAATAAAATGTATAAATAAATAAAAAATACTAATAATAACTGAATCTGACTTTTCTCGAATTCTTTGACGCAAAATAATCAATTACATCATCATACGAAATTGTTTGTGCAATTGTATGATTGATGCTGATGATGGCAAGTCCAGAGAGGCGCTCCTGTGACATTGTGGACCTCAAATATGTTTTTATAAGCTTCAGCTTGGAGAAACTCTTCTCTGCTTCAGCTTATGTCACCGGAAGCGTCAGACCAATTCTGAGTGCTATCCACAGATTGAGGTAGATATCTGCGAGCTCTTTCTGATGGATGAAAGTCAGCAGCTCAAGCAGAGTCATGGACTTTGATGGGAGGACAGGCAAGTTCTTCAGCTCCTGCGCAAGCTCTCTTCCATACACATCTGAGTGTCCCTTAAAGTGCAGTGTAGTTTGCAGGGTCTCACATTCTTTTTGCAGCTCATTGTCTGCGACGTTTTGGAAATTAGAGAGCACTCCAGACTACTCTCTCACATTCCCCAATGTGGAAAATCTACTGTAATGTTTATTTGTGTTTCATTTTAACGTATTAGCTTTGGTTTTTATGTATTTATGTACATTCGGTAAAATTGAACTGTGAAATATATATAAATATATAAATAAATATTTCCCGAATGGCTGAAGTTGCAGCATCAACAAAAACATTGAAAATTGTGACCTTAAGTAGGGGGGGGGGGGATAAATGGCCTAAAAATGAAAAAAATGGAAAATGATTACGCCCACTTCAGTGATGGTGCATTGGGTCATTTGAGAGATATTTGTATTGGAAGTTGGTACCTATCATGAAATAAACCCCCCACCCCACTCAAAAAACTAAATCGGACATGATTTTTGCCCCTTTTTTCTCCCTTTTATCATTAAAAATAAATAATATCTTAAGAGAACACTTTGGTTCACCTGTCAGATGCTGCAATGTTCTAATGTGATAATGTACATTTACATAATGAATCAATGCTCATTTAGCAATGCTGGGACAACGCCATTGGATTGAGCATCCTTTGAGTGCAGAAACCCTGGAACCGCTACAGGGAATTCCTCCTCTTCCTTGAGCAAAGGCAGGTATCCAGTGTGCTGTTTTCCTACAAAGACAGCAGGTTTGGATGTCTCTCCAGGGCAGCAGCAGTCCTAATATACCACTTTAACCATCTGACAGAGTTCCTGAGCCAGAACCCTCACATAAACAACCGCCTGGCCTGCCTCGTCAGAGAAGTGATGGAGCTTCCCTATCTCAAAGTGGTCCTTGTGGCGTTCGCCTGCCTGGGTGTACACTTGGTGGAGCCCTTCTATGCCAGAACCATAGAGAAAGATGCTACCCATACTCAGCTCAGGGAGTTCTACAAAGGACTGCATACAGGCTTGGGGCAGCCAATCAGCGACAACTACACAACGTTCACAACACCTGAGTATCCTGTAGTGTCTGACAAGCTTTTCAGTAGCGTAAAGAAGACTTACACGGAAGAGGTCCTGAACTCAGTGTCAGACGTGGCTGCCGAACACTTGGATGAAGTGAAGAAGCTGACAGATCTCATGCTACCCCATCTGAAGACTGTCCTGGCCAGGCAGAGGAGGGACTATGGGATAGATGAGGAGACCTTCCCAATGGACTACCCTGTCAGTGAACAGGCTAGTAACATTGATGGCACCCCTGTGCACAACATTGGAATGGAGAGACAATGTGGCAAAGTGGATTACAGACTGAAGAAGCTAGGCACACTGAATGCAGTGAGTAGGTCAATCATTTTACAAAAGAGCCAGGAGCTGAGGAATGGACAGGTTCCATCCTTCAGAGGATTCAAGGCAGCAGCCCAGGCGAAAAGAGAGGTCGAGCTCAACTGGACTGAACGCATGAAGGAAAAATTTGAGAGAGGGGCAGAAGAAAAGCAGGAAATGGCGCAAAGAAAGGAGAGGAGGAGATTAAACATGCTGGACACACTGAAATCCTTTGGTGGCCCCTTCACTGACAGTGGAGAAGTTGAAAAGTTCCTTGTGGATGAAAGTCTGAACAACAATGCAAAGCAGCAGAGAATGAAGGTTGAGGTTCAGTTTGCCAGAGAAAGCACCACACTTCTGCCTAAAGTCGATCCTATCTTCAGAATCCAGGTGACACTGCCCAGTGGGAAGAGGAGGATGAAAACAGCACAGGAGTTTGGAGATGCTCTCATGGCGTACCTAGGCAAGAGGAGTGACCGAACCACACTGGAATATGCAAAATTCCAAGAAAGTCTTGAAAGGCTAAGAGAAATATAATATGCTACTTAAAACTGTTCAAGTTCAAAGTTCAAGTTATTTCCATGTCTATGTGATGATTAAACTGTTTTGTATTTGAAATATAAAAAATGCAAATGAGTTCAGTGTTTTAGTCTTGGCAAACTGAGGGCTGAACAGCTTAAAAAAACGCTCATTTTGTGTTCTTTTTCTATTTTAAAGAGGGATGAAGGATTATTTTCAAGATACAGAGTCCCTTTGAGGTGTAACAGTAGTTCTATTATTAGTGTTTATTAAATATCAAATGGGTTTGAAAGCATTGTTTCAACACTATATAGGCAAACAGTAAGAATAGCATATGCATTCCAGGCGGAATTTGCAGAAAAGGCCATTTTTTGGTTCTTTTTTTCATTTTCAAGGGGTGGGGGGTTATTTTCAAGATACAGAGTAAATTTGGGTGTCAAAGTTCTTGTATTTATAGTGTTAATCATATCCCAAATGGGCGTTGTGAAATTTTGAACTTGATGATTATCCCCCCCCCCCCCCCTACCTTAAGCTTCTTCAAAGCATCACTCAAAGGCTCATCAGATGCCTCATAGGAGAAATGATGCTTCTTAGCCTCTAGAAGTCTCATCTCCTGGATATCAATAGTTTCCCCCTTTTTATCCTGACTGTCAGTTATTTCCATATTTTTATTGAGTTGAGGTGTTCTGAACTGTTGTCATCAGAGGTATCAAAGAACTTCCATGTTCACTATTGTCTTTTTAAAATACTGGTGGTGGCAACTTCTTCCATCCCCCTCATTTCTGTCAGTTAGAATTGAAGGTCATTTAAAAGGGTCAGTGGATAGATGTTCATCCTCAGATGCAGGATTTGTTGGGGATTCTGGTTGAGGCATTTCTAATAAAGAGTATATTATATTGGCATTAGTATACACAAGTTATTCACAGTATTTATAGTGTTTACAAAAGTAAAAGTAATGCAAGAATGCAGACAAACACACACACACCTGACAAGTCCAGGAAATATTTTTTCCCGTTTCTCCTTTATTGTTTAGATAATAGATATAAATTTATATAAAATATATCATATAAGTAAAATAAACATTATAATTTATAATAAAAAATCTAAACAAGAGGTAGAACAATGAAACAGATCATAAGGGTAACTATTTAAAATATTTCATTTTTTTTCATAATTTTAAAATATTCTTTTGATTTTGAAGTAAAAAGTTTGATGACGTTCCCCGCAAGAACCCATGAATCCTCGGAGACGGAGGGGATCTTGAGAGTGAGGGTGGCGTTTCGGGCAGCAGCAAAGATCATCACAGACCGAAGAATAGACGGTTTTATAATTTCTTTTTTTGTCAAACAACTCGCTATGTAGGCTTTAGAGTTTGACAGAACAAATTATATTGCCTGACTTTTAGGGGAATTGTGTCCTTTAAAAGAACGAATTGCTTTGGTATATTTGTCGTCGTTAGTCTTAAATCCCTTCACGTTGAATGTTAGAAACTTTGTTAAGATTGTGACATACGGCCAATCCACAAATGCATGTTCAACGTCGTTGTACAGTTTGCCAATATTAAGGTATTGGAAATCGAAGGATATACAACCAGCAGATATCGGTACTACAAGGGCAAGATAGTACGCAGAGGTTGTGTGAACTTTATATTTACAATGTCCATATTGCAACATGTTTGTTATTATTAGTAGTAGTAATAAGTTATGTGACTTCATTGATTCCCATTGTTGCGTTTATGATTTTTTAAATAACTATTATTATAAGATTGTAATGATGATATATATATAATGAAGTAATGAATGATCGAATGATTTTTGAAAATTCAATCAATATCAGAATAGATAAATTTACCACCTTTATTGCTCATTGAGTGCGAGATTAAAGGAACCGTTAAAGCCCAGTGTTCGAAAGAAATTATAAAAGTTATATTTAAAAAACCAGAAATTTTATTCATATGTAAAAATATTTGATAATTATATTAAGAGGTCTTGCCCAATTTTTTCCTCTATAAACCTGATCGAGGTGTTCTCGAAACTTCACGCTGCTCATACTAGCCATCCATTTGAATATACAATGATAAATAATTAAATATTTTTTATGTGCCTGAACGAAAAGACTCTCTGTGGGCTGGAAGCAGATTAGGCTACCCAAAATTGGCCTTGGCCTCAAAATTTCAATGACCGTCGTTCCTGATATTATTGCCATTTCAGAATCGACAGCCCTGGAATGGTATTCAAAATTTAGGTATATCTGTTCCATCTATTTGAACAACAATCCCTATAAAATTGGAGGCCCCGGGATTTTAGTTCAAATAGATGAATCTCTGATGGCAAGGCGCAAGTTCCACGTTGGACGATTAGTTCCTGAACGATGGGTTTTTGGAGGCTACTGCCCTCACACAAAGGAAGGCTTCCTAACTTTAGTGATTATTAATGAATATATGTCCACAAAGAATAATAAACTTTTGTATATTTTGATCTAGGTTGATGATCGAAAGGCATTCACCCTCCTTCCCATCATCATGGAAAAAATTGAGCCGGGTTCTGTTATACACAGCGATGGATAGGCTGCCTATAATAAAGTCCCTTAATATCCTATAAGCCCTCAATACCAGCACGAGGTTGTAAATCAATCTACAAATTTTGTGGATCCCATAAGCGGTGCTCATACGAACCATGTTGAGTGCTACTGAAAAAAAAATGCAAAGAGGAGGTAATAAAGAAACTATATTGCATTTAATTATTACTTAATTATTTTTCTTTATAGATTCAAATCAATGGCTCGTGTGAGCAGTGTTACGCTCGAGGAACACCTCGATGAATTTTTATGGAGGGAGAAAATCGGGAGGACACCTAAAGACGCATTTTCCAACATATTTTTACATATAGCTTATACTTATACCTTTTTAAAAATAAATATTTATATATATATATAATTTTTATAATTTCTTTCGAACACTGGGCTTCAACGGTTCCTTTAATCTCGCACTCAATGACCAACAAAGGTGGTAAATTTGACCATTCTGATATTGATTGAATTATCTTCATTATATATATATCATCATTACAATCTTATAATAATAGATATTAAAACAATAATAAACGAAACAATGGGAATCTATGAAGTTACATAACTTATTACTACTAATAATAATAACAAACATGTTGCAATATGGACGTTGTAAATATAAAGTTCACACAACCTCTGTGTACTATCTTGCCCTGGGAGTACCCAGATATCTGCAACTGAGCCGTGAACTTTTTACCGTCATAAATTCCAGAGAGAGATTTGAGTATCCTTGATCTCCACTCTTCTGAAAGAGAAAGCCTTTTCAAACGGACGTTGGCAATTGACTCGGCTTCCTCATAGAAGCTTAACGATGACATTTTAAGGTGCCGATGACACGGAAGTGTATGCAAATGAGCTGCTCTTTCCAAGGGAAATCGAAAGCGTCCGTCCCAAAAAAGACTATCGGGGGATGTACATATGATGCAGACTTAAAAAATTCTAACCGATCGCTTTTTCTTCCAATCCTGGAGGGCTATCAAGATTTTGAAGAAGTACTTTTTCTTGGTGTGCTTTCGAATGATGTCCACAGTGCAGTAACTTTTAAAGTTAGAGACCCATCTCCATATAACACGTTGCGCTGCACCCCAAGTCTCAGATAGCCTCGCAGTTTGTGCATTCGTTAGATCAGTTCCAAAGAGAAGACGAACATACAAATCATTATTTGTTATATTAGACCTCCATTCTCTATCCGGATTCCTAGTGATGTCAATGAAAACTTTAATATAGATTCTTGGAATAATCTAAGATAAAAGAGTTAGACCTCGTCCAATTTGATTTTTAGGTCGTTTTAGAGTAGAAAGATAGCGTCGATGGAAAAGTTTGAGAAGCCAAACATCTTCCTTTTCTTCGATTTAAGGAGATATGGAAGCCTTATATAGCACAGCACGGACGATTTGAGAGTTGTATAGGTCAATTCTTTTTTGGAGATGAACCCGTCTAAAACTTAAGATCTGGTTATTGATGAGGAAATTCAATTTGTTCCAATTTTTGTAGAGAATATATTTTGGATCCCCAGTCAATTCCTAAAATCGAAACCATCTTTTTCACGGTGCAGTTATGGACCAACTTACCCTCCATAGGATCTCATAAACCTATAGGGAGGACGAAAGTTTTAGATCGGTTCAATTCCCATTCAGACCTTATTTTGAACTTGTTAAAAAATTTAAGAACAATTTCGACTCTTTTAATCAGTTGCACTTCAGAGTATGCTTCTAGGGTTAGAGTTATATCATCCGCATAAAGGTCAATCAGATGTTTTGAATCATGAAATTGGACACCGAATCCTCTATATTTTCGCTTTAACTCAACTACAAGTTCTTCAATAGCGGCTATGAAGAGGAGAGGTGCAGACGGACATCCCTGTCTACAGTTTGTCCTTAGTAAGATTGGTTTACTTTCAAGGCCTCCTAAGGTTATCACTGACAATCCATTTAGCAGAAGAGCACGAACAGGGTTGAAAAATTCCTTTGGCAGCAAATTTCCTCACCGATCGAAGTATCTGTTGGTGGGAGATAGAATCAAAGGCTTTTTTGAAATCTATTCCCACCAGAGCTCCATATTTTCCTCTAGACCTGACCGAATCTATCACTGCTTGGATATTACGAGAAACATCGGAAATTTTGCGATTCCTTAAGAACCCTTCTGGTTATTCCTAATTTTTTTATTGAGCTCTTTTTCCATACCCTGCACTAAGATTCTGGATAAAATCCTATAGGACTGATTTAGGACTGTGATGGGTCTCCATGATTAATTTCGTTCCCGTTGCCCTATGTAGGAATGACAACGATCCTGCCTTTTGTTAGAGATTTCGGAAGTCTTCCATTTCTTTCCATAGATTCTCAGAGACGAAGAAGAAATGGAACAGTTTCTTCAGGAAATGATTTATAAATCCACATCAGATGCCTTCTTCCTGTTGAATTCATTTTGAATATATGCTTTAATTGTGGCCAAGGTATAGATTTTGCACACTTTAATTTTCCTTTGTCTTGGGTAGTTGATCGAGTTGGAATAAACTATTTTCTGGAATTACGAATAAAAGCAGTCAAGAATGTCTTTCGGACGAGTGAATACAGAATCTTTGTGGATGATTTTTGATATGCATATTCCCGAATATTTTCCCTAGATCGATACATTTTTCAGTCTTGAAAAAGGGTTACATTCTGCTTCTACTTTTTTGACATCTCCGACTCTGCCACTTCCGCAATTCTAAATGAATTATAGACCACCGCTTTGAAAGTCTGGAGAAAGGATGAATGGTCACTGAGTTTTCTGTCAATTTTCTTCTGTCTTTCCCTCTCCCGTTTTTTGTGCTTACATAAGAAGTTCAAGGTAGAATAGCGAATCACTCTATTGAAAACTGAAACTGTTTAAGGAAAGATGTGGCTGTTGAGGTGGATGGCTGCTCCTCCTCAGACTCAAGGAACATCTCCGAGGCTTGTGTAGCTGTGGAGATAGGTGGCTGATCCTCCTCAGACTCAAGAACCATCTCCGAGGCCTGTGTAGCTGTGGATATAGATGACTGGTCCTCCTTAGACTCAAGGGCCATCTCCGAGGCCTGTGTAGCTGTGGAGGTAGATGGCTTCACATTTTGCATAGTGGGAGCTGCTCCAAAAAAATTCAGAAGTGCCCCTGAATTTACAATTAAGATACAATATGTATGTTAGATCACACTTAACATATGTACATCAGTTACCCAATTTAAATAAAAAATAATGCTCAATTTTTATCATTTCTTAATCTTCTATTAACTTAACATATCACTCTAGGCTAACACTTATTTAAGTAAGCATAGACCCACGTATCGTATTATTAACCAAATCCCCAGACTAACAGACCTATGTGAACTTAACTTGCACTTGTGTTGCAAACACAAACTAGATTATGGATGGATTTAATTAATTGCATGCCATGAAGCCTCCAATTCTAATAGTCACCACTTCAGTAAACTAAAGACCAAATACAGTCGTCCTCTGTGGATAAGTAGCAACATTGTTGGAAGTGGCTAATAAATAGCGTATAGGCTACTGTTTAATTACATGCACAATTAACATCACTGTCTGTCTGCATACTTTTATCTTTTGCACGTTTCTCCACCTCTTCTTTTCTTTCTAAATTGGGCACCTGAGGGGTTCTTTTGTTGTTTATCCATCATATACTTGACTCGACTTATCATTTTTTCTGTCTCGTCCGTCAAACACCCAGAGTCGAGATTGACTGACGACGTGATGTAAACGAACTGACGTACTGTAGATGTAACCACAGATTCATGGTTTTTTACATAACCCAATAAATTACATGTACCTACAAAGGATCTATATTAATTTTACTAATGAAACACAATTTATTTCGAAAGCAGCAGTTCCACTGATTGCAGAACGCTGCATTGCGTACTGCTTACGTGCCCCCTGGGAGCTCAGCGCCCACCTTATCCGACCTGCTAGTGAGCGGATTTTTTTTTACTTTGAAAAGTCACCAGATGTTTTATTTTGAAGCCGCATCCACATCCCGCTGCCGCTCGAGCTGTGCTGAACTCCGGTGTGGCGTCCGACAAAAATAGAGATTGGGACGTGATCCGCAGTGTGTGGAAAAGTTATCATTCTTTCTTCTGATACACACACAGCCTATATACATATCTCTGCAGCAAGTTGACGTGATGCGACCAGTCCACTAACTTCACTTGGAAATTAGCGGTTTAGAGTGAAAACTGGCAAAAATTTTTTGAGGGGCACCCCCAAATATGTAGATTGCTCGCCCACATTGACCATAGCAAAAAAAAACGGCCCTGCGCATTAATATACAGAGTGGCTAGGCAAAAATGTCCGGTTGATAAGTTTGTTTCTTGTGCGCAGAGCGTACGTAAAAATTCAAAACAAGTAAATCAGCTACGCTTTTGAAACAAATAGCTACAATTTATAACTATAAAAAATATCTCTCAGACCAGAAATGAGTGTTCAGCAAGCGAAAAGACAACGGATTCACGATTTGCTTGACGCACAAATAAATCAAGTCGATATTGCCCGGATCGTTGGCGTTGATATCCGTACTGTCCGTCGTATCCAGCAAGCCAAAAATGATGGTAAAGGCTTCAACAGAGCTCCTGGATCTGGTGGCCATAACAAAAAGCGGACAGACGACTTTCTCAATGAAGTTAAGGCCAAAGTTGAATCGGACCCCACCATCAGCCTAAACCGTCTCTCAAAAGAGTTCAACGTGTCCAGGCGCACAATCCAGCTGGCTGCCAAGGAAGATTTGGGCTTGCAATCATTCGTTCGGACCCACAGACAGCTATTGACAGCAGCAGCGATGGAGAAGAGGCTCGATAGGTGCAAGATCATCCTAAATTGGTTGAAAAAGAAGCCGTGTCTCATCAAAATATTTTCAGACGAAAAGATCTTCACGGTGGACCAAGTTTACAATCGCAGAAATGATCGATGGCTTGCTAAGCAACGTGAGGATGTCCAAGGAGTCTTCAGGACCAAGAATCCCCAGCAAGTGATGGTCCTTGGTGTATTCAGGTCCGACGGAAAGAAGATGCCTCCATTCTTCTTTCGGCCGGACGAGAAGATCGACACCGAGGCCTACTACAAAGTCCTGAGGTATACTGTTCTGCCATGGTTAAAAAAAACTACCCCACCGGAAACTATGTGTGGCAGCAGGATGGTGCACCATCTCATATGGCGGCTAAGAACCAAAAGTTCTGCAAGGACAATATGGCCCATTTCTGGCCGAAGAACTTCTGGCCACCGTCATCCCCGGATCTAAATCCGCTGGATTTTTTCTGGTGGGGCGCAATTGAGAGCAAGACCAACCGGACCCCTCACCTCAATCTTGACTCTCTGAAGGCCACCATCATCAAGGAGTGGGACAACTACCCTGAGAAGCACATTATAAATGCCTGCAAACGCTTCCGGCCCCGCCTCGAAGCCGTCGTGAAGGCCAATGGAGGCCATATTGAATAATTTAGATCCTTTTATATACTACTTAAAGCCAAATAAATTTCAGTTCCATAGAAGCAACCAATTAAAAGTTAATTAAGTTCACAAAATCAAAATATCAAACCGGACATTTTTGCCTAGCCACTCTGTATATTTATTCATAGCCAGGGACTCGGAGTCACTCCATCAAACAAGGCCGGCCTTAGTTGACGACCCCTTCACCGGAGTAGAAAGGATCAGCTGAGTTGCCTTGGAAGGATTCTTCTAACTAGGATGGTATTCACTTCCTCATCCACTTAACATCAAGAAACCCAGAATTATTCCTTGGGACTCCACAAGAAATAATTAAACCTGGAGCAATGTTTATTGTTAGCTGATGAAGTAGGGTATTGTGACATCACCAAATAATTAATATGAAGAAGAATATGCCTAATTTCGGACGCAATTGTCACAATGTTTAAATACAATAATATTAAGAATAAATCTAAGCTAGATGACTCAGAGAGTGCAAACCTCCGCCGATCCCCACCAAATGAATCACTTGGTCTTTTTGTCATTTGCCAATAGATGTCGCTGTGCTGTGCTCTCCTCTTTGAGAGCACAGCACAGCGACATCTATTGGCAGAGTAGGCTAACTTGAAATATTTATTAGTATTTAGCTCATTTTGCATCTTAAAGAAGCACTCAGAGATGCGAAAATTTAATCACTTTTTCCTTTTGGCATTTCCAACAACTCCACAAAGTTTCATCCGAATCCGTTCCGTACTTTTTGAGTTATCCTGCTGACAAACAAACCAACCAAACAAACCAACACCAGTGAAAACAATACCTCCTTCGGCGAAGGTAATAATGTAAAAAAGGGATTGAATCTATAGTTAAGGATAAACCATTAATAATTATAAGTGCTCATGCTCATCTGGATTTTTTCATGAAATAATATTCCATTTATTCAACAAACAAAAAAAGCGACCAATAAGGTATTAATTCTGTGTAAACTATTAAAATGATTAATAGTTAGCACCTATTCACACTCTATCATGTATTTTCTATTAAAAATATATACTATTTTTGGGGATAAACCAGTCTTGTTTATTAAAAATAAATAATTTAAGTTGAAAATTACTTTGAAAATTTAAACGACAAGTCAGAGATAAAACTGCAGTTGAGATATATTTAAATACAAATATTCCATTTGTATAAATCGCGTCCGAAATTAGGGATATATTTCTTCTTCATTATATATTTACTATTAGAGTACTTCTAACATCAGTATGTTTGTTATTTAAGACAATAGGTACGTATTATTTCCAATAACTTGGTTGACTTTTAACTTAAGTTCTCAATTTAAAATTACAAAAAAATATATATTTTATGTCATTATTTACTCAGTTTCTACGACAAATAGTATTTAAACAATATTTGAAGGTATTCCATTCAAATACTTGCCTCCCTAAGTAGTTGAGCCACTTCTTCCATGAGTCATTATTTTCCTTTTCTACCTTGGTCCATTTCTTCTTCATCCATTTTTTCTGGTCCATTTCTTCCTAGACCGTATTTTCCTGGTCCATTTGTATTCCTAATATCCTGTAAACATATTTGCTTTGATTCAATTATGAACAAAAGAGTCAGCATTAATATATTTTATCATTCATTTAATACTTAATTTAATTTAAAGAAATTAAGTGTATGTAAAAATTTAAATAATAAACATCCATTGGGAATATAAAAAGGTCGTAGATCAAAGCAGTAATAAATGTGATTTAAACCATGTTGAATATCATTACATACTATTCATGTTCAAAGGGCTTCCAAGGTTTGATGCACAAAATGTTTTGGAATATAGGCACATACATATGAAAATCAATTATTACCTCCGCCGAAGGAGGTATTGTTACCTCCGCCGAGGAGGTATGTTTTCAGTGGCGTTTGTTGGTTTGTTTATTTGTTTGTCAGCAGGATAACTCAAAAAGTACTGAACGGATTCGAATGAAACTTTGTGGAGTTGTTGGAAATGCCAAAAGAACAAGTGATTAAATTTGGCATCTCTAAGTGCTTTTTTAATATGCAAAATGAGCAAAATATACTACTAATAATAATGAAATGGGGTCTCTATTCAGGGAGAAGGAAGAACAAACGCTAAAAAAATTATTCATTGACGTATTATGTTCATGTTAACCCCAGTGACGTAGCTTAAACTTATTCCGTCTTCCCATCTCTGAGTGCTTTTTTAATATGCAAAATGAGCAAAATACTAAATGAAATGGGGTCTCTATTCAGGGAGTAGGAAAAACAAACGCTAAAAAAATATTCATTGACGTATTATTGTTCATATATCAGCTCAGGACTATGTTAACCCAGTGACGTAGCTTAAACTTCTTCCGTCTTCCCATCTCTGAGTGCTTTTTTAATATGCAAAATGAGCTCACAGAGAGGAAACAATGATTAGAGATAGAAAATCGGGCGTGTGAAAGGGAGAATGTTTGAATAGGAATGTTGTGGGGATCGGCGGAGGTACACACTCTCTGAGTGTATATATGCCTCTAGTTACCTCCGCCGAAGGAGGTATTGTTTTCAGTGGCGTTTGTTGGTTATTTGTTTGTCAGCAGGATAACTCAAAAAGTACTGAACGGATTCGAATGAAACTTTGTGGAGTTGTTGGAAATGCCAAAAGGAACAAGTGATTAATTTTGGCATCTCTAAGTGTTTTTTAATAGGCAAAATGAGCAAAATACTACTAATAATAATAATGAAATGGGGTCTCTATTCAGGGAGTAGGAAAGAACAAACGCTAAAAAAATATTCATTGACGTATTATTGTTCATATATCAGCTCAGGACTATGTTAACCCAGTGACGTAGCTTAAACTTCTTCCGTCTTCCCATCTCTGAGTGCTTTTTAATATGCAAAATGAGCTAACAGAGAGGAAACAATGATTAGAGATAGAAAATCGGGCGTGTGAAAGGGAGAATGTTTGAATAGGAATGTTGTGGGGATTGGCGGAGGTACACACTCTCTGAGTGTATATATTATTTTCTTTGCTCTCCTCACTCATTATTCACCAAACACACCTACTTATGTAGACATATATGATTGGATTGTAATTCTGTTAAGTGATTCATTAGGTGGGGATCGGCGGAGGTTTGCACTCTCTGATGTATTTTTTCACTGGCGTTTGTTGTTTGTTGGTTTGTCAGCAGGATAACTCAAAAAGTACTGAACGGATTCGAATGAAACTTTGTGGAGTTGTTGGAAATGCCAAAAGGAACAAGTGATTAAATTTCGGCATCTGTAAGTGCTTTTTTAATATGCAAAATGAGCAAAATACTACTAATAATAATAATGAAATGGGGTCTCTATTCAGGGAGTAGGAAAGAACAAACGCTAAAAAATATTCATTGACGTATTATTGTTCATATATCAGCTCAGGACTATGTTAACCCAGTGACGTAGCTTAAACTTCTTCCGTCTTCCCATCTCTGAGTGCTTTTTTAATATGCAAAATGAGCTAACAGAGAGGAAACAATGATTAGAGATAGAAAATCGGGCGTGTGAAAGGGAGAATGTTTGAATAGGAATGTTGTGGGGATCGGCGGAGGTACACACTCTCTGAGTGTATATATTTCTTTTATATTTTCTTTGCTCTCTCCTCACTCATTATTCACCAAACACACTTACTTATGTAGACATATATGATTGGATTGTAATTCTGTTAAGTGATTCATTAGGTGGGGATCGGCGGAGGTTTGCACTCTCTGAGTGTATATATGCCTCTAGTTTTCACTGGCGTTTGTTAGTTTGTTGGTTTGTCAGCAGATACTCAAAAAGTACTGAACGGATTCGAATGAAACTTTGTGGAGTTGTTGTAATGCCAAAAGGAACAAGTGATTAAATTTTGGCATCTCTAAGTGCTTTTTTAATATGCAAAATGAGCAAAATATAATGAAATGGGGTCTCTATTCAGGGAGTAGGAAAGAACAACGCTAAAAAAATATTCATTGACGTATTATTGTTCATATATCAGCTCAGACTATGTTAACCCAGTGACGTAGCTTAAACTTCTTCCTCTTCCCGTCTCTGAGTGCTTTTTTTAATATGCAAAATATGTTTTTCCTTTGCATTAGTGTTTGAAAACTGTGTTCCTAATAATATAAGAATATAGCCTTTAAACACTAATGCAATTTTTGTCATAAAGAAAACATAGTTAAATTCACAAGTGGACTTTAAGAGATAATAAATATTAGTGACGGGGGGCAAATGGCACGGGGGGTAAAAGCCAGGGGGTGATTGTCCGGGGGGTTGGTAGTCCTAAACTCGAATAATACCTCGAATCATCCTTGATTCGATGTTCAAACTTTTGCTTAAACTGATAAAGTAACATATTGGCGGAGCTTAACACTAGAAAGGCCACGATATTTTATTAACATACATATATGGCCATGAGATGCCATTTTGACATAACTCATTTCAATTTTTGACATACAAATTAAAATTATGATCCTTGGCTCAATAGACTAATTTTAATGCTATAATGCTTATTTATATCCACAGGGGTGCAATTCTATCGAACTAAATACAAAAAAGGGCACAAGTTTGAATCCCGAGTGGGAATGGTCATTTTTGGTTCCTCATTGATAAATCCTAGGTTCAAGTGATAAATTTTAATGATATAATGTTTATTTATATCTTCTCAGATGATATTCTATCGAACCATATAGGCACAAAAAACAAACTCAAATTTTAATTTGAAAAAAAACCCTTCCATTCTTGAATTAACCAAAATGAGAGAATTGACTTAGAAACTTGTTATGGACCTTTAAAATATTTTTTCAGTTTTTCTGAGCTTTTTAAATTTATATATACCGATGCAGCTCCAATAGGTATATTTATTATAAGTCTACCATTAACGTTAGGACACACCTTTCTACCGACTAACGATACTGGCGGTATATTTTTTCTACTGAACAACATCTCTGGTTATATTATATTTCACCCTGATACTAAATAATACCTATTAATTTTACCAAGCTTAAAAATGCATTGTTTTATTTTTAATCATTATTCGATACTTTCTTTTCTTTAAGACTTATAATTGTCCTCATGGAAAAATATTTTATCTTGCTATCAACGGCAAGACAAGAGTACCCAATTAAAATATATCTCAGCAGTAATACTTATTCACATTTATTTTATTATTATTATTATTATTATATGAAAAACAAAAGCCAAACACTAAATATATAAATTTTGCATTTTTCAAGTGAATTAAAAACTTTTTAACATCCCTTTGAGGCACATTGCTCATTTGCAGTGAATACAATGGAATACACTGTGGAATGTGACAACTAATGCTAAGAACTTTTTAAAAGTATTCAATGTTTTTAAGTTCCATGTGCGTATCTTAAAAGTAGATTTTTATATGCATAGTTCATTCAACAAATTATTTTTGTCATTCAAAAAACATCTTTTAAAGATGATCCGCAAATTTTAATATGTGAACATGGAGAAGATGAGGACGGAAAGTATGTAAATGTAGGAAATATTATCTACTCTGGAGATGAGCAAGTGAACTTTTTTTGCATTTGAGGTCATGACTATATACATTTAATAATTATTGTTACCCTATATAAATATTCATTTATCGGATGCACATCATAAACCCTTAATGGTCGCAGTTGATAGCAAACAAACTCTCAAGCCCAGAACTGGGGAATATAATAGGGTTTACTTTAAAGTCTTTGCTACAAAGGAACTAGTACTGCTAGACATGCCTTTTTTTGCAGATATTGTTAAAGATAACTCTTCAAATACCCTTGTCACTGTCTATAACGTTCGTTGAAATTCAACAAACGACACTTTGAGAAGAATCAAGACGTTCGGAGACTCGGATAGATTAGCTTTCGATATTATTTTGACAGCCGATTTGCCAAAAAAATTGAGTTGGAAAATCTCTTCATCGATCAATGGAAGAGAGTCATGGACATTTCTCCCGAGCTCTGGATTTTCTATAGGGACACAAAGCCACTTTTTACCCACCATAGCGTATCTTCTAAAAAAATCATATTTCAAACAAATTGAACTTAATTAGCGCCCTCTGTTCAGGATGAAAGAAAAGATTTTTGATTATTTTTTAATGTAGGGCGATGCTTATAGCGTCAGCATGTCTATCTAAATTCAATATAGGAAGTGGAAAATAAAAGATGACTATTAAATACTTGTTGGATAAGTTCTTGGAAATTGGAGATTTTCTATCAATTCAAATCTCCTTACTGCTTATTTATATCCACACGGGTGCAATTCTATCTAACCAAATATACAAAAAAGATAAAATATGACATTAAATCAATAATGATTATTACTATTGCCAAAAATGAAATTACACTCCAAAATATCAGATAAATATCTATTATACTAGATGTTTACACTTAATTTAACTGCAAAGTGAAAACCTTCATCTTAAAAGTTCAATATTATCCATTGATAATAGTCTGATACAAGACTGAAGCTGTTATAAATTGCATTAGGTATTATTTTTGTATTTTGGCTCACTGAATTCTTTTGCATAATCAGGACTCTTAATTTGTTTAATAGACGTGTCTACAGATAATTAACAGGGTAACTTAAAAGTGCACAACTCAAATTATTTACTCTACCGACTCTACCCTCCCATAAAAATATAAAGATAAAGAGAGTTTATTCCATTCAATAGCAGAGAAACATCGTTCAGCTATCGCCTGTGCCCAAACTAAACAAAGTAATTTGATCTACGTCATCGTAAGTCGATCATTGAGATAGAAAGATTTGTTTATATTGGGCAATATGACGTATTTCTCTGAAGAATCCATAATATTTCTATGTCTGTATATCTTTAAGTTCCCTCCTTATTTCTTAGTATAAGTAACTATACGAGGTATGATCAAAAAGTATCCGACTTTTGGTTTTATTGGTCAAACGAACACAGCTATGGGGGCGGGACTTGCTGTGTGGTTGGGAGCATGACTACTGCGCATGCTCATTTTTTTCTACAGCTCCAATACAAGTCAGTCGGCGTCAGGCCATTCATGATTGAACAGGTGCAAGTGAGTGTCGTCGGATTTTATTTTCTTTAAAATGTCAGAAAAAGTCGAACAGCAAAAATTGATTGAATGGAACCAAAACTAATATTCACCTCGTCTACAAGTTCTCTGATCGTGATTCGGCGGTTCTGCATCACCAGGTTCCTCACTTGATCAATGATGGCATCGTTTTTCGATGTTGAGGGCCTCCCTGAGCGTGGTTCACTTTCAACTGACAAGCGGCCATCTTTGAAGCGGTTGTACCACTCCTTTATCTGTGTGGTGCCCATCGCTTCATTTCCAAAACACTTTTTTAATCTTGCGAATTGTTTCCACTTGCGAATCACCAAGATTAAAACAAAATTTTATGCAATAACGCTGTTCGACTTTTTCTGACATTTTAAAGAAAATAAAATCCGACGACACTCACTTGCACCTGTTCAATCATGAATGGCCTGACGCCGACTGACTTGTATTGGAACTGTAGAAAAAAATGAGCATGCGCAGTAGTCATGCTCCCAACCACACAGCAAGTCCCGCCCCCATAGCTGTGTTCGTTTGACCAATATAACCAAAAGTCGGATACTTTTTGATCATACCTCGTATGTCCTTTCCATATATATGCGTGCGCAAGACCTTACCGTAGGCACAAGAATTTTGTCTTCCTCGATTTATACAAGATATTGCATATTCCAGAATTATAATATTCTATAATATGCTCATCTTTAAACAGGTAAGTGGTATTGGCGTTTCATCCACAAGCTTGGGGTTCGGCATTTGAGCAAAATGCTAAATTTACCCTTTATTTTTCAGCACTTATTGTACACAAATCCGTTTGTGGGAGGTTAAGACCTATCTCTTATCATACCTAACATTCAATCACACAGGTTTATTTTTCCAACCAACCAAATAAAAAACCAGTCATTTTATTAAAATCAATATTATAATGCTTAAAAACTCTTAATCTCAACCTAAAAGGGGTTAAATAATACTTTATATTTTATATATATATAGTATGAAGGTATAAATACCTTTGAAATTAAATTCCCAATGGTCAAATCAACAAAACTGGTCAGCAAACATTTTTCGAATCAGAAGCTCTCATCTGAGGAATTTTGGAGTTTCCACCGCGAGTATCCGTACAATTACTGATGTCGTGGGACTCCGAACCATTATTAATTTTCTGTCTCAATTTCACTTTCGTACACCTCCTCCATATTTTAGGGACTCATGGTATATTTTTATTATTTTTGGAAGGGAATGGGAGAGGAAAAAAAAGAAAAAGGAGAGTAAGAGAGATGGAATAAGAGAGAGAGAGAGAGAGAGTCACACAGATATAGACACATAGATAGAGAAAAGCACAGAGAGAGAGAGAGATAATTAACTTGCTCCCATCCTGAAGAGTCTCGGGATCGAAAAAGAGTGACTTTACGCATGGAAATGGAATCTTTGGGCACCTGGATCTTGAAAAGAGGAGATTCCTCATGACCTATTCCTACTCCTTCGTCTTCAATTATCTAAACTCCCTCCCTCCATTCCCTTCTTCCGGATCTGTCTCGGATGACTATGGAGACTCCACTCATGAAGCCTCCTCCCTTGGACTCGTCAATCTAGAAGAATAAGTCTCTCAGGCATTGCTCTTCCTCAACAAACAAATGAAGGAGTCCTCCTCACCCTCCGAGTCTCATCTGTAAAGGCTCACAATTTGGAAATCAATGGTTATTCTCCTGATCAACCCACAATATTAGTCTCGGATTCGAAAACAATGGACTTCATGCATAGAAAGGGAAATTTTGAGCCTCTTGATATAAAAACAATGGATACTTCAAGGCTTCTTCCTTCCCCTTTTCAATTGCCTTCCTGGATTAGAGCCATAATTTTGACAAATTCGATCATCTGGGAATTTAGTGACTTATTACCATTCTTTACATCGCGTTTCGACCCTAGAATCTTCAATTACACCAAGTTTTTCATATTTGAATCCATGAGAGTGAAAGAAATTCCTTATTTCCCTTCAAAGAATCTACAAATATTTCGAAGGAGTCCCTTTCTACTTGGGATATTTGTTTCTACCTTATTTTAGATTTCCAGCATATATTCGTACAAATACTCCGATTGTTACACCCGCAATATACACTTGCTCACTCATTCGACATCTATTTTTCTATTTATCTCTATACTTTTAATATTTGTTATTATTAGTGCAAAACTCAAAACTTGCTTTTTCATGTATTTTCTTTGTTAAATATCGAGTCATTATGGGTTAAGTTGAAGAGGTTCATTCAGGAAAATGAGAGTAATAAACACAAAAAGGAACTTTTTCCATCTTACTTCGCGTAGTTAACTTGGAAACGGAAGTGGCCAGAGTCAGATTTATGTGTTTAAAAAATTATTACAGAGCAGTATCTTGTCTAAGGACTCCATTCTAGTTCCTATAAATGAAGTGAAGTAAGACAAATTATGTTTTACATAAAAATCAAAACGTTTGATAATATAATTAGTAATTAATACTTCTCTGCAATTCCTAGGCTAGACAAGATTAGGTAGGACCTTAAGTGATAAATTAACATCAAGTATACTCATGATAAGGTCAATGATAACTATTTTCATTTCTGATTTTTATTAATGGGCTATATTTTATTTGTAAATTTGAACTACCTATAGTAGTAATAAGCCTTTCTTTCTTTAGGTGGCAGAAGTACAGATTATATCATACAATATATTAGCGAACACCTTATCTTCACTTAAGAATTGTGAAGATCAATACTCTGTTGTGTATTATTTTAGAATAATTCTTTATATTTATTTTACAAAATACTTTTACCATCATTACAAGAAATACGAGCTGATATCGTTAGAAAAATCAACAAAAGTTGTGAAGGTTTTTTATTTCAATACAAGAATATAAAACTTTTAAATGTGAAATAAGTCAGATCACACTTGAATTATGGAATATGTAAATATAAAGTGGTCGTTTGGGGTTCTTCCTTCAAACACGACGAAAAGGGATTCATATGTTTCACTTTCTATAAATGTCAAAGAAGAGGAAAATCTTATACAATTAAAAAAAAGAGTCTGCTCAGAGGGTTTCACTACATAATATAAGGTCCCAAGGTTCCTTTTGAAAGAATGTTTTTTTAAATTGTTCAGTAATTCACTCTGATATTATAGAAACTTTGACACGCTCAATCTTTAATAATATATTTACGATATCAATAATAATGGAGTTATATTTACCAGGTAAATGAAATTATACGCAGGTTTTTCTTAAGTTAATGCAGTCAATTGAGTTATGTAAAGCAAATAACTCTTCTCAAGTACATTTTATACTATTAGGTAATGTTTAATGAAATATTTTTTATTTCGTATTTACATGATATAGATATAATTTCTGACTTATAAAGAAGTGTTACAGGAATGAAAAATGAAGCTGCAAAAAGCAAAGTGACGTCATAGTTATTTTTTAGATATCTGATCAATTTATTGGTCATTGGTTAGCTTATGGAACAAGATAATATGCAGAATTTGAATTTAATTAACGCGGGAATCAAAGCATCATTCATTCATCAAGAATGGTGTTGACAGACGCATCTTTTCTGACGAGGACTTTGCCATTGAGTGGGCTCAAGATCAGGGTTTGCTACCCCGGTTTAAGGACTGCTCTACGTGTGGAACTCGATGCAGGGATGCATTTCACCGCGGGGTAAAAGTTTAGATGTTTTTCTTTGAATTGTAAAAGATTGCATTTGATAAGAGAGGGAAGTTTCTTTGAGAAAAGCCACTTGCCTGTTCGAACAATTTTTAAAATAATTCACGAATGGTCAAAAAGTCATCCTATTTCCAGTTTAATTTGGAGACAGGGATTGCCAAAAAAAGTGCTGTGAGGTCATTTTTTGCGTAGTCTTTGTCTCCAATTTTTTTCAGATCACCCCATCGTTCTTGGCGGACCCAGACTTGTTGTAGAAATAGACGAGTCAAAGTTTGGACGACGTAAGTACAATAGAGGTAGGCTAGCGGAAGGCCATTGGGTCTTTGGAGGGGTTGAACGTGAGAGTGGGAAGTGCTTTATTGTCGAAGTTGAGGATCGTAGAGAAAATACTCTACTTACAATACTTCAGCAATATGTTGCACCAGGTACCACGATCATGTCCGATGGTTGGGCCTCATATAGATGTATTCCAAATTTAGGGATGAACCATCTCACGGTGATTCATAGTAGGAATTTTGTTGATCCTCTGAGTGGTGCACACACTCAAAATATCGAGTCATTGTGGGCTGCGTTGAAGAGGTTAATGCGGAAAATGGGAGTTATGAACACATCACAGGAACTTTTTCCGCCCAACCTCACGAAGTTTACTTGGAGACGGAAGTGTTCTGAGTCAGATTTAAGTATTTTTCAAAATATTTTAAAATTGATCACTTATAATGTCATATGCATATTTACAAGAGATGGTGTGAAGTCATAAGGCACTCCCCCTTCAAGATCCAATCACAAATGAAACTTATGTTATGCTTATCAGGAGAATAATATATCTTAAACATTGATTTCTAAATCGTGAACCTTTGTAGATGAGACTTGAAGGAAAAGGAGGACTCTTTCATTTGTTTGTTGAGGAAGAGAAATGCATGAGAGACTTCTACTCTTGACGTACGAGTCCAAGAGACGTGTAGAAGGAGAGTTCATGAGTGGAGTCTCCGTAGACATCGGAGACCCGGAGGGAGGAAGAGCAATGCCCGAAAGACTTCCTCTTCTAGATTGACGAGTCCAAGGGACCTGTAGGAGGAGGCTTCATGAGTGGAGTCTCCGTAGACAGATCCAGAAGAGGGGGAGGGAGGGAGGGAGTTTAGATAATTGAAGACAAATGAGTAGGAATAGGTTATGAAAAAACACCTCTTTTCACGATTTAGGTGCCCAAAGATTCCATTTCCCTGCGTAAAGTCACTCTTTTTCAATCCCGAGACTTTTTAGGATGGGAGTAAGTTAATTATATCTCTATCTCTGTGCCTTTCTCTATCTGTGTGTCTATATCTGTGGACTCTCTCTCTGTGTCTCTCTCTCTCTCTTATTCCATGTCTCTAACTCTCCCTTTTTTCCCTTTCCCATTCCCTTCCAAATATAATAAAAATATACCATGAGTCCCTAAAATATGGAGGAGGTGTACGAAAGTGAAATTGAGCCATTGGAATTTAATACATACGTTATCAATGCCAAGATTAGAAAAAATACTTCAAGAGGGGAAATACTGATGAATAAAGCGGATTTACTATTGCATCTTATTAAGTTTGAAATATTGCAAGGATTATTTAAGTCATTTAACACAAAGGTGTTACTTTCAGTTGTAGAGAAAAATATGAAAAACATATCCAATGAGACCATTGATATACTTACCATATATTACAAAATTAAAATCTATTTTTTATATTGAAAATACATTGGAAGCTGACAAACATAGATTATAAATGTATAGCGATATTATCATAGAGATAAAAAAGATATAGAGAGCTTATTCCTTTTGGATGTATCTGTGTGTCCAATATAAACAAAGTAATTTGTACTACGTCATCGTAAGCTGATCATAGAGATATAATCTATCTCTATGATCAGCTTACGATGACGTAGTTCAAATTACTTTGTTATAGTGGACACACAGAATCAGCTGAACGATGTTTCTCTGCTATTGAAGGGAATCAGCTCTCTATATCTTTATATCTCTATGATAGCAATGACTAAAATATACAATACCTACATAAATTTACCAAAGTATCAATGACCTGTTACCAAACAAATACATCAATGTAAATTTAGAAAGAAATACTGATGAAGACTGGCTTTATAATGCATTTTATTAAGTTGGAAATATTATAAAAAATATTTAAGTCATTTACAAACAGGTTTTATATTCATATGAAATCTAGAAAATTAAAAAAAGGGATAAACGATATCCAAATATTTAAACAGTTATTACTAGAGAGCAGAAAAAAATGTGATGATTTTTGCCACAAAAATGTTTTTCAATGTTAACCAAAAATGAGCGAAAATGTT